>CM060913.1:291609955-292029955 GCA_030737875.1 Allium sativum
TATAGATATCCCACTTTCGAAACTCGAACATAAATACTGATGATGTCATGACAATAATCAGTACTATCTTCGGGCGACTAGAGTGTGATTCTATATCTACCCAGTATATTTAAAACTTCGTATACACATGGATCAGACGTATATGCAAAATATTTATATACTTGATTGTCCAAATCAATATAAAATAAATATTCAAATACGTATAATATGATTTAAATTTTCAAAACAAAAATTGTTTTCATCTTTATTCGAAAAACAACACCCTTCCGACTCATTCTAGGATACTACTGATCCCATCTCTAATGAGTCATTCTCATTGGATATTACTAATCCATTCTCTGATGAATTCTTTCGTTTGGTTCTAACGTGCCTTGTTCTCGAGCTCTGTAAACCAAAGCCCTGATACCAAATAAAGCAACCCGAACTTCCCCGTAAAGGAAAGCTCGGATTGAATTGAGAACACGACGAATCAGAATGCAAACAAAAGAACATTTCATTGTTTATTACAACAATTTGCATCAGAGTACAAGAATATACAGAGTACAAATAAATAATATACATTCGATAAATATCAGAGATTTACAAATTACAACGCAGCGGAAAATAATACAAAACACAACTGGAAGGAATATATAGATACTGAGCTTTCTGAATATCATTCCAGCTGCTAACCAGGATCCTGTGAATATAAATATGCAAAACCAAAACTACTATCTGCCCATGTGGAAAATAGGGGCACCCAGAGTTTAGGTCAAAACAATAAACTCCAGGTCAGTCATGTGACTGGTGTGAGAACTAAAACATTTATTTAAAACTTTACTTTAAATCAGATATATCAAGGGACCACGCCGTGTAACACGGAATGGGTTTTCCTCCCAAGAATACCAGTGCATATAACAAAACAGCGCAATGCTTTTTGAAAAAATGAGGCTATTATAAGACCCAGGTCCCATCACACAATGCAACGCAAGCCGGAGGATCGGGTTTTCCCTTATAATAGTCAAACACGCTTGGTACATTTAAAACAAATCATTTGATACTATTAGAAGTGCATAGTGTATAAAACAACTTCAAATATAAATGTATCAATCCTAGACTGCATGGATACCATATATCATGTCGCCAATACTAGGCTCTACAATCAAAACCGCAATTGTCACGTATTGGAAGTTGGATTTCCATCTGTGAACCAAGGCAAGGGATCATCCTTACCGCTTCGAGACGCTCTAGCCCGTGTCTCAGGATCCAGACTCAGGTGGGCCCTTGGATCGTCAGGGGTGGTCCACTCAATGTGGATTAAAATTCCTGAACACTACGTTTCGCCGCGCTATGGGACGTCAATCTGGTCTGTATAAAGACCATACTATCCATCGGCCCCGCAGTGCCGATATTTCCGAGGCGCCTCGCTATCCATCATCCACATAAGTAAAACATCTGGGCGTGCAAAACCCAGACACCACTCCCAGCTAGAAGGAAACGCATGTCCTCCCTGAGGTCCTCTCCCGTTTCTAGTTCACACCGGGGTATGAGACTCGCGAATTAACGCTACACAAAGCTATGCTATATTAAAGCCGTTCTTTGATCATCAACCACAAGACTCTGCTTTTCAACAGAAGCCTTGATCATTTGCATCTCAGCATGCCACACAGGCAATTCACGCTATGAAAATGATGTCTATCAATCACACAGAATGAAACCCGATGTCAGACACACATCCATTTACAAGTTCATTCTGGGTCTGAACGAAACTAGAGGCACCTTATTCCTCGTCCCATATGTCCAATATAGGAGAGAGACCCTCGCATATCCGGTCGATCTCCAAGTACGTCTAGACGATCACCACTTATTACCTCGTCTTGGGTGTACAACCCAATTAAGACATCAATAATCATCCAAACAATGTGAAGACCTCCGGTCTTCAACCACCATCTTCATCATCGACTTAACGTCGATTCAGTTATTCAAAATGGGATAAACCCGGTCTTTCTGAATAACTTACGTATATAATAAACAAGTGCTATAAAAACACAACATACACCTCATTCCAATTCTGGATATTCTTTTATTTAAATATTTATATCCTTAAGGAAAGGTTCCCATTAATTTTATCAAAGATAAATTCTTTAAATTTATTTTTTAATCTCCCTTTGGATATCAATCCAAACCAAATTATGGTTTATCCAAACTAGTCGGGATTAGCGATCCTTACCGAAGTAATCATTTGTTTAATTTCCCAATCCCAACCTATTCATCCCATGAATCAAAACTGGTAATACTTCATTCTAACACCACGGTGTTATCGGTAAATTCAATTACCATTTCACGTTCAAATCTAATTAAAGATTCAACTATCGCTTGGAGCAAAATTGGTGATACTCCATTCTCGATAATTTCTTGAGTTTGATAATTTTAGTTATCAATTCACATTTCAATCTAATTAAAGATTCATTAATACTCTAATTCAGTTTTAATTTTCAAAAATCATTACTAAATGATTAATCAAAGTTAAGAAATTAATCTTATCTTTAACTGGGTTAAAGAACTGATGTCATTTAAAACACAACTCACGATAACCCCAAAATCACTTTCCATTAACAATGGAGTCTTCACGGAATACAGATCAATATATACAACCGATATAAACTTCCATATCCAATCGATAATATAAATGGAATAATGGAAAAGCCTTTTTTAAATTGCATATATATTAACAGTCTTCCTCTATAGAAGCTCACTTCGATTATTACCAAATCGAATTCCATTCAATTCCAATTTACTATGTTAAATTGGAAAACTTTACTTTGTAAAATCTCCTTTAAATCTTAACAAAAGGTTTATAAATTCCAAATCACATTTCACTGTAAATCGGGTTAAAGAACGAATGTTGTTAAAAACACAGTTCACAATAAGCCCAATTTACATTCCATTTCAAATCCAATTAAATGTTAATTAATTGGTAATTCTTCTCTACATCTTAATTAAAAGATTTATTCTTTTCACACGGGGTTTAAGAGCAGTGTTACTGAAGACCCCATCCCATCAGTCACTAACCATAAATTAGTAAGAGAACAATTCCCTAAGTATTAATCCCGAAGGCCGAAACCAACATCAGATCAATACCCAGGAAACCATTCAACTTAGCTAATCTCCAGTTAGTTTCTAATTTTCTTAACTCCATTGGGTTTAAGAACGGTATTATTAAAGATACCATTCACGACAAACCCAAATTCTCATTCCATTGTTAATCGGGTTAAAGAACAAGTGTTATTTAAAACACCGTTCACGATAAACCCAAAAATCCAATTTAAATTCAGTTCCAATTAAATATTAATTAACTGGAAAATTTCACTAAATCTTAATTAAAAGATTTATTCTTTTCTCAACTGGGTTTAAGAATAGTGTTTTTTAAGACACTATTAACGACAAACCCAAAACCCCATTTGATATTAAATACAAGGCTTTGAATAGAAAATATATCGACTTCTATTCAATATCAAATTATGAAACCAACAAATATAATATTGGAAATAACGATATAAATATATCTTTCAAACTTCCATAGCAATACCTGTATAATTACGAAATCTAACATCGAAATATTCCGAAGATGATTTTGATTCTAATCCATTCCCATTTCATATATTGGAAATTCTGGTTATTTTTAAAACCATTTCAAATCCAATTTATTTATTTAAAAATATTGGATTCCAGTTCATTACTAGTTCATTTCGATAAAAATGTATTTTATCTTTTCAAATACTGGATATTTCATCCCAATTCTTTCCAAATCATTTATTATAATTTTACACAAATTATTGATATTTTTAATAATTTTATCAAGGCACGGACAGTCGATTTCCATAAATGGTCATCGAACTGCACTTACAACGACCTTTTCCAAATTTGATTTGGACATAATTCCAAATCCAACCATTAGATTTCAAATCCCTCATATTCTTTGGAAAGCTCTTTTTGATACGAACCCAACGGTTCCGGTTTCAGGAGAATCCGACGGTTGGATCTCTCGTAACATCAATTCGAAGTCAATGATCGAAATTCGCGAACTGCCGCGGCGCGGCGCGTTCTATTCAGACCATTATATATATATATATATATATATATATATATATATATATAGTATATAATATATATACTTCGTCGATTTCCTTTTAAAACATATTTTATAAATTGTTTTAAATTCGTATTGAAAATGATTTCAACTTCATATTCGATTTTAAATCAAATTTGAATATTCCATATCATTAATATATAAATGATAATATTTTAAAACTTCAGATTTTTAAATCAATTCCTTTTCGATATTCATTATAAAAATGAATAAAATCGATATAAATATCATTCGCGTCAAAATGGCGCACATCTAATCAACATGGCTTTATATAGTTAAATATATTCGTGTCCATCCCAAATCGGACATCAAAATCAGATTTTGATTTTTTACTGAATATTATTTTAAAATATTCGTTATTTTAAAATGTTTGTTATTTTAAAATATTCTTTCTTTCTGAACTGGAATCCGACACAATCAATTACCATATAATGTTATTTATATGGATTTCATACAACACATGTATATCACAACAATGATAAATAATCAACCATCATCCAAAGTGCACCACACAACTGTATAAGTGATAAATATAAATAATTAACGCATATAACAGTCCGTCAACCTATCAATTGACATACAACTAAACAATTTGGATTACTGTACATAAAATATCATCCTAATACCCATGTGTGGTTTCAACGGACAAATACCGAATATTATTTGTGCAGTTGGGCGATGTGTAAAATTTATCGTCCCAATCCATATCAGCTAAATGAGTGTACATTTACAAATCGTCCGATTTGTAAATGAATATTTATTTTATTCATATACAGGTTAAAAATTATATTTTTAACTATAGAATATTTATTTCAACAACTGAATATTTTTAATTTCCATTACACATTAAAAATGATATTTTTAATGATTATATATGTAACAACCCGTATTTTCAATAACCTATAATAACATAAATCGAGGCAGAATTTAATTCTAAAATGGGAATCAAGGGAAACGGGCTATGCCATTGTGTTCGTCTCGGAAAAATACGCGAAATAGAGTCCGAGTTTTCGAAAATCGGAGTCCGTATGACCAAGATATGGCCTCGCGAAGTTTCACGAAAATTCCCAAATTAAAGTATACTTAATTAAGTGAAATGGGTTGTGTAGATATATATATATATATATATTGATATATATATATATATATATAATTGAAAATTTAATAAATAAATATGCAAAAATGCTCAAAACAGCGAATTGGGAGAGGGGAATAACCGAACCGGCCGATTTTTGAAGTCGACCCGAGCTCGCTGGGTCGACTAGGGGTTAATCCAGGGTGTTTGGCTGTCAACCCGTGGGCCGATTCGCTCAAGTGCAGATTTTGCATTTGAATGGTTCTCATGGTCCATCTTTAATCTAAAGGCCCTAGATGGTTCCTACACTTGACTTCTTCCCCAAGACATGCTTTGATGGCTTGGATTGAATCTAGGGTTAATCCTATGGCCTAAAACACTTGCCTAATCTATAAATAAGACCCTAACCTACCCTAATTCATTCATAATTAAACCTAGTGACTAAACTATGGCAAAATGCTAGCTCTCATGGCCTCCACTAATTTTATGAAGAGGGTTGCATACTAATCACTCTCTAATCAACTTCTAATCCCTTCTTAGCATCTTAATCTTCTTCATTTGGTGTTCAAAGTTGCTAGTTGTGAGTTTCTATCACTTTGATGATCTTTTGGTAAACTAATTAGATGAGATGTGATGAGATTTATGGTTTTGTATGTGGGTTAATGAGCTTTGAATCATATGATATGATGTTAGCATTAATCTTATGTTTATGCATGTTGAGTATGTAAGCTTATGCAAGTTTAATATGATGTATGTTATGTTTGCATGATGCTAAATATGCAAGTTGTGGGCTATGTAATCATATGCATGTTATGCAAGTTCATGGTAATATGCTATGCAAGTTACATGTTTGTTAATATGCAAGTTACATGTTTGTTAATATGCAAGTTACATGTATGTAAATATGCAAGTTACATGTTTGTTAATATGCAAGTTACATGTTTGTTAATATGCAAGTTACATGTATGTAAATATGCAAGTTACATGTTTCTTTATATGCAAGTTACATGTTTGTTAATATGCGAGTTACATGTATGTAAATATGCAAGTTACATGTTTATTAATATGCAAGTTCATGATGACACATTATGCAAGTCTATAAGCTAATATGCAAGTTTGTTATGCAAAATGAATATGTAAGTTATGTGACATATTATATGCAAGTTATGTGACATGTTATGCAAGTTCCTATGCAAGTTATGTGTTTGTTAATATGCAAGATGGCACCTTTGAAACATGTTCATTCATATGCAAGCTGACACCTTTTATATGTGTTATATCATGAACGAAATTACGTGGGAACGATGGGGTAATTAAATGCATAAGTTAATAAGATTGTGTGAAATTAATATAATTATGCATAACACAAAATAAATAAACATAGTATGGGAATTTTCCTATTTGGTTAGGTGTACCCATACTATGTGTTGGGAATTTACCTATTGAGTTAGGTCTACCCCATGGGAATTTACCTATTAAGTTAGGTCTACCCATGTTAAGAAAACTTGATTAATTAGGGATAATTAATATAAAATTATGAGGGTGATTAATTAGGTGTAATTAATTGACTAAGACACGAGGTTGGACTCAGTTGTAGCGTAAAACTGCCCGGACCCAACCGGCTTAACCAGTTGCTACAAATGTTAGCCCAATGTGAGAGGTCTTAGGCACAAACTAAATACGTAATTAATGTAAAGACACGAGGTTAGACTCTGTTATGACATAAGGCTGCCCGGACCCAACCGGCTTAACCAGCGGTCATAAAAGACAGTCTAATGTGAGAGGTCTTTACAAAGGTTACGTTCTTAATTAATTAATTAAGAAACACTTAACCACATTAGCATGTAGAGGGACATGAGGGGTTAAGTGGGTGCCTCGGGTGGCATGAGAAAATCTAGTGGTTGCCTTGGGTGGCAATAGAAAATACGATTAGAATACTTAACCAAAATAGAACATGTAATTAAAACATGATTAAAGGGTTAAGTGGGATATACTAGAAAAAGGGACAAGCTTAGGTGGGTAGCTTGTGGAGGCCCATTTCAACCAGTAACCCATACGTATCTTTGTGGGCTCGACCCATGTCGAGGACGGGACACGCATACTGGGCTTGACTGTAAGAGGCAAACGGGTTAGCGGTGGCAACGCAAGTCCAACGGGCTTCATATGCGTGAGTGGGCCCGGGCTGGTAGGTAAGCCGTTGTTGCATCGAGTAGATATAAGCCGTGCACCTTTAGTTTCATCAGGTTGCCACATTGGGGAATGATACATCCCACGGTGGGGCCAGCACGGGTATCTACGTTAGGGAGCCGATCGAATGGGAAGTAGTGTGTACACCTAGTGGATTGTAGGGCCCCGTGGCGCCTACTTGGTCACCTAGGGGTACGCAGGTACTAATTAGTAAATTTTATAAGTCCTTGGGTGGGATCAACCTTTAAGTTAGGAACGACTGGTATGGTGCAGTTTAGTAATTTACCTTAGGGAGGGTAGATGCGTCTTTATCCTTTATCTTCGTTTAGTTGACTGCTTAGGGTAGCCATTCATCCCTATATGTTACCGTATATCAGTTTATGTCTTCTCTGGTTACTTTAACGATTGTATTGTTAAAGTTATAGGACTCGCTCAGACTTATGTCTGACCCTGTTGTTTTTATCTTTTTCCCAACCCTCAGGTCCTACGGTGGATCCTAGCAGTAGTGGAGCTTGATCGGATTGCTGTTCCAGTCTTTAGGAGCTTGGATAGATGTAAAGCTCCAGTTATCCAGTTATCTTTTCTTTTGTTTGGCTATTGTATGAGAGTGGGATTATGTACTTCTTTATTTTGATGGATATTGTACTTGACCTTTATTGTGGTTTTATGATGTAACCAGACATGTTTTACTTCCGCTGTTATGAGATGATGTTTTAAAATTTCAAGTACTATTTATATCTGTCTTGTTGTAATTTTTCTGTTCTATATTCACTAAAATACTCCACCGATGCTATGGCATTCCCTTAGTGAGTGATCATAGCGGGAGTGGGGTGTTACACGTGGTATCAGAGCTTAAGGTTACCAGAACAGATAAAATTTTTGAGAAAAACTACTTTCTAAGAGTATTTTCGAAGAAAGTATTTTTAAAAGCATGTCTTCTAAGAGAAAAAGTTTTTGAAAAAGAAAAGCATAATCCCCAATAGCCATATCTTTATCTTTCGGAATCTCCTTTTTGAATCTTTCCTCTTTCGTTTCAGCATGGCTGAAGATCTTAACATCCCGGAGGGTTTAGTTATACCACTATGGTATAGGAGGTTGCAAGAGGCTAGGGCCGCGGCTGCGGGTCCGGCCAATGCTACTACACCAGAGACAACCGCTCCTCCTCCTCAGCCTAGAGTGGATAATTTTGCTAAGGTTTGCAAGGAGTTCAAGGCTATAGGAGGAAAACCTTTTCTTGGTTCAGAGACTTTCGTAGAGGCTAGAGATTGGCTTAAGGAAGTGGAAGAGTTGCTAGATATCTTTGAAGTGGAAGAGGGAAAGAAAGTCAAGTTGGCGGCTTGGTTAATGAAGGGAGAGGCCTCATTCTGGTGGGAGGTCACTAATGGAGAACGCCCTGTTGACTCTTGGGCAGATTTTAAGCAAAGGTTTGGGGCTAAGTTTCTCTCAAGGGCGGAAGAGAATCTGTTTATGGAGAAGTTCTTGAATTTGAAGCAAGGGAATCTCACGGTGAAAGAATATGTCAACAAATTCAATCAATTAGCAAGGTTTGGCATAGAGTTGGTGAATACACCGGAGAAGAAGGCTTTGAGGTTCGTTAGAGGCTTGAACGAACCATTGCAAGGAATAGCTATGACTCACATTCCTATGGGGGCCACTTTTGAGAAGCTTGTCTACATGGCACTTATGCATGAGGATGATAAGAATTCTAAGGCACCAGAGAAAAAGGGGGATCAGAAGAAACCGCAACAGCAACAACAAGGCAAGGGCGGAAAAGGCAATGGTGACAAAAAGAAGACGAAGAAGAAGTGCTTCAATTGTGGAACACCAGGACACCTCAGTAAGGATTGTCGCAAAAAGAAGAAGACCGGTTGCTTTCATTGTGGTGAAGCAGGGCATCTTGTGAAAAACTGCCCAAAGAAGGGGCAGAAGACGGGGTCTACCTCAGGAGGCCAGGTGCAAGCTCTTATAGCACCACCTCAGTCAGGGGGGCAAGTTCAGGTTCTCTCAGTTCCACCGATTCAGCAGAGAGGTAGAACTATTTCCGTTGAAAGTCTGGTTTTTCTGTTTGATCATCCAGTTCGTACTTTGTTTGACTCTGGCGCATCGCATTCTTTTATCTCATCATCGTTAGTTGAGTCACTGCACTTAGACACCAGTCTAGTTGATGATCCCTTGGTTGTCTCAAACCCAATTGGGGGCTCCATATATCTGTCTATGATATGTTTGGGTTTGAAGATTTCTATACTTAGCGTTGAGTTTAGATGTGATGCTTTTGTATTGGGCTTCACGGGCTATGGGTTGATCTTGGGCATGGACTGGTTATCCAGTAATGGTGCCGTTCTTGATTGCGAAAGGAGAGTTGTCAGGCTCATGACCCGCTTGGGTAACACTCTCGAGATCTCTTGCAATCCCATGGAATCTGTTTTGCTAAGTTATCTTGAATCGCTCGATGCTTCGGTCGAAAGTTTGTGTTCTGTCAGAGTAGTCCGGGAATATCCGGATGTGTTTGAAGAAGTAAAGGGTTTGCCTCCGAAGCGGGAGATAGATTTCCGAATTTATTTGGTGGATAATGCCAAACCAGTGTCTTTGCCAGTACGCCACATGGCTCCTCGTGAGAGAAGAGAACTTCATAAGCAAGTAGGGGAGTTGCTTGAGAAGGGGTTCATAAGGCGAAGTATATCGGAGTGGGGAGCTCCAGTAGTGTTTGCCACGAAGGCGGATGGGTCCCTCAGACTTTGTGTGGATTATAGGGAACTTAATAAGCTCACGAAGAAGAATAGACACCCATTACCGAGGATAGATGATCTCTTTGATCAGTTGGTTGGCGCGTCAGTATTTTCGCAAATGGACTTAGCTACAGGGTTTCATCAGTTAAGAGTGGCGGAGGACAGTATAGAGAAGACTGCTTTCCGGACTCCGGATGGTTTTTATGAGTGGCTAGTGATGCCATTTGGGTTGACAAACGCCCCCGCATACTTTGTTGATCTCATGAGTAGAGTGTTCAGAGAGTATCTGAATAAGTTTGTAGTAGTTTTTGTGGATGACATCTTGGTCTTTTCCAAGAATGAAGAAGAGCATGCCTTACATCTCAAGGAAGTGTTGGAGACTCTTCGAGCGCATAGTCTTAAAGCTAAATTCTCTAAATGCCATTTTTGGAGAAGAGAAGTGCGATTCTTAGGGCATGTGGTCTCTAAGGAAGGGATAGCTGTGGATCCCGCAAAGATAGTATCTATCCAGGATTGGAAAGTTCCTAGAAATGCTACCGAGGTAAGAAGTTTCTTGGGGTTGGCAGGATATTATAGGAAGTTCATCAAAGACTTCGCGAAGATATCAGCCCCATTAACCCGCTTGACGAAGAAGAATCTGGTTTTCTCATGGGATGTAGATTGTGATGATGCTTTCCGACGGTTAAAGAGAGCTTTGACCACCGCTCCAGTTTTAGTGCTTCCAGATGGGAGTAAGCCGTTTGTTGTTTATACCGATGCTTGTGGAACAGGATTAGGCGCAGTCTTGATGCAGGAGGGAAGGGTAATAGCCTATGGAGGGAGACAATTGAGAGTGCATGAGAAGAATTACCCTACCCATGATCTAGAGTTGGCCGCGATTGTTTTCGCACTTAAGTCTTGGCGCCATTATCTTCTTGGTGAGAGATTCGAGTTGTTCACCGACCATAAATCATTGAAGTACTTATTCTCTCAGAAGGATTTAAACTTAAGACAGCAAAGGTGGATGGAGTTCTTAGCATCCTATGATTTCGAGATAGCGTATACCCCTGGTAAGGGTAACGTGGTGGCAGACGCCTTAAGTAGAAAAAGGCTATCTTTGAGTCCATTGTTCGTGGAACGACGAAGCTTGGAGTTTCTTTCTTTGTTTGACTTCAGACCTTCTGTTGATTTTGTACCTGGTTTGTTGGCATCCTTGGAGGTTAGACCTACTCTTTTGAGACGGATTGGCGAGGCTCAGCGAGACGACCCACAGTTGGTTGTGTTGGTAGAGAAGCTTATAAGAGGGGAGTCGTCCAGCCATTTGGGTAGATACACCATAGATGATAAGGGATGGTTGCATAGAGACGGTAGACTTTGTGTACCGCAAGATGAGGGTTTGAAGAAGGC
Source organism: Allium sativum (assembly GCA_030737875.1). Lineage (NCBI taxonomy): Eukaryota > Viridiplantae > Streptophyta > Magnoliopsida > Asparagales > Amaryllidaceae > Allium > Allium sativum. Next base: position 291,621,459 of record CM060913.1, read on the forward strand.
TATTTTGGATGATGCACATCGTTCAAGAATGACTATTCATCCCGGTGGAGACAAAATGTACCAAGACATGAAGGGAGTTTTCTTTTGGGCCGGTATGAAGAAAGATGTGGCCGAGTATGTGGCTAGATGCTTAGTGTGCCAACAAGTTAAAGTGGAGCAAAGGAAACCCGGTGGGTTGCTACACCCATTGGAAGTTCCACAGTGGAAGTGGGATAGTGTCTCGATGGATTTCATCGACGGGTTACCGAGATCGAGGAAGGGCAATACGGGAATTTGGGTTGTGGTAGACAGACTTACAAAGAGTGCCCATTTTATACCCGTAAAGAGTAAGAGGACCGCTCCATGGCTTGCTTCAGTCTATGTTAGAGAGATTGTTAGATTGCATGGCGTACCATCCAGCATTGTGAGTGATCGAGATCCTATTTTCACTAGTGAGTTTTGGAGAAGTTTGCAAGAGGCGGTAGGGACTCAGTTGTGTTTGAGCACCGCATATCATCCTCAGACGGACGGTCAGACCGAGAGGGTGAACCGTATCTTAGAAGATCTTTTGAGGCTTTGTATCTTGGATTTTGGAGGTACATGGGAAGAACATCTTCCTTTGGTGGAGTTCGCATATAATAACAGCTTTCAGTCCAGTATTGGTATGGCTCCTTTCGAAGCTCTTTATGGAAGGCCTTGTCGATCTCCTACATGTTGGTGGGAATCTACGGATAAGATCTTGCTTGGGCCGGATATGGTTAGAGAGACTTCAGAGAAGATTGATTTAATTCGAAAAAGGATGAAAGCAGCGCAAGATAGACAGAAATCTTATGCGGATCGGAGAAGGACGGATCTTGAGTTTGAGGTTGGGGACATGGTTTTTGTCAAAGTATCTCCATTGAGAAATGTTGTTCGCTTTGGGTCCGTAGGGAAGTTAGCACCGAGATTTGTTGGGCCGTTTCCTATTAAGGAAAGGATTGGACGAATGGCATATAGGGTGGAGTTGCCCGACAGACTTAGTGGTGTTCATGATGTATTCCATGTATCACATTTGAGGAAGTGCTTACATGAGACCGCGGAGGTGGTAGAGCCGAGCTTGCTTAGAGATGTAGAGGTAGAGCGTGATGCGACGATTCGACGAGCTCCTACTCGCATCCTTGGGTCAGAAACTAGGAAGTTGAGGAACAGAGAAGTTCAGCTAGTTAAAGTGCAATGGGGAGATGACGAAAGCAATGCTACTTGGGAGACGGAAGCAAAGATGCGTTCTTTGTATCCATTTCTTTTTGAGAGTATGTCTTTTAACTTCTCCTTTATTGCTTGTCTAGTACTTATCTTATCTTTAGTATATCCTCTCGCTAATACCTATGACCTTTAGATAGGGTAAAACCTATGGTTGAGACATGTGTTTGAAACATGTTATGGTTGATGGATGCATATGGATGCAATTGTTTGCTAGTGGTTGCTCGTGGATGCATATACACACACATTAGGCACTAGATCGGCTCAGTCACTTCATGTTGCATATTGCATAAATGGATGTGGTAGTTAGATTGATGGATGTATCATGGCTGTGTTATCATATGGATGATGCATTTTTGTGTATGGTTGTGCACGCATGTAGAAATTTGTATGTGTCAATAGGGTTTCGCATACATATTGGATGCATGGCACTATCATGGTTTGCATTAAGGAGGTTTACTGTATCAGTAACCGCCTGATTTTCGCATTAGGTAAGTACATATACACACACTTTTGCATATATCCATCCAGCATTTAGAATCTTGTAAGGACAATGATTGCTCGTGGATGATGCTTTGAGTAGATGGATGATTGGATGGTAGGATACGTTCTTCCTAACTTGAAGATTTCGGGGACGAAATCCTTTAAGGAGGGGAGAATGTAACAACCCGTATTTTCAATAACCTGTAATAACATAAATCGAGGCAGAATTTAATTCTAAAATGGGAATCAAGGGAAACGGGCTATGCCATTGTGTTCGTCTCGGAAAAATACGCGAAATAGAGTCCGAGTTTTCGAAAATCGGAGTCCGTATGACCAAGATATGGCCTCGCGAAGTTTCACGAAAATTCCCAAATTAAAGTATACTTAATTAAGTGAAATGGGTTGTGTAGATATATATATATATATATATATATATATATATATATATATATTGATATATATATAATTGAAAATTTAATAAATAAATATGCAAAAATGCTCAAAACAGCGAATTGGGAGAGGGGAATAACCGAACCGGCCGATTTTTGAAGTCGACCCGAGCCCGCTGGGTCGACTAGGGGTTAATCCAGGGTGTTTGGCTGTCAACCCGTGGGCCGATTCGCTCAAGTGCAGATTTTGCATTTGAATGGTTCTCATGGTCCATCTTTAATCTAAAGGCCCTAGATGGTTCCTACACTTGACTTCTTCCCCAAGACATGCTTTGATGGCTTGGATTGAATCTAGGGTTAATCCTATGGCCTAAAACACTTGCCTAATCTATAAATAAGACCCTAACCTACCCTAATTCATTCATAATTAAACCTAGTGACTAAACTATGGCAAAATGCTAGCTCTCATGGCCTCCACTAATTTTATGAAGAGGGTTGCATACTAATCACTCTCTAATCAACTTCTAATCCCTTCTTAGCATCTTAATCTTCTTCATTTGGTGTTCAAAGTTGCTAGTTGTGAGTTTCTATCACTTTGATGATCTTTTGGTAAACTAATTAGATGAGATGTGATGAGATTTATGGTTTTGTATGTGGGTTAATGAGCTTTGAATCATATGATATGATGTTAGCATTAATCTTATGTTTATGCATGTTGAGTATGTAAGCTTATGCAAGTTTAATATGATGTATGTTATGTTTGCATGATGCTAAATATGCAAGTTGTGGGCTATGTAATCATATGCATGTTATGCAAGTTCATGGTAATATGCTATGCAAGTTACATGTTTGTTAATATGCAAGTTACATGTTTGTTAATATGCAAGTTACATGTATGTAAATATGCAAGTTACATGTTTGTTAATATGCAAGTTACATGTTTGTTAATATGCAAGTTACATGTATGTAAATATGCAAGTTACATGTTTCTTTATATGCAAGTTACATGTTTGTTAATATGCGAGTTACATGTATGTAAATATGCAAGTTACATGTTTATTAATATGCAAGTTCATGATGACACATTATGCAAGTCTATAAGCTAATATGCAAGTTTGTTATGCAAAATGAATATGTAAGTTATGTGACATATTATATGCAAGTTATGTGACATGTTATGCAAGTTCCTATGCAAGTTATGTGTTTGTTAATATGCAAGATGGCACCTTTGAAACATGTTCATTCATATGCAAGCTGACACCTTTTATATGTGTTATATCATGAACGAAATTACGTGGGAACGATGGGGTAATTAAATGCATAAGTTAATAAGATTGTGTGAAATTAATATAATTATGCATAACACAAAATAAATAAACATAGTATGGGAATTTGCCTATTTGGTTAGGTGTACCCATACTATGTGTTGGGAATTTACCTATTGAGTTAGGTCTACCCCATGGGAATTTACCTATTAAGTTAGGTCTACCCATGTTAAGAAAACTTGATTAATTAGGGATAATTAATATAAAATTATGAGGGTGATTAATTAGGTGTAATTAATTGACTAAGACACGAGGTTGGACTCAGTTGTAGCGTAAAACTGCCCGGACCCAACCGGCTTAACCAGTTGCTACAAATGTTAGCCCAATGTGAGAGGTCTTAGGCACAAACTAAATACGTAATTAATGTAAAGACACGAGGTTAGACTCTGTTATGACATAAGGCTGCCCGGACCCAACCGGCTTAACCAGCGGTCATAAAAGACAGTCTAATGTGAGAGGTCTTTACAAAGGTTACGTTCTTAATTAATTAATTAAGAAACACTTAACCACATTAGCATGTAGAGGGACATGAGGGGTTAAGTGGGTGCCTCGGGTGGCATGAGAAAATCTAGTGGTTGCCTTGGGTGGCAATAGAAAATACGATTAGAATACTTAACCAAAATAGAACATGTAATTAAAACATGATTAAAGGGTTAAGTGGGATATACTAGAAAAAGGGACAAGCTTAGGTGGGTAGCTTGTGGAGGCCCATTTCAACCAGTAACCCATACGTATCTTTGTGGGCTCGACCCATGTCGAGGACGGGACACGCATACTGGGCTTGACTGTAAGAGGCAAACGGGTTAGCGGTGGCAACGCAAGTCCAACGGGCTTCATATGCGTGAGTGGGCCCGGGCTGGTAGGTAAGCCGTTGTTGCATCGAGTAGATATAAGCCGTGCACCTTTAGTTTCATCAGGTTGCCACATTGGGGAATGATACATCCCACGGTGGGGCCAGCACGGGTATCTACGTTAGGGAGCCGATCGAATGGGAAGTAGTGTGTACACCTAGTGGATTGTAGGGCCCCGTGGCGCCTACTTGGTCACCTAGGGGTACGCAGGTACTAATTAGTAAATTTTATAAGTCCTTGGGTGGGATCAACCTTTAAGTTAGGAACGACTGGTATGGTGCAGTTTAGTAATTTACCTTAGGGAGGGTAGATGCGTCTTTATCCTTTATCTTCGTTTAGTTGACTGCTTAGGGTAGCCATTCATCCCTATATGTTACCGTATATCAGTTTATGTCTTCTCTGGTTACTTTAACGATTGTATTGTTAAAGTTATAGGACTCGCTCAGACTTATGTCTGACCCTGTTGTTTTTATCTTATTCCCAACCCTCAGGTCCTACGGTGGATCCTAGCAGTAGTGGAGCTTGATCGGATTGCTGTTCCAGTCTTTAGGAGCTTGGATAGATGTAAAGCTCCAGTTATCCAGTTATCTTTTCTTTTGTTTGGCTATTGTATGAGAGTGGGATTATGTACTTCTTTATTTTGATGGATATTGTACTTGACCTTTATTGTGGTTTTATGATGTAACCAGACATGTTTTACTTCCGCTGTTATGAGATGATGTTTTAAAATTTCAAGTACTATTTATATCTGTCTTGTTGTAATTTTTCTGTTCTATATTCACTAAAATACTCCACCGATGCTATGGCATTCCCTTAGTGAGTGATCATAGCGGGAGTGGGGTGTTACAATATATTTTATTCAACACAAGAATGATTTATTTCACATCACGATCAATCCCAACAACACAATACAATCAAACAAACAAGTCGTCCATGGTCTGTGGACGACGGGGAGCAGTTCATATATACAGTTATAGAATAAATAACTGTATAAAGAAAATTATAGTGAGGAGTTCTCACCTTGGGTTTCCACTTCGCCATTTTTATTTTTGAATTTCAGAACAGTCCTGACTTGCCTGAAATTCCTACGCAATCTGTAATAACCCGGAAATTCTGAGCCAGTTTAAAATTTTTATTTTGGCAATTTTAGCGAATTTTGAACATTTAAAATAGATTGTTTTAAATAATGACGATAAGAAATTTATTTTTGAATATAATCCGACGTATATATTATATACGTCGTCGTTAGAATATAAATATTTATTTATAATTATAAATAGAATTGAAAATGGCGCGGTAGTTCGATAATTTGATTTCAAACTTCAATTGAATGTACCGGGTGCAAAACAATCCGGATTTTAGCGAAACCAAAAATAATGGAATCTAATTGATAATATCTTTCCAACGAATCTGAAAAATCGAAATTTTATAGCGGGAATCAAAAGTTATGCCCAGTTGAAAATTCAGAATAGTCGCTATGTAAATTATATGCGGCGCCAAAAAGTCGTATTTTGCATACGGATGAATTTGGACTCGAAACCACTTCCATTGAGTTCAAAATGCCGTTTAGAACTCCGAAAAGTATAAACTTTGATATATTCCGATATCCGGAATAGTGGCTATGGGCTGGAGTTGTTCGGTTAACAATACATAGCCCTTAAAAAAGTGAAATTTTGCATACGAGCTCAGAATTCGACGAGATAAATTTTTATGGATTCACAATGACAAATCATTGTTGAGTTCCAAATGGCGCGTCGAACGGAGTTAGTATGTGGCCGTGCGAGCTGAAACAGTTCGGGGTAAAACGAGCAGTCATTTTACAAAGGAACATTACTGATACGACCTCAGAATTCGATTCTACTTTTTTTTCTGGATTTGTATGGTCCAATAATGGTTAAATCCAAGAGGGCATGATTTTTGGAGTTAGTGTGTGAGCGTGCGAGAAGAAAAGGTGCGCCAAAATCGCATTTTTGAGCAATATCTGAGCATATTCGTGATTTTTTTTGAATGGTCAAACGAACTCGGAATTCGACGAAACTTGTTTCGTTGGACTCGTCTTCACGTCTACTATCTCGTGTCCGAAATGCGCGGCCATCGGAGATCGCTAGCGTTCAGGCGATACGCGAGAAACTAGCATATAAACACTTTTAGTTCCTTTTCTTCCTCACTTTCTCTCTTTTTTACATTTTCCTCTTTAATGGCCACCGCACCCCATGCCATCGCTGCCGCACCCTCCCCCGCTGCCACCACTGGCCGTCGGCCTCCTCCACCCCCCTCCGGCCACCTCCTCCTCTCTCTCTCCTCTTCTCTCTCTCTTCAATTAGCAAACCCTACACCCAAACACCACCACCGCGGCCACCACGGGCCCCACCACCGCCACCCACACCCTCCCCCACGTCCATCAGGCCCGCGCCCCCCTCCAGCCCCCTCAATTCCGGCCGTGGGCCCCGCTACACCCAAAAACCCATTTTCACCAAAATTACCCGTTTTGCAAATAAGTCCCTGACCGTATTTCGCGAATAACTCCCAAACGGTGCGTTTTTGGCCAAAGCTCTCTAGATCAAAGTTGTAGAGCGCGAAATTCTCTTCGATTTGGTTATATGGAAGTCATGTTTTGGAGTTCGGAGCTGCCCGGAAAACGCGTTTAAAGTCTGCTGTCCGGAAGTGGCAAAATTCGTGTACTTTCGCGATTTCCGGCGAAATGGCACATTTTCGGCAAGAAGAGCAAAAATTGTTCAGAATGGCGTGCTTGTACTAGAAAAAAAGATGGTGTGAAGATTGAAGCTCGTTTGCAAATTCTAGGACCCAAACAGCGAATCCGGGCGTTAGAAAAAAAGTGAGTTTTCTCCGTTTTAAAGCTTCTATGATTTTTGACATATGAAGTTAATAAAAAAATGATTTTTATGTTATAGAGATGATAAAAATATGATTTTTACATTATAGAAGTATTAAAGATTTGATCTTTATTATGTAAAAGGAGCAAAGATGTGATTTTTATATAAGTGGCGATATAAAAATATAATCTTTATTATATGAACACCGTTGTAAAAATAGAATTTTCATCTATATAGTAGTAGTATAAAAATGTGATTTTTATATACATAGCAACAATATAAAAATGTGATTTTTATATACATGGCAACAATATAAAAATGTGATTTTTATATATGTAGTGACTACGGGCGGTGAAAGTGACAAAAGGCGAGAACGACGAAGATCTCTACATAAGAAGAGTCGTGGCGTTTGGTTTAGCTAGTCGGTGAGAACTTCTCACTCAAAATCTCTTTTTCTAGTTATATATATATATATATATATATATATACATATACTAGGATGTAGACGGTGTTTAGTAGCACCCGACACCCGTCATCCACAGACCATGGATGACTTGTTTGTTTAATTGTTTGGTTGTGTAGTTGGTTAGATTATTTGGTTTGAATTGAATTGTTTGGTGAATTGAATGGATTTGATTGATGTGTGAATGGCGTGGGCCTTCACTAGACCGGGGATAAGGCTAGGCCTCGTCCCGTTTCTAGTATCGTGCCGTTATGCCGCCGAAATTTTCTAAAATAAAAAGTGTTAGTTAAAAATAGTAAAGTGTTGAAATAAATATTTTTGACGTTAAAAATATAAATTTTAACGTGAATGTGAATAAATAAATATTCATTTACAAATCAGACGATTTGTTTATATACACTGATTTGACTGAAATTGATTGGGATGATAAATTTTACACATCACCCAACTGCACAAATAATATTCAGTGTTTGTTGATTTGAAACCCCACACGGGTGTTGGGATGATATTTGGCGTACACTAATCCCAATTATTTAATTATTGTCGATCGATTGGTCGACAGACTGTGTAAGCGTCGATTATTTATATTTGATGCTTATGCAGTTGTGTGGTGCACTTTGGATGATGGTTGATTGTTTATCAATGCTATTATATACATGTGTTGTATGGAATCCATATAATTAACGTTATATGGTGATTGATTGGGCCTCATTCCAATCGGGAAAATAAGGAATATTATAAAAGAAAATTCATGTGTTGAATATAAAAATAGTCATGTGTTGACGATGTTCATGTGTTGAGTGAAATATTTTATACAATGAAATTTACATCTTTATCATATTTAAAAATTAGAACTACTTTACGGTTGAAGTCTAATTGAAAATCAAACGATAGATACCATAGTTTTATAAAATATATTGCATAACAAAAATAGTGATGTGTTGACAGTACTCATGTGTTGAGATTAGTCAGGTGTTGGAAGAAATATAGATTCATGTGTTGAATGGAATAAATATTCATTTGTTGAATAGAATAACGGATTTATTGAAATATATAAAGCCGTGTTGATTAGAGTTGCGCTATTTTGACGTGAACGATATTTATATCGATTATATTCGTTTTTATAATGAATATAGAAAAGAAGTGATTTCAAAATATAACATTTTGAAAATATTATCATTTATATAGTAATGATATGAAATATTCAGTTTTGATTAGAAATTGAATATAGAGTTGAAATGGTTTTGAAAACGAATTTAAAACGATTTATAAAATACGTTTTAAAAGGAAATCGACGAAATATATATAATATATACATATTATATATATAATGGCCTGAATAGAACGCGCCGCGCCGCGGCAGTTCATGAATTTCGACCATTGACTTCGAATTGACGTTGCGGGAGATCCGACCGTCGGATTCTCCTAAAATCGGAACCGTTGGGTTCATATCGAAAAGAGCTTTCCAATGAATATTAGAAATTTAAAATCTAACGGTTGGATTTATAATTATGTCCAAATCAAATTTGAAAGGGTCGTTGTAAGTGCAGTTCCTTGGCCGTTGATGGAAATCGACTGTACGGGCCTTGATAACATTATTAAAAATATAGATAATTTGTGTAAAATCATAAGAAATGATTTGGGAAAAATTGGGCTGAAGAATTCCACATTTGAAAAGATAAAAATAGATTTTTATCGAAATGAACTAGTTTTGAACTAGAATTAAAATCAATTTATTTTTGAAATAAATAAATTGAATTTGAAAGTGATTTTTAAAATAATCAATATTCCCAATACGTGGATTGGACTGGAGTTGAATCGAAATTATCTTCGGGATATTTCGATGTTGGATTTCGTGACTATACAAATATTGTTATGGGGATTTGAAAGATATATTTTATATCGTTATTTCCAATACGATATTTGTTGGTTTCAGAATTTGATATTGAATATAAGCCGTTATATTTTCTATTCAGAGCCTTGTATTTAATATCAAATGTGATTTGGGTTTATCGTGAATCGTGTTTTAGATGACATTGGTTCTTTAACCGTGTTAAAGGCAAGATGTTGATTTTTTGAAAAGATTAAAACTAAGTGAAGTTTTAATGAATATTTAATTAGATTAAAATGTGAATTGATAATTTAAATTATCAAATCTGGATCGAGAGTGGAGTATCACCAGTTTTGCTCCAAAGCGATAGTTAAATCTTTCATTAGATTTGAACGTGAAATGGTAATTAATTTTACCGATAACACCGTGGTGTTAGAAATGGAGTATCACCAGTTTTCTCCATGGGATATATAGGTTGGGATTGGGAAATAAAATAAATAATTACTTCGGTGTGGTTCGTTAATCCCGACTAGTTTGAAAGGATATCCAAAGGAAGAATAAAGAATAAATTTAGAAGAATTTATCTTGGATAAAATTAATGGGAACCTTTCCCTAAAAATGTGATTTTGTGAATGAAAGAATATTCTGAATTGGAATGAGGCATTTGTTGTGTTTGTGTAACATTTGTTTATCATATACGTGGGTTATTCAGAAAGGCCGGGTTCATACCCATTCTGAATAACCGATTCGACGAGATGTCGAAGATGAAGACGGTGGTTGAAGACCGGAAGTCTTCACATCGTTTGGGTGATTACTGACGATCTCGATTGGGCTGTACACCCAAGATGAGGGAAACAGTTGGTGATCGTCCAGACGTACTTGGAGATCGATGGATATGCGAGGAAAGTGCCTCCGGTTTCGTTCAGACCCAGAACGGACTTGTAAATGGACTGTGTGTCTGACATTGGATTTTAGTCCGTGTGATTGATCTCTATTAAATATATATCTGTTTGGCGGCGGAGAATTTATTCTCTTGCTTAACGCCCTTCTCTGAGACGTACGAGCTCAGAGGTTGTATATCGATGGACATCAGTCGCATGGAGTGAATTGCCAGTGTGACACGCATAAGTGGCAATTGATCAAGGCTTCTGTTGAAAAGCAAAGTCTTGTGGTGATGATCAAAGCATGGCCTGTGTGGCGTAGCTTTGTGTATAACGTGAATTCGCGAGCCTCACACCTCGGTATGAGTCAAAAACGGGATAGTGACTGCAAGGACAGCACGACGTTTCTTTCTAGCTAGGGTGGTGTCAGTGACCTACCAGCCCTGACATTTATATACTTTTCACCTGTGTGGTTGTTGGAATGCGAGGCGCCTCAGATATAGGTCTGTAAGGATCGGGAAACGTGTGTTCAGGAATTGCCAATCCTCAAAAGTAAGAGAGGACCGGCCCTGAAGATCCAAGGATCATAGTGGGGTCCTGAGGCATTTGCTAGAGTGTCTCGAATCGGAGAGGAGCTTGCCCCTTGCCTCGGCTCATGACGGAAATCCAATTTCCAATACGTGTGTTTCGGTTTTATTTGTAGAACCTAGTATGGCGACATAGTGGTATGGGTCATTCATGCCGCCTATGATTGATATTTATGATTGAAATTGTTTTGACACTATATACCTATATTAGTATCACATAATGTATTTTAAACGTATCAAGCATGCTTTGGCTGCTATAAGGTAAAAACCCTATCCTCCGGCTTGCGTTGCATTGTGTGATGGGACCTGGGTCTTATAACAGCTTCATTTTTCTTTATTTAGCATTGCGCCGTTTGTTTTATGCACTGGTATTCTTGGGAGGAAACCCGTTCCGTGTTTTACGGCGTGGTCCCTTGAATTACTATCTATAAAGTAAAGTTTTAAATAACTGTTTTAGTTCTCTCACCAGTCCCATGACTGACCTGGAGTTTATTGTTTTAACCTAAACTCTGGGTGCCCCTATTTTCCTCACGGGCAGCTAGTAGTTTTGGTTTTGCAGATTTATATTCACAGGTTCCTGGTTTACAGGTGGAATGATATCCGGAAAGCTCTGTATCCGTGTATCACCTTCAGTTGTGATTTTGTATTATTTTCCGCTGCTATGTAATTTATTGTAATCTCTGATATTTATCGAATGTAATTTATTCAATTATACTCTGTATATTCTTGTATCTGATGGAATTGTTGTAATAACAATGAAATGTTCTTCCGTATGCGTCCTTTTGTGTGTTGTCCTCAAAGTATCCGCGCTTTCCTTCACGGGGAAGTTACGGGTTCTTACACAATCTTCTTTACATTGTTCATTGTAAAAATCACATTTTTATTTCAATTCTAAAAATTATATTTCACTTCGCTAAAAATTATATTTTTACTTCGCTAAAAATTATATTTTAACTTGTTATTCCTGTGATAAAAATTATATTTTTATCCTATATTCTGATATATAAAATCTTATTTTTATTTTGTGTGACGATCCCAAAATCCGAGGGGCGGTATTAAGGATAATCATTGGGAAATAACAGATTAATCATCATAGCATAGTACAGATAATAGCAGAAACAATAAATAAAATAATTTTACATGGATATGACAGCGGAATCACAACATGTAGGAATATCAGAATAGCATAACGTGGGATATACTTAGTAAAAAGAAAGGGAAGTGATCAGTCATCATCGCCAGAGGCGGAATACATACATGCAGTGAGACATAATAAGAGTATCAGTCTACATCGCCGAAGGCGGAAGACATATACATATAGTGAGAAATACGGAAAGTAAATCAGTCTGCATCGCCAGTGGCGGAATCATAATATAAATACAGTAATGGCGGAAAATATCTAAGTCATCTCTATGAAGTCAGCCTCACCATGAGCCAAAAGTGCACGCTATGCAGCAGTGCAGAACCAAAAACCACCTGTCACCTGTGTACTAGGCTGCCCGTGTGAAAATAAGGGCACCCGCGTTTGCAAAGTGAAACAAACAACGAGTCAGTCATGGGGACTGGTATGAGGAATCTATTTAATAGTTAAACAACAGTAAACAACAAATCATAGGACCACGCCACTTTCGCGGAACGGGTTTACTCCAGTGATTGCTAGTGCATTTTAAACAAAGTAAATTCTTTTAAAACAACGCAATGCTTTTAGAAAGAATGAAGCCATTATAAGACTCAGCTCCCATCACACAATGCAACGCAAGCCGAAGGATAGAGTTTTACCTTATAATAGCCAAAAATGCTTGATACGTATAAAGCAAAATCATTTGATATTATTACTAGTGCATATATGTTTCAAAAATGAATAGCATCATAAATATCAATCATAGGCGGCATAGCTACCATCTACTATGTCTCCATACTAGTTCTATAATCGAATCTGTTATCTCGTATTGGAAATTGGATTTCCGTCATGAGTCGAGGCAAGGGGCAAGCTCCTCTCCGCTTCGAGACACTCTAGCAAATGCCTCGGGACTACACACTCTGGGTAACCCCTGGATCTTCAGGGCCGGTCCTCTCTTACGTTTGAGGATTGGAAATTCCTAAACACACGTTTCCCGGTCCTTGCAGACCTATAATCGAGGCGCCTCGCATTCCAACAACCACAAAGGTGAAAAATAGATATATATGTCAGGGCTGGTAAGTCACTGACACCACCATAGCTAGAAAGAAACGTCGTGCTCTCCCTGCAGTCCGTATCCCGTTTTTAACTCATACCGGGGTGTGAGGTTCGCGAATCTACGAAATACACAAAGCTAAGCCACGTAGACCTTGCTTTGTTCATCATCCACAAGACTTTGCTTTGCAACAGAAGCCTTGATCATAGCATCTTGGCATGCCACATAGGCAGTCCACTCCATACGATTGATTTCTATCGATATATAACCCCTGAGCTCGTACGTCTCAGAGAAGGGCGTTAAGCAAAAGAATAAATTCTCCGCCGCCAAACAGATATATATTTAACAGAGATCAATCAATATAGAACAAAATCCAATGTCAGACACACGGTCCATTTACAAGTCTGTCCTAGGTCTGAACGAAACCGGAGGCGTCAAATTCCTCGCAAATCCGTACAATCAACACATACGTTCAGACGGCTACTACTTCCGTCCCCTTCCGGTAGCTACTCCGGTTAGGAACCTCAGTAGCGCCCATCCAACCGATACGAAGATCGTCGGTCTTGAATCGTCTTTGCATTTTCCAATTCGAATCGCTCGTTGAATTATTTGAAATGAGGGTTAGCTCGGCCTTTTCAAATAATTCACGTCATTAGAATTTAAATCGATTCTTTATGTGGTTATATCATTCGACATCCATCTTTAAGTTATTTAGTGTTATTTTCATGTCATACACATACAACCATCAAATATCAAACAATTCAAGCACAATTCGTTTATTTGCAACCTTTGTTGCTTACAATATTTTATAGCGATTTTTCGCCATTTTTCTTTATTTAAAAATGGCCATATTTAATTAAATGACGTTTCAGGTCGTGCTGTGGCACTGGCGCTGTTTTTCTCCTAATTTGTTTTACACATATCGGAAAATCTAACCGTTGGATTTCTACAAAGTCTATATTAGTGGGAAGATATTCCCAAAGCGAACCCAACGGTTCCAGTTTCGTGAGAATCCGACGGTTGGATCTTCCACACTAGTCGTTTGAAGTTACGGTTTCAAAATTCGAACTACAGCGTCGTTATTCGATTAAATTTAATTATATTTATATTTATATATAAATATAAACGATTCTGGCGCTGTTTTTCTTCAGATTTGAATTAAACATTCCGGACAATCCAACCGTTGGATTTTTACAAGGTTGGTGCCGTTGGAAAGATATTTCCAAGGCGAACCCAGCGGTTGCGGTTTCGGGAAAATCCGATGGTCGGATTTCTCGTACTAATCGTTTCAAATTACGATTCCGAAACACGAACTGCACGGCCTCTATTCCTTTTAATTATATTTTATATTTATATATATAAATATAGTTCATTCCATAGTTTCAACTATAGTTCATTTTATATTTTCAACTTCGTTTTCACTTCAAATATTTCACTAACGCCTTAATATTTCGAAAAATTTCGCCATAACCTCCTTTGTACGGGGAGGGGTTTGGAAATTTATTGGGCCGTATTAGGTACCCAATAAATCCTAAAAAGCATTCACATATTTTTAGTGATATATTTTGGTGTTTACGGGGGAGCATGTACTGATAATCACTCCAGAGAATAAATTCCCGTCACCCCGTTTCCGTGTGGAAATAAATAGTCCATGTGCCGTATCTAATAACTAGAGCGACGTGATTATTGTCAACTCCAGACCCGTGTGGGGTTTTTATTAATCTGGCAATTTATCGTTATAATTTATATAGTCCATATCAGTCATCAGTTCAACCTGTAGTATATAGTCATCGCCATACAAGCCTCTTGCTTGTATGGTAAATCTTCCACCTCGTCACACAAGCTCCAATTGCTTATGTGGAATATGATGAAGTATGCCTATCGTCAAGAAGTATGCCATGTAGGGTAGTTCAAAATTAATTGTTACTATCCTATGGCGTTGTTTATTATTTCACACAAAAAAACCAGCACTCCGCATCCAATGGCATTCACAGGAGTTGATATATAAATAAAATTGCGCAGCCAACTCATCAAGGTTTACCTATTTGTCGGGCACGCAAATAATTTCTTTACTCTACAGCTAATCCATTTTTCCTGTTCAACACATGTATATATATGCAGAACAAAGCTAATAATAATATTTCTAGCAAACTATTATTTATTTCAACACGTGTGTATTTTTAACTAAGCGTATACATGATAAAAGGAATATTTTTATCATCAAAAATATTTATTCGACACATGTGTATTTTTAACTAAGCGTATACATGATAAAAGGAATATTTTTATCATCAAAAATATTTATTCGACACATGTGTATTTTTAACTAAGCGTATACATGATAAAAGGAATATTTTTATCATCAAAAATATTTATTCGACACATGTTTATTTTTAACTAAGCGTATACATGATAAAAGGAATATTTTTATCATCAAAAATATTTATTCGACACATGTGTATTTTTAACTAAGCGTATACATGATAAAAGGAATATTTTTATCATCAAAAATATTTATTCGACACATGTGTATTTTTAACATTTCTTATTCACTATAAAAATATAGTTTTCATTGTCGATTCATTTTATTTTTAGAAGACGATAACATTCAACACATGAATTCCAACTCGACGAACAAATTGCAATTCAACACATGAATATTCTATATCGTTTATATATATATATAAAAATGTGATTTTTTATTGCTAAAGCCATTTGTTTAAATTCAAATAATATTCAACACATGAATTTCAACTCAACGAATGAATTGCAACTCAACACATGAACATTCGATATAGTTTGTATATATATAAAAATGTGATTTTTATCGCTAAAGCCATTTGTTTAAATTCAAATAATATTCAACACATGAATTTCAACTCAACGAATGAATTGCAACTCAACACATGAATATTCGATATAGTTTGTATATATATAAAAATGTGATTTTTATCGCTAAAGCCATTTGTTCAAATTCAAATAATATTCAACACATGAATTTCAACTCAACGAATGAATTGCAACTCAACACATGAATATTCGATATAGCATATGTAAATAATTTCAATGAATGAAAATTATTCTAACACATAATTATTTCAGAAAATTTCGGCAGCATAACGGCAGGGTAGTAAAAACCGGGACCGTCCCTAGTACGGCTCCTCGCTCTACCTTAAAACCTCGCGGTTTTTGACAATGGGGATCATGCATCTAGTTCGCACGCAGGCGGCATGTTTTATTTTCAATTCCACAATCCTATTCTATTTTGTTTCAACCACAAGAGGGTATTTTTCAACCACAAAGGTATTTCTCAACCATAAAGGTATTTTCCAACCATAATATCAACCACAAACAATTATTTCCAACCATTCGTCAAACCATATGATATCACGTCAATCACAAGCAATAAATATCGTCCATGGTCTGTGGACGAGGGGAGTATGTATATATATATATAATATAATAATTCACTTGCATTTCATCACAATTTAAAGCATATATGTTTCAAACAATGCTTGTATAATTTATACATCGCTAATATAACTTATACAACACATGTACATGAGGTATACAATGCGTATATAATTTACACTTCGCTTATATAATTTATACAACGCGATTTCATTCACATAGATAATTTAGATTCCTCACATTGGTTATTGCGGTGCTAAAAATCGTAGGAAGGTCAGAAAAATCCGCGGCTTCTTCTAGAATGTAGAGAGCCTCCTTGCGGTCACGGTGTCTCCTGTTTCATCGAATTTCGTTAAAGAACGAAAAAGATATTATTTTTCAAAGTTTTGCAACGCTTTAAAGTGTTAAAACAGTTTAAAATTAAATAAGCCGTTAGTTTACAAACCTGCCCAATTCTAGGTTTGGATTTTTCTCTTGATTCGTAGCTCTATGGGACGATCGGACTGTTGGACGTCGTCGAGGGAGGGAAGAGCTTTCCGACGCTGGTTGTCTGAGGCGATGCGATGGCGAATCGAGGCGGCGGCGGCTCCTGGAAGGCGACGACTTTGAAGCGCCAGAACTCGACGACGGCGGCTCTGTTGGTGGCGAAGCTGGGTCGGATGTGGAGAGGGGAGTACGGCGAGCAAAAGCTTCAACGGTGGTCGGCGGCGAAACGGCCTGAGGCGATCGGAAAAAGGAGGGGAAGCGAGGAGCTACGGGGATCGTTCGTTCCGTCTGGCGGCTAGGGTTTTTTTAGGTTTTTTTTTTTTTTAAAGAAAATTTCCTATTGGCCAGAATTTATAGGAAATTTTTAAATAGTGTTTTTGCAAACGGACTCCTTTTTAAACCCAACGACTGTCGCTCCTAGCTAAATACCGCCATTCCGGACACAATGGGATATGTTTCGTTGGCCATTTCGACTGTTACAGTAAGTTATTTTTCAAATTAAAATATAAAACATTCGATATTTAATTTGAACGTACATTTCAATTTGCCAGGGCCACAAACTGAACCTAAAAATTCCAGAAAAATAAATCTAGCTTTGTTTTGACGATTTGGTCCTAACAAAACCAGTTTCGTCGAATTCTGAGCTCGTTTGAAAAACGTCCATTTTTAGGTCGACCCATTTTAACAGAACTTGACCAAACACGTTATCTTTTGCCCCGCTCACATACGAGCTTCAAAAATTACGAAATTTGAAACTTAGCAATAATTTGACATCCCGGACCCAACAAAAGTGGTTTCGTCGAATTCCGAGGTCGTATGCAAAATCTCAATTTTCAAGGGCTATATATACTATATAGTGACCTTTCTGAAAATTCATTTGGCCATAACTTTTGATTTCCGTTATGAAATTTCGATTTTTCAGATTCGTTAGAAAGGTATTGATAAACAGATTTAAATATTTTCAGTTTCGTCAAAATCCGTCATATTTTCCACCCGGTACAGTCAGACAAAGTTTATATTCAAAATTTCAAACTGCAATATTATACACAATTCTATATTTTATTGAAATATATTATTTCAACTATTCAAATTTCTTGTTAATAACCAAATTTAAAAATTTTAAGCTGGTTCACATTTTCCGGGTTATTACAATCTCCCCCACTTAAAACTTTTCGTCCTCGAAAAGGAAATAACAGCTAAGCAGGAAATAAAATGTAAATGCAAAGTATTGTAAAGGTACCTTGCACCGGAGTTAGTCAGAGATGTCCACTCTGCATTTGGGGTAGGCTTGTTTAATGCTTTCCTCAGTCTCCCAAGTACAGTCTCTAGGATCACTACTCCACTGCACTTTGACTAGATAAATCTTTTTCCTCCTTAGCTCTCTAGTTTCTTTGCCAACTATCTTTAATGGCTCCCTCTTGAGTGCTAATTCTGGAGTTATATCAATATCCTGTTGTGCTGCTTCTTCTACAACAAGATCTGGATCATGTACATGTTTTCTGAGTTGAGATACGTGGAACGCATCATGTACACCAGGCAACCAATTAGGTAATGAAACCCTATATGCCAGAGTTCCAATCCGTTCAAGTATAGGAAAGGGACCAATAAATCTCGGTGCCAACTTCCCAGTCTTGCCAAATCTGATTACTCCTCGCATTGGAGAAACTCTTAAATAAACATGATTGCCCATGGCAAACGATATATCCCTTCTTCTCGCATCAGCATAACTTTTCTGTCGGCTCTGTGTGGTTTTTAATCGCTTCTTAATGAAATCGACTTTATCTGATGCTTCTTGAATCATATCGGGCCCTAACACAAGTCTGTTGCCAGGTTCTACCCAACATGCGGGAGATCTGCACGGTCTACCGTATAATGCTTCAAATGGAGACATTCCCAAACTTGCTTGATGGCTATTGTTGTAAGAGAATTCGGCTAAATGTAAATGATCTTCCCATGAGCCTCCAAAATCGATAACGCAAGCCCGCAATAGATCTTCCAAAATTCTATTCACCCGCTCGGTTTGACCGTCTGTCTGAGGGTGATAAGCGGTGCTTAGATTCAATTTGGTCCCCAATTCGTGCTGGAATGCTTCCCAGAATTTGCTAGTAAACATGCGATCTCTATCGCTGACTATATTGAGCGGCACTCCATGTTGTTTAACTATTTCTCTGAAGTAAATCTGTGCCAGACTTTGAGCCGTTCTGTTTGATCGGACAGGGATGAAATGGGCAGTCTTTGTGAAGCGATCTACGATTACCCATATACTGTCGTTTCCTTTTCTAGTTCGAGGCAGGCCATCGATGAAATCCATCGAAATTTGTTCCCACTTCCATCCTGGAATTTCTAATGGTTGTAATAATCCAGCCAATTTCTGCTGATCACTCTTAACTAGCTGACAAGTGGGGCATCTGCTAACATATAATGAGATATCTCTTTTCATAGCTCTCCACCAGAATGTGCATTTGATATCGTTATACATTTTGCTCACACCGGGATGGATACTTAATTTGGATTTGTGGCACTCATCAAGTATTTCTCTTCTGAGCTCGGGAAGGTTTGGGATGCAGATTCTACCCTTTAATCTTAGAACCCCTTTGTCATCGAGTCGAAAGCTTGTGGATTCACCTCCTTTGAATCTTTGACTGATTCTTTGAATAAATTCATCGTCTTTTTGAAGAGTCAAGATCCTGTCTATTAATGAAGACGTGATGACAAAACTGGCGATGATTTCATTCTTTCTGCTGAGCGCATCTGCCACAACATTGGCTTTCCCTGGAGTGTATATAATTTCAAAATCGTACGCTGCAAGGAATTCTAACCAACGCTGTTGTCTCAAGTTTAAATCTTTCTGGGTGAACAGGTATTTCAAGGATTGATGATCGGTAAATAGTTCGAATTTCTCGCCCAGTAAATAATGCCTCCAGATTCTTAAAGCAAAGACGATAGCTAATAACTCAAGATCATGAGTAGCATAGTTTCTTTCGTGCGGCTTTAGTTGACGGCTGGCATAAGCGATCACTTGGCCTTTTTGCATTAACACTGCGCCTAGCCCTCTAATAGAAGCATCTGTCCATACGGTCAAGTCTTGGTTACCTTCTATTATTGTCAATACCGGAGCAGTTGTCAACAACAGTTTTAGCTCTTGGAAAGCTTCTTCACATTCAGGAGTCCATTTGAATTTCTCATGCTTCTTTGTAAGCTTTGTCAATACTCCTGATATCTTTGAAAAATCCTGAACGAATTTCCGATAGTAACTAGCTAATCCAAGGAAACTTCGAACTTCAGTGGGTGTAGTAGGTTGTTTCCAGTTTTGAATCGCTGTAATTTTGCTTGGATCTACAGCAATTCCTTCTTTTGACACGACATGGCCAAGGAATTTAACTTCATTCTGCCAGAAGACACACTTAGAAAATTTAGCTTTTAAGACGTTTCTCCTTAGAATTTTCAACACTTGTTCTAAATGTTTTGCATGCTCTTCTTCCGACTCAGAGTAGATTAGAATGTCATCGATGAAGACTAGAACAAATTTATTCAATACACCACGGAACACTCTGTTCATAAGATCAACGAAGTATGCCGGAGCGTTGCACAAGCCGAACGGCATTACTAACCATTCGTAGAATAAATCGGGACCCCTGAAGGCTGTCAAAGGAACACAGTCTTCGGCTATACGCAATTGGTGGAAACCTGTAGCTAGGTCCATTCTGGAGAATACTGTTGCTCCATTTAATTGATCTAACAGATCATTTATTCGGGGCAAAGGATATTTGTTCTTTAGTGTTTTTTTATTGAGATCTCGGTAATCAACACAAAGTCTTAGAGTACCGTCTGATTTCGGGACAAATACTACTGCGGCTCCCCATGCTGAAAAGCTTGGTCTGATCAGACCTTTCCAAAGTAATTCTCGGGTTTGACTACTTAGCTCTTCCTTTTCTTTCGGAGCCATTCTTCTTATTGGATGTACTACTGGTCGGGCGTTAGGAATTAGATCAATTCTAAATTCAATTTCTCTTTGCGGCGGTAAGTTTTCTACTTCTTCAAACACATCCGTATAATTTTTAACGACCGGTATCTTTTCTATCGAAGGGGGAATAACTTCCAAAGAAGACCAAAATTCTGTTCTATTGATTTCTGAGCCATGACATGGTATAGTGATATGCCCCGATTTTGTTTCAACTTTCACGATCCTTTTGGCACATCTAACTTCGGCCTTATATTGTGTCAACCAGTCCAGCCCCAGTATAATATCAAATTCGGAAAGGTCCATGACAATCGAATCAAAAGAGAACTTATAGCAAGAATAAGAGATAGGCACTCTACAGCATAAACTGAGACTAACAGAACTTCCTATTGGGTTTCGAACTTTAATTGGTTCCTTAAGTTTTCTTCGTTTCAATTTTAATTTGTGAACAAGGTTACCAGAAATGAAGCTACGTGATGCACCAGTGTCAAAAAGTACAGAAACAGGAATATTTTTGATAGTAAGGGTACCTCCCAAGACATCGGGTTTACCTGATCCATCGGTGGTAGCTGGCGGGGTCTTCCCGTCATAGACATGGGCCACCTGTGCATTCTGCATCAGAGGGCAGTTCCTGCTATAGTGCCCCTTCTTGTGGCAGTTGTAGCATTCGGCTGAGTCATTGGCCTTTGGCTTCCTTGGGGCTTTGCACATATTAGACAAATGACCGGGCTTCCCACAATTGTAGTAGTTTCCTTTCGGGATCTTTGCGGGTTTTTTTTGAGTAGCGGCCGCGGTAATGCTAGATTCGGGTTGGTCTGTTGAAGCCTTGCGCTTATTCCCTGCTTGGCTTTTAGCGCGGTCTTGGCTAGCATGTCTCTCATCCATGTCTTCGTAGTTGCAAGCCATCTCTACTAGTTCTGTAAAGGAGAGTTTGATGTTGCTCATAGCTCTATCGTGATACTTGCGCTTCAGCCCAAATATGAATCTCTTATTCTTGGCTTTGTTGGTTAAAATCAGTTCTGGAGCATAGCGCGATAGCTGGGTGAACTTATTTAGATAGTCCTGAATAGAGAGGTCTCCTTGCTGGAGATTAGCAAACTGCTCTCTCATCCTCTCTAGAGCTTGTTCCGTTACAAACTTCTCATTGAACAAAGTCTTGAACTGCTCCCAAGTCCGGATAGTACCAGCGGCATCCCTAGAAGTAATGGCATCCCACCACAGCTCTGCCTCTTCCTGAAGGAGCCAAATGCCAAGTCGGGCTTTGTTTTTAGTTCCCATACCCATACCTTCGAAGATTTTCTCACAGGTTTTTAGCCAAGCGATAGCTTCGGTCACTGTGCCAGCGCCAGTAAAAGGTTTCCCTCCAAGATTTATGTACCTCTTTGCTACTTTGTCGAGCTCAAAGTCTTCTGGTGCTGGTGGCGGAATAATAGGACCTTCCACTACTACGGGGATATTCCCCCGTCCTCCTGCTGCATCTCCTCGGCCTCCACGGCCTCCTCTAGCTGCTGCTCCACGTGTAGCCATCTAAGAGTACTGTATAAGCAAGAAAAGAGTCAAGCTCACAGATTTTATAATTTTCATAAATGATAAAGCAAGGGAATACAAGGAAAGATAATGATGATGTACTGATCAAATTGTTTTGCTAATCTGCTTAGCTTATTCTAGGACATTGCTAATCCTATCTCTAATGAGCTACTCGCATTAGAACACTACTGATTCTATTCTGACGAGGTGTTTAATGTGTTAGATCCTGGAACTAAGGTTAACCAAAGCTCTGATACCAACTGTGACAATCCCAAAATCCGAGGGGCGGTATTAAGGATAATCATTGAGAAATAACAGATTAATCATCATAGCAGAGTACAGATAATAGCAGAAACAATAAATAAAATAATTTTACATGGATATGACAGCGGAATCACAACATGTAGGAATATCAGAATAGCATAACGTGGGATATACTTAGTAAAAAGAAAGGGAAGTGATCAGTCATCATCGCCAGAGGCGGAATACATACATGCAGTGAGACATAATAAGAGTATCAGTCTACATCGCCGAAGGCGGAATACATATACATATAGTGAGAAATACGGAAAGTAAATCAGTCTGCATCGCCAGTGGCGGAATCATAATATAAATACAGTAATGGCGGAAAATATCTAAGTCATCTCTATGAAGTCAGCCTCGCCATGAGCCAAAAGTGCACGCTATGCAGCAGTGCAGAACCAAAAACCACCTGTCACCTATGTACTAGGCTGCCCGTGTGAAAATAAGGGGACCCGCGTTTGCAAAGTGAAACAAACAACGAGTCAGTCATGGGGACTGGTATGAGGAATCTATTTAACAGTTAAACAACAGTAAACAGCAAATCATAGGACCATGCCACTTTCGCGGAACGGGTTTACTCCAGTGATTGCTAGTGCATTTAAAACAAAGTAAATTCTTTTAAAACAACGCAATGCTTTTAGAAAGAATGAAGCCATTATAAGACTCAGGTCCCATCACACAATGCAACGCAAGCCGGAGGATAGAGTTTTACCTTATAATAGCCAAAAATGCTTGATACGTATAAAGCAAAATCATTTGATATTATTACTAGTGCATATATGTTTCAAAAATGAATAGCATCATAAATATCAATCATAGGCGGCATAGCTACCATCTACTATGTCTCCATACTAGTTCTACAATCGAATCCGTTATCTCGTATTGGAAATTGGATTTCCGTCATGAGTCGAGGCAAGGGGCAAGCTCCTCTCCGCTTCGAGACACTCTAGCAAATGCCTCGGGACTACACACTCTGGGTAACCCCTGGATCTTCAGGGTCGGTCCTCTCTTACGTTTGAGGATTGGAAATTCCTGAACACACGTTTCCCGGTCCTTACAGACCTATAATCGAGGCGCCTCGCATTCCAACAACCACAAAGGTGAAAAATAGATATATATGTCAGGGCTGGTAAGTCACTGACACCACCATAGCTAGAAAGAAACGTCGTGCTCTCCCTGCAGTCCGTATCCCGTTTTTAACTCATACCGGGGTGTGAGGTTCGCGAATCTATGAAATACACAAAGCTAGGCCACGTAGACCTTGCTTTGATCATCATCCACAAGACTTTGCTTTGCAACAGAAGCCTTGATCATAGCATCTTGGCATGCCACATAGGCAGTCCACTCCATACGATTGATTTCTATCGATATATAACCCTTGAGCTCGTACGTCTCAGAGAAGGGCGTTAAGCAAAAGAATAAATTCTCCGCCGCCAAACAGATATATATTTAACAGAGATCAATCAATATAGAACAAAATCCAATGTCAGACACACAGTCCATTTACAAGTCCGTCCTGGGTCTGAACGAAACCGGAGGCGTCAAATTCCTCGCAAATCCGTACAATCAACACATACGTTCAGACTGCTACTACTTCCGTCCCCTTCTGGTAGCTACTCCGGTTAGGAACCTCAGTAGCGCCCATCCAACCGATACAAAGATCGTCGGTCTTGAATCGTCTTTGCATTTTCCAATTCGAATCGCTCGCTGAATTATTTGAAATGAGGGTTAGCTCGGCCTTTTCAAATAATTCACGTCATTAGAATTTAAATCGATTCTTTATGTGGTTATATCATTCGACATCCATCTTTAAGTTATTTAGTGTTATTTTCATGTCATACACATACAACCATCAAATATCAAACAATTCAAGCACAATTCGTTTATTTGCATCCTATGTTTCTTACAATATTTTATAGCGATTTTTCGCCATTTTTATTTATTTAAAAATGGCCATATTTAATTAAATGACGTTTCAGGTCGTGCTGTGGCACTGGCGCTGTTTTTCTCCTAATTTGTTTTACACATATCGGAAAATCTAACCGTTGGATTTCTACAAAGTCTATATCAGTGGGAAGATATTCCCAAAGCGAACCCAACGGTTCCAGTTTCGTGAGAATCCGACGGTTGGATCTTCCACACTAGTCGTTTGAAGTTACGGTTTCAAAATTCGAACTGCAGCGTCGTTATTCGATTAAATTTAATTATATTTATATTTATATATAAATATAAACGATTCTGGCGCTGTTTTTCTTCAGATTTGAATTAAACATTCCGGACAATCCAACCGTTGGATTTTTACAAGGTTGCTGCCGTTGGAAAGATATTTCAAAGGCGAACCCAGCGGTTGCGGTTTCGGGAAAATCCGATGGTCGGATTTCTCGTACTAATTGTTTCAAATTACGATTCCGAAACGCGAACTGCACGGCCTCTATTCCTTTTAATTATATTTTATATTTATATATATAAATATAGTTCATTCCATAGTTTCAACTATAGTTCATTTTATATTTTCAACTTCGTTTTCACTTCAAATATTTCACTAACGCCTTAATATTTCGAAAAATTTCGCCATAACCTCCTTTGTACGGGGAGGGGTTTGGAAATTTATTGGGCCGTATTAGGTACCCAATAAATCCTAAAAAGCATTCACATATTTTTAGTGATATATTTTGGTGTTTACGGGGGAGCATGTACTGATAATCACTCCAGAGAATAAATTCCCGTCACCCCGTTTCCGTGTGGAAATAAATAGTCCATGTGTCGTATCTAATAACTAGAGCGACGCGATTATTGTCAACTCCAGACCCGTGTGGGGTTTTTATTAATCTGGCAATTTATCGTTATAATTTATATAGTCCATATCAGTCATCAGTTCAACCTGTAGTATATAGTCATCGCCATACAAGCCTCTTGCTCGTATGGTAAATCTTCCACCTCGTCACACAAGCTCCAATTGCTTATGTGGAATATGATGAAGTATGCCTATCGTCAAGAAGTATGCCATGTAGGGTAGTTCAAAATTAATTGTTACTATCCTATGGCGTTGTTTATTATTTCACACAGAAAAACCAGCACTCCGCATCCAATGGCATTCACAGGAGTTGATATATAAATAAAATTGCGCAGCTAACTCATCAAGGTTTACCTATTTGTCGGGCACGCAAATAATTTCTTTACTCTACAGCTAATCCATTTTTCCTGTTCAACACATGTATATATATGCAGAACAAAGCTAATAATAATATTTCTAGCAAACTATTATTTATTTCAACATGTGTGTATTTTTAACTAAGCGTATACATGATAAAAGGAATATTTTTATCATCAAAAATATTTATTCGGCACATGTGTATTTTTAACTAAGCGTATACATGATAAAAGGAATATTTTTATCATCAAAAATATTTATTCGACACATGTGTATTTTTAACTAAGCGTATACATGATAAAAGGAATATTTTTATCATCAAAAATATTTATTCGACACATGTGTATTTTTAACTAAGCGTATACATGATAAAAGGAATATTTTTATCATCAAAAATATTTATATGACACATGTGTATTTTTAACTAAGCGTATACATGATAAAAGGAATATTTTTATCATCAAAAATATTTATTCGACACATGTGTATTTTTAACATTTCTTATTCGCTATAAAAATATAGTTTTCATTGTCGATTCATTTTATTTTTAGAAGACGATAACATTCAACACATGAATTCCAGCTCGACGAACAAATTGCAATTCAACACATGAATATTCTATATCGTTTATATATATATATATAAATGTGATTTTTTATTGCTAAAGCCATTTGTTTAAATTCAAATAATATTCAACACATGAATTTCAACTCAACGAATGAATTGCAACTCAACACATGAATATTCGATATAGTTTGTATATATATAAAAATGTGATTTTTATCGCTAAAGCCATTTGTTTAAATTCAAATAATATTCAACACATGAATTTCAACTCAACGAATGAATTGCAACTCAACACATGAATATTCGATATAGTTTGTATATATATATAAATGTGATTTTTATCGCTAAAGCCATTTGTTTAAATTCAAATAATATTCAACACATGAATTTCAACTCAACGAATGAATTGCAACTCAACACATGAATATTCGATATAGCATATGTAAATAATTTCAATGAATGAAAATTATTCTAACACATAATTATTTCAGAAAATTTCGGCAGCATAACGGCAGGGTAGTAAAAACTGGGACCGTCCCTAGTACGGCTCCTCGCTCTACCTTAAAACCTCGCGGTTTTTGACAATGGGGATCATGCATCTAGTTCGCATGCAGGCGGCATGTTTTATTTTCAATTCCACAATCCTATTCTATTTTGTTTCAACCAGAAGAGGGTATTTTTCAACCACAAAGGTATTTCTCAACCATAAAGGTATTTTTCAACCATAATATCAACCACAAACAATTATTTCCAACCATTCGTCAAACCATATGATATCACGTCAATCACAAGCAATAAATATCGTCCATGGTCTGTGGACGAGGGGAGTATATATATATATATATATATATATATATATAATAATTCACTTGCATTTCATCACAATTTAAAGCATATATGTTTCAAACAACGCTTGTATAATTTATACATCGCTAATATAACTTATACAACACATGTACATGAGGTATACAATGCGTATATAATTTACACTTCGCTTATATAATTTATACAACGCGATTTCATTCACACAGATAATTTGGATTCCTCACATTGGTTATTGCGGTGCTAAAAATCGTAGGAAGGTCAGAAAAATCCGCGGCTTCTTCTAGAATGTAGAGAGCCTCCTTGCGGTCACGGTGTCTCCTGTTTCATCGAATTTCGTTAAAGAACGAAAAAGATATTATTTTTCAAAGTTTTGCAACGCTTTAAAGTGTTAAAACAGTTTAAAATTAAATAAGCCATTAGTTTACAAACCTGCTCAATTCTAGGTTTGGATTTTTCTCTTGATTCGTAGCTCTATGGGACGATCGGACTGTTGGACGTCGTCGAGGGAGGGAAGAGCTTTCCGGCGCTGGTTGTCTGAGGCGATGCGATGGTGAATCGAGGCGGCGGCGGCTCCTGGAAGGCGACGACTTTGAAGCGCCAGAACTCGACGACGGCGGCTCTGTTGGTGGCGAAGCTGGGTCGGATGTGGAGAGGGGAGTACGGCGAGCAAAAGCTTCAACGGTGGTCGGCGGCGAAACGGCCTGAGGCGATCGGAAAAATGAGGGGAAGCGAGGAGCTACGGGGATCGTTCGTTCCGTCTGGTGGCTAGGATTTTTTTAGGTTTTTTTATTTATTTTTTTTTAAAGAAAATTTCCTATTGGCCAGAATTTATAGGAAATTTTTAAATAGTGTTTTTGCAAACGAACTCCTTTTTAAACCCAACGACTGTCGCCCCTAGCTAAATACCCCATTCCGGACACAATGGGATATGTTTCGTTGGCCATTTCGACTGTTACAGTCATTTATTTTTCAAATTAAAATATAAAACATTCGATATTTAATTTGAACGTACATTTCAATTTGCCAGGGCCACAAACTGAACCTAAAAATTCCAGAAAAATAAATCTAGCTTTGTTTTGATGATACGGTCCTAACAAAACCAGTTTCGTCGAATTCTGAGCTCGTTTGAAAAACGGCCATTTTTAGGTCGACCCATTTTAACAGAACTTGACCAAACACGTTATCTTTTGCCCCGCTCACATACTAGCTTCAAAAATTACGAAATTTGAAACTTAGCAATAATTTGACATCCCGGACCCAACAAAAGTGGTTTCGTCGAATTCCGAGGTCGTATGCAAAATCTCAATTTTCAAGGGCTATATATACTATATAGCGACCTTTCTGAAAATTCATTTGGCCATAACTTTTGATTTCCGTTATGAAATTTCAATTTTTTAGATTCGTTAGAAAGGTATTGATAAACAGATTTAAATATTTTCAGTTTCGTCAAAATCCGTCATATTTTCCACCCGGTACAGTCAGACAAAGTTTATATTCAAAATTTCAAACTGCAATATTATACACAATTCTATATTTTATTGAAATATATTATTTCAACTATTCAAATTTCTTGTTAATAACCAAATTTAAAAATTTTAAACTGGTTCACATTTTCCGGGTTATTACATTTTGTATACTTCATTATAAAAATCAAATCTTTCTATACGCTACTTCATTATAAAAATCGAATCTTTATCTTCATGAAAACATGGTAAAAATCAAATCTTTACCTTCTATATATGTAAATAAAAATCATTTCTTTATATTTTATATACATAAATAAAAATCCTTTCTTTATATTATATACCCATAAATAAAAATCCTTTCTTTATATTAAATTCTCAACTTTCTTATATTAAAAATCTCAACTTTCTTATATAAAAAAAAACAAATCTTTCTTATATATAAAAAAACAAATCTTTTCACAAATGAAAAAAATCAAAATTAAAGAAGGCAAAACTTACAGCGAAAAGGGGGGAGAATAAATCGCAGTTGCTCGCGGTGGGCAGGGAAGCATTGGGCGGAGGCACTGCTGTCTCAAACGAAGGAGGGGGTGGTAGTTTCGATCTGGGCTAGGGTTGCGGTCTGGGGGTTGTGTTCGGGCTTTTATAGGAGAGAGAGAGAGGGGGTGCAAGCAGGAGGGGCATCGGTGGTAGGGGCGGCGCTAGGCCAGGCGGTGCATCGGGCGTGGCTATCGGTTTTGAGGATTGGGGGTTACGGTTCCAATTTGAAGGGGGAAAACGAAGAGGAGACACGGAGGAGGGAGGGGGAGGTCCGCTAGCCGGAGGCGCAGGACGGAGGTGGGCGAGTGCGCGCAGTGGGGGAGGGAGATCGGGATGAGGGAGGGGGCATCGGTTTTTTTTTTTTTCTTTTTATTTTTTTATTCGGTGTTTACTGAAAAGGAGAGAGAGGAGGGAAAAGGAGTTATATAATTTTATATAATTATTTTATTTTATTTTATAATTCCAAAAAGCAACTTTTTATTTCGAACTCTAAATCGAGCCAACCGACTGTCCACCATAACTAATTATCCCCATTCCGAACACAATGGGATATGTCCCGTAAGCCAATTCGGTTGTTTGGATCCGTTTTCATTTTAATTAAAATATAAATCAATATATATACAATTTAACGTACATTTCAATTTACTGTGGCCACATACTAGCACTAAAAATTCCCTAAAATATTATTTCTAGCTTTGTATTGACGATATGGTCCTAACAAAACTAATTTCATCAAATTTGAAGACCGTTAGAAAAATGGCCATTTTTTGGTCGATTCAAATTGAATTAAATTGTCAAAACCCATTTTCTTTTTCCACGCGCACATATTGATTCCAATAATTATGAAAATTGGAAGCTAGCAATAACTTGGCATCCCGGATCCAACAAAAGTAATTTCGTCGAAAACGGAGGTCGTTATCAAAATTTCCATTTTTATGGGCTATATTTCCATAGCGACTATTCTGAATTTTCAACTGGGCATAACTTTTTATTCCCGCAATGAAATTTCAATTTTTCAGATTTGTTGGAAAGATATTTTCGAACAGATTCTAATACTTTTAGTTTCACTAAAATCCGGTTTGTTTTGAATCATGTACATTCATTTGAAATTTGATATCGAATTTTCAAACTACCGCGCCATTTTCAATTCCCTTTATAATTAAAATAAATATTTATATTCTAACTTCGATTTAAATAAATATATACGTTCTAATTCTATTCAAAATAAATTTTTAGTCATTATTATTTAAAATAAATCATTTTAAATATTCAAAATTCATTAAAATTGTCAAAATAAAAATTTAAATTGGTTCTGATTTTCCGGATTGTTACAAAAGTGATCTGCAAACTATTTTTCTAATGTAATACATACTGGCCATGATAATAATCACTAAAGTTTGCTTACTGGCTATGTCAAACTTCCTGATTTTCTCTAATTTGGTGCTATAATTGCAAAACCACTCCCCACTTCGAGCAATTGCAGAAAAATTCTTTTTCACAAAACAAATGACTGCACTTTGGAATAAATTTCAAAACATCAATGGATCAAAGAATAAAGTCACAATCGCGAAAACAAAGGAAATCTATCCTAAGGTGATGTACATTTGTCGAAACAGGAGCCTAATTACAATGCTAACAAGAAATAGTTTTAATGGAAAGTCTCATGCAAATAAAAAAGTGAGTGAAGAGGACACAAATAGAGGAGATAACAAATGAAAATCTAAATTTATTTAGGCCTGCATTTTCGTGAGTCCTGCCAGGAGAAAAATGAACAAGGTTGGAAAATTATTTTTATGTGTATTATTTCCTTTTTTTCCTTCTCAATTTTACTTATGACTATGTTGTTTGGTTTGGATTTTAGGTGTACTGTTTGGAGTTCAGGATAACAACTGGCCTTGCTTTTGGCTGCCTACCAACCACCAAACAGTTATTATACTCCTACAAACCTCATCTCATGTACTACGAAAATATGAATCACTTAACTAAGAAAATGAGAATGGTCACAAAATACCAGATTTCATGCATGAAGCAACCAGTTCATGAGACACCCTTAAGGTTCACACCTGCCACTCGAAAGATCATCACCTACGAGTCCCACTGGAACAATATCTTCCTAGCAACTGAAGGTTTGCTTTTGAGTCCCACAAGCATCTGGAGAAGTGCACAAGAATGTGAACACTATATGTTGCTCAGTGTTGAATTCAACATAATATATGTTGGTGCATCCTGCATTAACAAGGTATTTCAATTTTGAACAAGTTGAGAAATACATTTAAGTTGAGATATACTTTCAACCATGGATGCATGCACAAGAGCAGGGTGCACATGAAGAGGCATACATGCAAACCAATGACATATCTAAATGAAATAATGGGAAATAAATTAATAATGATCTATAACCTTTCTATTACTGATTCATAACAATTATCGGCAGTGAATATATAATCCAAAATTGAGAATAAAACTGATTATCTCCACATATGTAAATTACTTGTGCAGTTATTACTACCATGCAAGCGCAACTGCTAAAAGTTGTTCTAGAAAAGAGAAAGACATACAACTAAACTTGTAAGGAATTTCAACTTAGTGCAAGCACGTTAAATATCCCTTCATATATTATCTTTCACAACGATGACAAAGTAACTGCAGATATGCATAACTAATAAATCAGACAAGAGATTAGGGTGCGAAAGAACTGCCAGAATTTGGTAATAATAATTCAAATTCATGAATCAGCTCCCTTTTTCCACTCAAACTCATTTCAAGTGGAACATACAAACATGTTTAATTCGAACTATTTCAAATAATGCTTTAATAAATTTAGTTACAAACTGACTCACAAACTCAGTTGCACAACAGAGTTGTTTGGCAAACCGAGTTGCTCAGTTCGGCAAACTGAGTTGTGCAACTCAGTTATGTAACTGAGTTTGCAAACAAGTTGCGAACTGATAATATATGTATGTGTGTGTATATATATATATATATATATGTGTGTGTGTGTGTGTGTATGCGTGTGTGTGTGTGTATATATACATACATACATATATATTATTGAAATCTTTCATCTAAATCTCAAATGACCTTATTTACTATGTTTTCTGTCTAAATTTTAAGTAACAAAATTTAATATTTGACCTCAAATGATAGCTCAACTACCTAATACATCGCGATCATATAACAATTTAATCTTTTAATTATAGACCCAGCCATTATTGGTTGTTCCTTAGAATGACACACTATACATCTATTTTATATTTCTTAACTTTTGAAAATTGTTATATTCACTGATAAAGAGTTGAAGAGAAGAATAATTCTTTTCCATTCAGCAATCACAAATTTATAATTACAAGATACATGCATTCATATAATTATGGAATTAATATCATTAATGATATTTATTCCTCATATTATAGCATGCCATTTATAAGTACTGCTGCAGGTATGGAATTAATATCATTAATGATATTTATCTTATTCTCTCTTATGATGTTATATCATTAATGATATTTATTCCTCAAATTATGGCGTATCATATGCAGGGATTGACAATATGTCAATCCTTATCACGCCCCCTCAAAACGGACGACCAAGATGAGAGACCGATTTTGCTAACCAATGTTTTGAAGGAGGTACGTGGTAATGTCTTGGTGAGGGCATCCGCAAGTTGGTCATTAGTGGATATGTATGAGACCCTCAAGTTTCCATTTTGCACGTTCTCTCTGACAAAATGGTAATCCAATCCCAGATGCTTCATTTTAGAATGAAAAACTGGATTAGCACTCACATATGTAGCTCCAGCATTATCACAATAGATGACTGGCGTGAGAGTGAGGTTATGACCAAGCTCCTTGAATAAATTTCCTACCCAAAGAATTTCAGCAGTAGCATTTGCCACTGCCCTGTACTCGGCCTCGGTAGATGATCTAGCTCTTGTATGCTGCTTCTTTGACGTCCAAGAGATAGGATTCTTGCCCAAATAGACTATATATGCTGTTGTAGAAATGTAGTCATCTTTGTCACGAGCCCAATCCGCATCAGAGTAAGCATGGAGAGTGAGAGGTGAATCCTTGTGTATAATTAAACCCATATTAGATGTTCCACTTAGATATCGAAGAAGACGATGTAGAGATTGCATGTGTTCCTCAGTTGGACGCTGCATGTATTGAGCTAACTTGTTCACTGCGAATGCCATATCAGGCCTTGTGAGACTTAAATATTGTAAACTACCTATCAGAGTACGATAGGCAGTAGGATCCTTAAGAAGATTTCCATGTATGGTTAACGGAGGATAAGTTGCTAATGGTGTTGCAACTGGTTTTTCATCATCCATATTAGCTTTGCACAAAATATCAGCAATATACCTCTTCTGACTCAAGAAAATACCTTTTGGATGAGGCACTACTTCACCCCTAGAAAGTAAGACAATTCTCCAAGGTCTTTGAGTGAGAAACGTGCTGCCAAAATTTTTATAAAAGCTTCCAAAGCATGAGTTGCATTACTTGTAACAATAATATCATCCACATAAAGCAGCAGATAAATGATGTCACCATTTTTGTGCAATGTGAACAAGGATGAATCAGAGACTGTATTCTTGAAGTCCAACTCAATTAAATATTATCGTAATTCTTTGTACCAAGCTCTTGGAGCTTGTTTTAACCCATATAGTGCCTTGTTTAATTTGCATACATGTGTTGGATGCAAATGGATTTTCCGAATTAAAAGAAATAAGGATGGTAACATGTGTTGCATACATGTGTTGGAATTGTCCCACATCGAGAATTTCTCTACCTGATCTCCCTTAATATATGAGGAGTTCCCCCTTCACATTGCCAATTGGTTTTGTGATAATATGGGGGCTCCATCATTTCTTCTTCATGGTATCAGAGCGCTAATCTAAAACTCTTCTTCATGATCTGTCCCATGTCACCAAAAAAAGATCCACGTGTTAGGCTAAAGATACGCCACACGTGCAGGGGCGTGTTGGAATTGTCCCACATTGGGAATTTCTCTACCTAATCTCCCTTAATATATGAGGAGTTCCCCCTTCACTTGCCAATTGGTTTTTTGTGATAATATGGGGGCTTCATCATCCTTCTTCATTCACTTATATTGATTAGCTAATGTTTATTTCATAGTAAAGTATGTTAAAGTAATTTTTTAGAGATGCACGTATTAAAAGCCAACTAATAGAGAGTACTTTGTGTTCATGCGTTTAGAGTCTTAAACTGTCAAACAGGAAGAAAAAACTACATCAATATTTATGAAAATAGTACGATGTTTTTTGGACAGTTTCATATCTTAATATTAAACATTTATCTGGATCACATTTTATGAGTTGTTCCTATATGCATGGACATTCAACTTGCTTTCCTTCACTGATTGAAATTTGATTTTACTTTTTATAGATAGTTTCTCATATTTTAATTTTAAAATTATCTCCCATTAATACAGTGCTAATTGTTAAGTTCCAAGCTTAATATGGTTGAATGACCAGCATTGATTAATATTATTTTTTACATTTAATTAAATTTTTAAATCACTTGGCTAACAAAGAGATTTCTAATGCAATAAATATTTGAAGCCAACATTAATTTTCTACCTGAGGAAACTGTTAACAAAGAATGGTAAAGCAGCAACAAAAAAGACTTTATGTTTAGCCTTTTCCCGTTGTTAACGAAGTTCCAACATGTAACCCAGCTCCTGTTATTTTCATACACCAAACCCCTACTATACTCTGGTGACTATTTTGGGCGATGATTGCCACTCCCCATTTTACTTTATTTTGTTTACATAAGAGATATGCAAATAATTGGTTTGTTATCCTAATACCAAGCCTACAGTAATAATCCCTTAAAAAAATTATGGTTATCAAAACCTGTGTGGTAGCACAAGTGAGCTAATAATAAATAAGAATTTTAATTATGTGTTCATCTTTTCCCCACCACTATCACCACCGGTTAGCTATCAGTATTATTATGTTATTTTGCTAAAAAAAATCTTTAATTTCACACCTACAAAAGAACAGGAAAATTAATAATTATTTAAATTTATTTGTGCCATAAAGCAGATGCCTGACTCCAAACATTAGATTATATTTTGTTATCACTGTAAATGGTCGCTTTTTATAAAATAAAATAATGGTATGACTGCTAGACATCCACAGCGAGGAATTCTTTGTTGACAAAATTATCAATTTGATAAAGCTTTCGATTTAATTTCCACCATCAAGTAACACTTTAGAACTTATATTCAACGTTGTTTGAAAAATGTTTGATCTAGTAATTAGATTCACATGCCTGCATATTTTTATGTTTACACAAGTTCCTATCACATATACGATCGAATTAAACATTCTTGTTTTCTTACAACCAAATTTATATGTAATGTACGATTTTTCCTAGTTTTTTGGCAGACCGGGTGGAACTTGTTTTTAGCGGATTCGGTTTGGCAAAACAATCGAATTATTAAATATTCTTTGTGACTGAAAATTTACAGTTCTTTCTTTCCATAACAAATTCCATATATTTTATTTTACCATTCCTTATGAACCAGTACATTACGGTTTTAGACTGTGAATATTTAGTACATCGGCATTTCCAAGCATTTCACACATTTAGTAAATTATTTCTCTTTATTTTACATTTTTAGATTCAAAATTCAAAATAAATGTCAGATAAATAATGTAATATTACTAGACTTAATTCCACTTGGAGAGAGAAAGTATACCTTAGCTAAATCTTGTAACCATGACTGCTCCTCTGCTCCATAACTTTGATAGTTAAAGTACAATAACAGGCGCAAAAAACATTGACCAGTTAAAACCATTAATGCCTATACTTGTTGCATTGTGCTTGTCTAAGAAAAACAAACACGAACTAACGGAAGTAGCTCTTGCTGCGAGATATTCAGGTCGTCTGCCAGAAATTTATACTACACTTAGCCGAGATGTGATTAAAATATGGATTAAGGATATCATAGCATTACAAGGCCAATGACCCGATTGTAGAACATGCTAAGATAATTTAAATTCCAAAAGGAAATTGACATAAAGGGGAAAAGGGTATAATGAACAACAAGTTAAAACTAGTAGTTAAAGTAACAGGACATATAGAATGCACCTCATGTTAGAATCAGAATGCAGTGTCTGAGCTGCGCTAAGAATTTGCTGCTCTCAAAGTAACGTAGCCTAGTAAATTTTGCAAATAATAATAATAACAACAACAACAACATGATGATCTTTTTTAAAATTTACAACAAAAAGGTAAAATAGTTGCAAATTACCAGATCCTTCGGATCATGTGTACCAACCTGCATAAATATAAAGAAACAGAAATAAGTATTGATGGCAATGCTCGTTAGTTTCAAAAAATTAACACTTATTGACACTATTAGATGAAGCAAGGTTCGAAAACAAATAAACTAGAGATTCAGTTGAAAAGAATTAAGCTTTTAGATGCACACTCCATGTCACTTATTTAAGAACAAAGTAGTGAAATGGTTCAAACAGACCACCATCTTTCAGATATAAATGGATATCTCAAAAGCATTGCAATTCAAAACAAAACGGGAGCACAAGGTATTAGAAAAAATACAGGGCGTTGGAGAATAGACAAAGGATCAGCAAATTGTTAGCCTGGATCATTCAGCAATTCGATACCAATGTAAGATGATTGATTAGCATAATGCTTCTTATCAACAGAATATTCGGAACCCTTCGCCAATGAATATGGATCTAATTTCTGAGAATATGTATCTGCTTTCTGGGAATACAGATCTGCTTTCTCGGAGTACGGATCTGGTTTTTGGGAACATATATCGTCTTTCTAGGAGTATGCATGACTAGATGCAGGCACATACTCATAATTATGTATGCATGATGAAGCAGTTCTTTTGCCCCCTACCTGCATAGAAGATTATATAATCCTAAACCTGTTTATATATTAAATTTGTTGGTATAAAATATACAGGACTAGAATGCTACCTTTAGCACAGTTCTGAAAAACTTCGCCACAATGTTAAAATTTTGTTTGTTATATTCTAGGATATAATATGACTTCATAACTATATTAGTTATTTGGTTACTCATTTCTACAACATAAAATGATTTCTTTATTTTCACCATAGTTACATGTATTAATTTGGTTCCAACCTGCAACTGGTTACCGTCAAAGCCAAGCAAAATAATCATACATCAGGCTTTCAAATAATATTTAAAAGTAGTTACAGAAGTTTACTTTCTTGCACTGTAGAGGCTTTCTTTGACCACTCAAATAAGTTTAAGGGGTACAAAATCATAACAGATGGAGAAATCATTGTAGTCTTAAGCATTCCATTGATGGGAAGTATTATGCAAATAACGGTGAACTTAAGAAGGCATAAATTTGTTACAATGATGCACTTATCACACGCAGTGTTCGTATGAAATAGTTAAAAGTATTAATCGAACTAAATAACAAACTGAAACCAATAAATACCTGATGAGCGCCGCTTAACGTTGTTGAACCATAAACAGAAGCATACGATCCACCATATTGAGTCCCCTGCTCATAGTGAGCACTGTATCCACTAAGATAGGTATATTGAGAGGAAGGTACCAATTGCTGTCATGACCCCATAGGACATTGAGCACCCACACCACCAGTCTCATGCATAAATTTAAAATATGACAGAGTTAAAAGACATTAACAGAGTGGGCTTAAAACTGTGATATAACAATTTCAGAAATATCAATTCAAAACATTTACTAAGAAGAGAAAATTGTACAACCAGTGGAATCAAAACATATCTAAGTCAACAGATTTGTCACTTCTGTGTGCTGAACAATTATCAGCCATACTGTCTGACCTTCATTTTACAACATAGATATCCAGAGTTTTTTCCCTATGAAGGAACCATGCAAGTGTTAAAAAAGTTTTAAGTGAAACAAAATAACACTCCTTCCATTCATTTTCAACCGTAATAACAACTCTGAAGCAAACCAAATGCAGTAAACTAACAGAACTGGCAATGTTAGAATAACACATGTTGTCTTTCTATCCAAACAAGCATACCACCATAATCTAACCGCGACACTCCTGCTTCACCCAACCACAC
Source organism: Allium sativum (assembly GCA_030737875.1). NCBI lineage: Eukaryota > Viridiplantae > Streptophyta > Magnoliopsida > Asparagales > Amaryllidaceae > Allium > Allium sativum. Next base: position 291,659,822 of record CM060913.1, read on the forward strand.
AGCAACCCATTATCATCATTTGATGAAATTCAAAATTTTCCCAACCTCACAATCACTCACTCCTACATCCTTCCGTATGCAATCAAAAATAAAATAAAATGTAGAAGAATAACGGTTTAATATTAAATCACAGTGACGAAATCGATTAACTCCAATTAAATTTCACAGCAGTTTCATAAAAGTTTAATCAAATATGAACAAAACTTTCCTACATCATACCTAAAGCCAAAATCGATTAACTCGAAATCAAGTATCCTCGGATCTAAATCGAAGTTGAACTTGAATCTGAAGCAAATATTGGTACCCTCGAATAAAACTTCGAAATCAAGGATCGATTCACTGAATTTGAACTTGAGCGTGATTCCCCCAGTGTTTGAAGTTGAGGAGCCGATTGATAATTTTTTTAAAAACGGCCGAGATGAGTAAAAGCGTTTAGAGCAGAATAGAGAAAGGGAATATAGGGTTATTGGAGATTGCATGAGCTTGTTTACACTTTTGCCCTCAGAGAGCCAGCCTTACCAATGCAAATAAGTGTTGGCAATAATAAAATTATAATTATGTATTTTTCGTGACACATTTTTAACATTGCAACACATATTATTGCCACTATCTTGTAACACACATAAGTGTTGGCAATTGAAAAAAAAAATAAGGGTTACCAAATGGCCGTTATGGTGTAGTGATATAAACTCTGGCAATGTGCATTCAAGAAACAGGTGGCTGTTTGATCGAGGAAGAACTGATGATAATGATGATTTAGGAAGCAAAACAGTCAAATGAATCTAGCAATTACACGAGATACAACTTAATGCAAATTCTGGGAGTAAATGCAAATTTGTAATCGAGAATCTGAATCAAAACATCACCAATTATGAACAACTTGATGAACAAATCAACATTAATTGCTGGGAGGAAAATTACACTATAGGAACTAAAAGAATGCAGAAATTAACAAGATTACACTTCTAAATTTACTAGTAAACTGATAGCAAATAGGAGGAGATGAATGACAAGTTGCTTGACAACTAAATGGCTCTATTTCTTTAGAATTTTGGTCACGTTTCATTACACTTGCATATGCCAGTGAAAGGCATATTTATACACATTCTGCCAACAGACAACCCGTCCAATAGGCCAGGAACTCACAGAATACACCCAAGTTTTTAACAACTCACTTATTACATCAGAATTACATTGCAATTAACTCAGACCTTTTTACAAACATAGATCGAATTATAACAAGTGTGCATGAAATTTATGTGCACACTGACACATAGTGACACTGCCTCTATTTATCTTCCTCAGGCCATACCGCCTTTATCCATCACTCTTGACAGCTTCCTGGTTTCCACCAGCAGCCCCCTAATGATCCCCCTGGACCCATTTTGATGAACTGAGACCAGATAATCTGCTTTTCACCAATTCCAGCAGCTTCGCCTGCTACCTTCTACCCTATTAGCCAAGTAATCATAGTTTGTTTGTTACAAATCCAAATAAATTTATGTTATTTGTATCAGGATCTATGTCTGGCGATTGATTTAGACCTCAAAATCTACTTATAGTACTGATTGTCCTCTATGGCGTTTAATTTTTCGATTAGTTGATCGACTCTCTTTTATGTGTGTTGTATGTGGTTTGCTTAATTTAGCGCAAGGATGGAAAAGCTCACGAGAAGCCCCATGATAGTGAGGATGCTAGACCTCGTGGTTGCTGGAGCGACATGGTGGAAAGGTCGAAGGTCTAACTGAGTAGGTTCGACCCATAATACAACTGCTTTCAACAAACTATATTCTATTAGAGTAGAAATCAGCAAGTTATATTCAGTTATCTTATAAATGCTTACTCAAGTTAATGTTATTGGGTGTGATCTTCTGGAATCTTGATGCACTTACTTATTTTGTACCTAGTGCCAAATTCTATCATCACTGACATTTTTATGTTCTTTTCCACTAAACAGGATCCATTGTTTATTCGGAGTTACTTTACCATTTCTTGAGTTGATTTAAACTCAAATTGTGAAAGCTATAGTAGCAGCGTGCTTCTTAGAAATTAAATGAAGAAACACACTTTACTATTGCCTTATATTTCTCCATTCGGATTGCATACGTGGACACATATCAGCCTTCCACTCTGGTTTATAATTGCCGTTCATTTTCAATCCGCAAAGTATTGTTTTAACCAATACTGATGAAGCCCAGAGCCTATATGTAACTTATATATATGTACTGGGCCTTGTATCGTATTCATTCAATTTCCACAATTCATTTGTCATCAATAAATCATATTGTCCTCATTTCTTTACATGGTACCAGAGCAGTTTTCTTAACAGCAACTGCTATTTTTTGGTCCAACTGTATGGATATTGATTCTTTAACCCATCAGAGTGTTTTCATCACTCGAGTTATTCTCTCATCTGAGTTAACACTCATCATTTGAGAGTTGGCTCTAATTCAGATCTGTGCCTCGCCTAGTTTCATTACTGGCTGCATCAGATCTAAACTTCAATCAAGCCTTAGCAGAATAATTTAGAGAAAATCAATTTCTACCACCAAGAAAATCAAGAAATCAATTCAAGAAACTTCCATACCAGTGTCAGTCATCAGAATATCTTCATCACCTGATAGACATCAGGGTTTAGGTCACCTGAAATTGAAATCACTGATCTTTGGCATCAAGAAAGTAGTTTCTCATCAATTTTATTCCGCCTATCTTTTCTGATTTTATCTTCCCAAGTTTCTTCATAATGGTAGAGACAACTCCAACAATTGGTTCATCTACAACTAGTAGTAATCCACCTAATCCAAGTCAACTAACAGTCTTGGAAACATTTGTTGACCAACTTGTCAAGACTGTAATAAGCCCACAAAGTCATATAGTAACAATAAAACTTGATGAAAGTAATTATTTGATGTGGAAATATCAAGTTCAAACTGCTATACAAGGATATGGTTTAGAAGGCTACATCTATGGTGCAATTGACATACCATCAAAGATCATAACAAAGCAAGACAACAGAGTGGTAAGCATTGAAGAGTTTGTTAAGTACCATAGACAAGATAGATTAATTTGTGCATGGCTACTGTCATCTATTACCAGCAATCTTATTTCTCAAGTAATTGGATGTAAATCATGAAATAAACATTGGTAAAATGTTGAAAATAATTTCAATTCACAATCTCAAGCCAAAATTACACATTTGAGAAGGCAACTTCATAATGCCAAAAGAAAACGACAACATGAGAGTCAACTTATCAAAGATCAAGACTATTTGTGATCAATTAGAAGCTACGGGACAGAAAATGCCTGAATCTGAACAAATACTGATTATTCTTAATGGTTTGAATTAGGAATATGAAGTTGTTGAAGCTATAATTTCTACTCAAAGGATTACTGCACCTATGGAAGAAACTTATTCTATACTTTTATCTCATGAGGCAAGAATTGAGAGTAAGAGAAGTCAAGAATCTGATATTTTGTCAACTATGCCAATAGCAACAGAAAAAAAGATTCTAAATTTTCTCAACAAATTCAGAGAGAAGGTTACATTAATAGATCAAGAGGTAGAGGAAGAAATTTCAATAATAATAGACCCAAGTGTCAAATTTGTGAGAAAATGGGTCACACTGCTATCAAATGCTACTTCAGATTTAATCAAAATTATACCTCAAATCAAGGCAGTGACAATCAAAGAAACAATAATCAAAATGCTAATGTTGCTCAAGTTCAAAGTGATCAAAGTGTGCAGAATGATACTAAAGCTGACAGTTAGGATGAAATCACTAAGGTGGATCATATTAATGCTGATAACTGGTATCCTGATTCAGGTGCAACCGCAAACAACTTAGAAAAATTAAATCTTGGATGCAAGGAATATAGAGGTAATCAGTTAGTTAGCATAGGTAATGGTAAGTCAATTCATATTACTCATTCTAGCAGAGGTTACATGAATGGAAACAATCACTTGCTTTCAAATAATTTGTTAAGGGTTCCAGACATTAAAAAGCATCTGTTAAGTGTGTCTCAGTGTGCAAAAGATAATAATGTATACTTTGAATTTTATCCTAATTATTGTTTAGTCAAAGGCATACTTACTAAAAATATTTTATTGCAGGGCAATGAAGATAGAGGACTGTATGTGTTTTGTCAAGCCAAATGCAATAAAACTAGAACAAAAACTATCAACTGCAACTTTAGTGAAAGTTCTTTAGATAAAGAAAGCAATATGTTTGATATTTGGCACTACAAACTTGGTCATCCAAGTGCAAATGTTGTTAAACAAATTCTAGTTGAAAATAATATAAAATTTGATGATTTTGCTACTCTTTATTTGTGCACTTATTGTCAAATGAGGAAAAGTCGTAAAATTCCCTTTTCTGATTCTACCACTGAATACTCAAAACCATTAAATTTAGTTGTCACTAACTTGTGGGGTTCTACCCCAATTAATTTAGATCATGGATATAGATACTATATATCCTTTGTTGATGCGTATGGTAGATTTACTTGGATATATATTTTAAAGTCAAAATCTAATACATATAATATTGTCATTCATTTCATCGCTCAAGTTGAAAAATAAACTGGGTTTCAGGTAAATATATTTTAGTCTAATGGTGGGGATGAATACAAATCTTTGAATAATTTTTTCTCTAAGAAAGGTATAGCTCATAGAACCACTTGTCCATATACTTATGAACAGAATAGACTGGTGGAAAGGAAACATAGGCATTATTGTCGAATCGGGATTAACATTGCTATCTGTTGGGATCCCTCCTTAATTGGAGAGTTTCTAGAAAATTCTAGATGTTTCTAGAGAAATCTAGAATTTTATAAAATGTTCCGGAGAACTCTAGAGAAGTGTAGAACCCTTTAGAAGCTTGTGGAAGAGTATGGAACCCTCTGGAATATTCTGGAGACGTATGGAACCTTTTCGGAAGAGTATGGAAGAATAAAGAAGGGAATGGAAGAGTGTAGAGATTCTTAGAGAGTGTGGAGCATTCTAGAGATTCAATCTCTACCGTCTGATGCAAGTAATCTCCACCATTCATTATGGAGGTTGAGTAATATAAATAGGAGAAGGAGCCCTATTACTAACCATCCAAGAATTCAAGGAAGAAAGCCACTTCTTAGAGTGAGAAAAATACTTGAGAGTTAGGAAGCCTCTTTGAGTGAAAAGAGAGATAGCTTGAGAAGTATATATCCTTAAGCTTGAGTTGAGTGTGAGTTACTTTTGTAATCATATTCTTGTAATCCTACTATTCTTTTGTATAGTGGAAGAATCTCCATATTGGAGAATTATAAACGCTTGTGATCCCGTTGCTACTTTTAATCTTAATTGCCTATCTTAATTTCACGAAGCAGGAAAAACCGATATTTCCCCAACAGTGTTATCAGAGCCAGGTTCATCCGTAGCAATAATCAAGCCCGTGTAAGTTCAAGATGGAGGATAATGACACTCACTGTTGTGGGGGAGCCTCAAAGCTATAAAGAAGCAATGAGTGATCATCATAAAGAAGAGTGGAGAATGGTCATGCAAGAAGAAAAGCAATCCTTGCATGAGAATAACACACATGAACTAGTGGAGCTACCAAAAGGGAGAAGAGCTTTGAAGAATAAGTGGGTGTACAGAATCAAGACCGAAGAAAACTGTTCAAGGCCTCGCTACAAAGCTCGGTTAGTCATCAAAGGATTCAGACAAGAAAAAGGTACTGATTTTGAAGAGATATTTTCTCCCGTGGTAAAGATGTCATCAATCCGAGTTGTCCTTGGCCTAGCAGCCGTGCAAGATTTGGAGATTGAACAACTCGATGTTAAGACGACATTTCTACATGGTGACCAAGAGGAAGAGATCTACATGGAACAGCCTGAGGGATTCAAAGTTCCAGGCAAAGAAGATCTAGTGTGCCGCCTCACAAAGAGTCTATATGGACTTAAACAAGCACCAAGGAATGGTACAAGAAGTTCGATGCATTCATGGTAGAACATGACTTCTAAAAGACGGAAAGTGATCATTGTGTCTTCATAAAGAGGTATGTAAGTGGTGACTTTCTCATGTTTCTGCTCTATGTTGATAATATGCAAATCATTGGATAAGATCACATAAAGATAGCTGCTTTAAAGAAAGATCTAAGCAAGAGCTTTGCCATGAAAGATTTGGGACCGGCTAAACAAATCCTTGGGATGAGAATAACTCGTGATAGATCAAAAAGACTGTTGTGGCTATCCAAAGAGAGAGATATCGAGAAAGTGTTGGAAAGGTTCAACATGCACAAGTCCAAGCCGGTTAACACTCCACCAGCTGGGCACTTCAAGCTAAGTTCAAAGCAGAGTCCGACAAGTGAAAAAGACAAGGAGGAGATGAAGAAGAAACCATACTCATCTGTAGTAGGCATCCTCATGTACGCAATGATATGCACAAGACCAGATATCGCTTATGCAGTTGGTGTTGTCAGTCGCTTCTTGGCTAACCCAGGGAATGAGCATTAGGTTGCAGTCAAATGGATCCTCCGATATCTACGTGGAACTTCCAAAAGATGTTTATGCTTTGGAAAAGGAAAACCTGTGTTGGAAGGATATATAGATGCAGACTTGGCTGGTGACATTGATTCACGGAAATCAACATCGGGATACTTAACCACTTTTGCAGGGGGAGCTATTTCTTGGCAATCAAAACTGCAAAAGTGTAATGCATTATCCACTACAGAGGCAGAGTATATCCCAGCTACTAAAGCTTGCAAGGAGATGTTATGGGTGAAGAACTTGTTGCATGAATTGGGAGTGGATCAAGAAAAGTATGTCTTGAAGTGTGACAATCAAAGTGCAATTTACTTGGCAAAGAATTCAACATTTCATTCCTGCACAAAGCACATTGATACAAGATATCATTAGATCCGAAGAGTTCTCGAGGAAAAGCAAATACACCTAGACAAGGTTCACACAAATGAGAACTGGTCAGACATGATGACCAAGGTAGTACCAACAAGGAAGTTTGAAGATTGCTGTCAAGGTGCAGGCATACTACTACCCCCCAATTAAGTCGGGAGGGGGAGATTTTTTGGGATCCCTCCTTAATTGGAGAGTTTCTAGAAAATTCTAGACGTTTCTAAAGAAATCTAGAATTTTCTACAATGTTCCGGAGAACTCTAGAGAAGTGTAGAACCCTTTAGAAGCTTGTGGAAGAGTATGGAACCATCTGGAATATTCTGGAGACGTGTGGAAACTTCTGGAACCTTTCGGAAGAGTATGGAAGAATAAAGAAGGGAATGGAAGAGTGTAGAGATTCGTAGAGAGTGTGGAGCATTCTAGAGAATCAATCTCTACCGTCGGATGTAAGTAATCTCCACCATTTATTATGGAGGTTTAGTAGTATAAATAGGAGAAGGAGCCCTATTACTAACCATCCAAGAATTCAAGGAAGAAAGCCACTTCTTAGAGTGAGAAAAATACTTGAGAGTTAGGAAGCCTCTTTGAGTGAAAAGAGAAATAGCTTGAGAAGTATATATTCTTAAGCTTGAGTTGAGTGTGAGTTACTTTTGTAATCATATTCTTGTAATCCTACTATTCTTTTGTATAGTGGAAGAATCTCCGTATTGGAGAATTATAAACGCTTGTGATCCCATTGCTACTTTTAATCTTAATTGCCTATCTTAACTTCACGAAGCGGGAAAAACCAAGATTTCCTCAACACTGTCTCATCAAAAATGCCATTAAAATTTTGGCTAAATTCTTTTAGTACAGCAGTTTATTTGATAAACAAACTGCCTACAAAAGTATTAAAAGGAATAAGCCCATATGAGAAGCCATACAATGTCAAACCAGATTGTAATTTCTTTAAAACTTTTGGTTGCTTATGCTATCGTTATATTAGACCTTATAATAAGCATAAATTTGAGTATAGATCTAAGCCATGTACTTTTATAGGATGTGCTCAAGATCGAAAAGGTTATAAGTGTCTAGATGATAATGGAAGAATATTTATCAGTCGACATGTCATGTTTAATGAAAAGATCTTTCCCTATCATACTGAATCTATCAAATATCATACTGAATCTATCAAAACTTCAAATAGAATTTTGGATACAAATATTTCTACACCTCCTTTGCCTTTGTATTCTGAGCTAACATGTGCAGGTGAAACATGTAAGACATATGATAGTATAGCACCACTCGATGATGATATTATTCTATCATCGGATAAGTCCAATGAGCCACCTACACTGCAAAGTCAAGGTGAAAGTATTAGTCATCAACCTGAAGAACATGAAAACATTGAAATAGAAAGTTCAGAAAGAAATAATCAACCATATGCTCCATCATAGGCTGCAACAACACATCCCATGATTACTCGATCAAAGAGTAGGATATTCAAACCCAAAACTTATACTGTTGTAACAATTGCTGAAGAGCCAACATGCTTTGATCAAGCCAAATTAGACAGTAACTGGAGGAAAGCCATGGATTCAGAGTATCATGCACTCATACAAAATCAAAAATGAGAATTTGTTAAGCCTCCAAAAGACAAAAATATAGTCAGATGCAAATGGATTTTCAGAATTAATAGAAAATCTGATGGATCTATCGATAGATATAAGGCAAGACTTGTTGCAAAAGGATTTACACAACAACCAGATTTTGATTACAAAGAGACATTTTCACCAGTTGTAAAGCCATTAACTATTAGAGTTGTTTTATCTATTGCAGTTAGCTGAAATTGGCAGCTGAGACAACTGGATGTTAACAATGCATTTCTCAATGGAATTCTACAAGAGGATGTATATATGGAACAACCTGAAGCCTACATTCAAAAACCAGAATATGTTTGCAAATTAAAAAAGGTCATTTATGGCTTGAAACAAGCTCCCTGTGTATGGTTTGATAGATTGAAAATCACATTAAGTAATATATGGGTTTTCAATCTACCAAATCAGGTAATTCACTTTTTACAAAGTTTAATGGTTGCTCTATTATATACATACTAATATATGTAGATGATCTTATCATTACATGCAATGATACTACAGAATTAACAGACTTGTGAACTACTTAGATAAACAATTCTCTATCAAAGACTTAGGGTCACTTAACTATTTTTTGGGAATAGAAGTAATCACAAAGTCAACATCAGAAATCTTCTTATCTCAAAGAAAATATATATCAGAACTTCTGACAAAGGCTCAAATGGACAAGGAAAATGGTCAACCAACCCCCATGGTCAGCAGCCAATGGCTGCATAAGCCATATATAATTCAAAACAATGTAGAAGTGTAGTTGGTGCTTTAAAGTACACAACTATCACTAGACCTAATATAGCATACAGTGTTAATAAAGTTTGTCAATTTATGCAGGAGCCGCTTGATACTCACTGGAAAGCAGTTAAGAGGATTCTAAGATATTTAAAGAATACACATGACTATGGGTTGCACATCAAAGCTAATAACAACTTCAATATCACTAAATCTGCTGATGTAGACTGGGCATCAGATCCAGGTGACAGAAAGTTAACCAGTGGCTACTGCATTTACATTGAAGACAACGTTGTTTCATGGTGCTCAAGAAAACAGACTACAATTTCAAGATCTAGTACAGAAGCAGAGTGCAGAAGCATAGCAAATGCTACAGTGGAAATAATGTGGCTAAAATCACTACTCAACGAGCTCAACATACAAACATGCAAAACCAGTGTTGTGGTGTGACAATCACAGTACAGTTTATATGTCAGCTAACCCCATATTATATTCTAGAACTAAGTATATAGAGATCGATTTATACTTTGTCAGAGAACGGATTATGAAAGGAAATATGGAGGTTAGGCACATACCAGCTACTTACCAACGAGCAGGCACACTCACCAAAGCTTTGTCAGCCCCAGACTTTTTGAAATTTAGAGATGAGCTCAAAGGTATGAAGATTGAAGAAAGTAGTTATCTTTCCAAACATCATAAAGCCAAAGCAAAGCTTCAGAAGCCAGAAGAGACTCAAAGCAGTGAAGATTCGAGCCAAATTTCAAGTATTGAGCAGACCGACATGAATCATCAATCAAAATTAATACAAGTAATCAAATTTGAAGCTATTAGTGGATGTGATAAAGGAAAAGAAGTAATTTCATCCTTTAATTTGAAGAATCAACAAGTAGAGATGTAGAACCGGCATCAGTTTCCAACATGGAAACCCTAACCCTAGCTTCGATTCGGAGGGGGGGAAACAAAATGAAGAAACACACTTTGTCGTTGCCTTATATTTCTCCATTCGGATTGCATACGTGGACACATATCAGCCTTCCACTCAGATTTATATCTGCCGTTCATTTTCAATCCCCCAAGTATTGTTTTAACCAATACCGATGAAGCTCAAAACCCATTTGTAACTTATATATATTTGTACTGCGCCAGTATTATATTCATTCAATTTCCACAATTCATTTGTAATAAAAACAATTAGAGAAACATTTATGTATTGATTTCATATCATCAATAAATCATATTGTTCTCATTTCTTTACACTTAGTGCTTCTTAGTAAAGGAACCGACTTAGGTGAAATAACATAAGCGAAACATTGATCTAAGGTACTATCAGATTTAAATATTGGAAGCTGTATACATCATTATTTTGACGTTACTATATAACCATTGGCACGTAATATTAAAATATGCCCATTATCAACATAGAAGGGAACTCGCCCACTGTCATACAGAAAATTCCATTTTGGCATTCTACTTGAAGTTGGCATTGTAATTTGACTAATTTGGCACAGCAAAATCAGTAAAAGAATGTCTTTTATGGCTTAATTAGCAATTTTAAATCGTCTAAACACAGGAGAGAGACTTCAACGGTAAGGGAATTCTACTGACAATCTTTGTGTTCTGTGTGAAAATGAGGCAGAGAACTTCAATCAACTTTCTTTCAAATCTAGCTGTTTAGAAATGAAAAAGAAATTTAAGTTAATTTATAATAGCAACTTCTTGGTTTTATGCAAATATTCTGATTAATCATGAAGATATAATTGAACATTATATATTATGCAGATGATTGCTGAGAAGAATAGTCTTATTGAGTTCAGAAAAAACAAGGAATATTTGGAAGCTCTAAAGCCTAATGCAGGGTAATGATTTAAAAAATGGTCATGCTACACAACTTGGTGTCTATGAATCAAAAATCGAAGCTATTTCCAAAACTTTGTACTGCTGATGCTACAGCAAACCAGAGACTTAGGAACTTGCAGAGAAAGCACTGGAAGATTTTGTCATAGGAAGATCTTTGTTATTCATTATTTGTTCATGGTCTGTGTTATATATTGCTTTCCTATTTTGTTTTACTGCAAAAGGCCACATATGGAAAAATACAAAATAGTCCATGTAAAAATGGCATCATAAGTCATTCTTCTAATTTGTATGTTATGTTAGAGCTAAATATGTATACGTTTGTGAGATGATTTTTGCTATAGGTATTGTGCTTCGTTCTTATGAGATTTGTTTGCGAATAAGTTGTTACCATATATGTAGGCCTAAGCCACAGAAAATGGCATTGATATTTTTGAGTGCAGCATATTGTGCAGAATGATGGTACAGGTAGTAAGTTTGTGTTTTGGTAGTAACCTCACATTGGTTCAAATGAGCAGCCCAGTTTTGGACATAGGCACGAGTTTCTACAACTTGAACATGTATAATGTATGCATGTAATCATATCAAAGTCTTACAGCAAGAGTTATGCACAATCCGTGTGCGAACATGTATAATTTTACTCTTTGTCTATAATGGTTATATTTCTATAATGCGTTTCAGCAACAGCCAAATATATGCTTGTCCTCTCAGACAGTTAGCATTGTTTTTTCTTTCAAAGCCATATTTTGGATGTAGACTAAAAGTTGCAGTGTTTATTCCAAATTGAAAGGATAAAAGGAACAGGTTTTGAAGAATATGTACAGCACGCATGCACATCAAAAAATTTCTACATGTTCAAAACAAAGCTGCATATTGTGCAGCATATTGAACCAACAATGCAACAGACAGCAGATTCCATTTATACATACTCATCCTTCTATCAAAATTTTACAAAGGCAAAGCAAACTAAATTCAAATCCTGAGAACAATTATATTTAAGTTTAAATAAATGTTGCAAGTAAGTAGTGCCTAATTAAAATCTTTCAGTTTGAATTGAACGAACAATGCAACATACAGCAGATTCCATAATAACATGAGACTAGACAGAACACTTAAAAGAGATATAAATTTCAATGGTCATTATCATAAAATAGCTAATTTATGTAACAGTACAGAAGCAAAAATTAACAAACTCCAAAAGCAAAACAAATTAATAAACTGGAGGAAATTCAAACAGTGAACCGCCCAATCCAAATAGAGCTCCAACATGTCGAGGTGCGTTAGCTGCACGAACAAGTTTCTTCTTCATGATGAACTCCATGGCTGTTAATGCAATAAGCAAACAGTCCCATCCCGCCTGATGAGATTCACCCCATGGCCGTTCAACATCCAACAGTTCTGCCAATTCTTCCAAATCACCCCTGAACCCGTATTCAGCATAGACCATCTGCTTTATATCCAAAATCTCTCCTGTGCAAAGTAGTCTCTGACATCCATGAAACTCCTCGATGGAATCAGGCAGCCTTCCATTGTTGAGAAGTTTCACAAGGTAACCTAAATCATAAATTCCTTGAAAGGTGACCCAGTCTTTGAAAGGATAAGTATGCAACTTAGATGTCCTGAACACTTTTGCAAAGTCCGATGAGTCAATCCCTTTTTCCAAGTTCATATCAATATCGACTCCTTTTTTCAAAAGAAGATCTACTGATTTCGCATCATATCGATCACGCTGGATGTTGAAATCTTTGAAATTAAATTCCCACACGTACTGAATCTTCCCGGAAGGATTGCCGCGGAAAGGACTGCTAGCGAATTCTCCATTGTTGTCGAATAGAGCTAGCCCGAATTGAATTATCTGCATTCCGTCGACGGTGGCCTTCATCGATCCGTATGTTCTGCGGGGAGGTAGAGACCAAAAGGGCGACGCCGATCTGAAGCCAGGAAACTTCGCATGAATTGCAATATTCGGATGGTATTCGATTAAGGAATCGATAAGCCTGAATTCGCTAACCAAATTGAAAGCGTAAACCCTTCTGATTTCAAATGATGGGTACAGATTAAACATTTCCATTTTTTTTATGTGTTTTTAACTAAAATCAGGGCGATTGATTTATACGTACGGAGAAAGTAACGAGAAAGAAGAGATGAGTTGATCATTCAGTGTCGAAGCCGGTATTTATAGAAGTCTGGGAACGTTTAATTCGGAGCTTTCCCGAAATAACTGCATATATATACATACGTTTTCATATATCCCTGACGTATTCAAATTCTATCCATATATTCTTCCAACGTTGATTTTATATCTGATTTGAATCATGAGTGCGCTTTTAGAGTTCGTCACATAAAAAATAAACCAATATTAATAAAATATTAAGTTTCTACTTCATGGTTTATCAAAATGTAATATGTTTAGTGTCTTATCGCACCACGGAAACTTCTTCCAGCCACCACAAAACATTGTTCGACGGTAAACAGTTGACCTCCGTTTACGTTCGTCAACCGATAACAGCTGCCGTACATTGCATTTTTTTTAGAAAAATCCATTCGACGACGAATGACGGAAAGACTATGGTGGCCGAAAGTGGAGAGCGGTGTGCAAATAGTAACGCACTATGTTTATTGGTTTTCAATTTTAACATTTTGACAAAATATGCAAGTATTCAACATCCTTATCTATTTGAGTACTTTTTTTTTTTTTTTTTCCCTTTTCATACCTTTTTTTCTTTTTTCCAAACAGGAAAAGAGCATCATGGACAAAATTATGGTCTTTTTCAGCCGTAAGGACGACTTGCTGAAATTTTATTCTAAAGGATGAAGTATCAAATTTCATATATATCAGTTTTACAGTGTGTATAGTATCAAATTTTACTACCGGTTTTAAATATTACAGTGTGTATGGTATCAGAATTTAACTATCAGTTTTTAAGTATCAGTTTTACAGTATGCATGATATCAGTTTTAGAGTATGTATTGCTCTAAAAAATAAATTTTTGATTGGTTTTCATTAGGTTTGAAAAAATTATGAAGTTTGTCCTTCACAATAAGATCCCCTTTTTCAAAACCTCATTTTACAAATGTACGTTCTCTTTGAAAGTTAATTTTTTTGTAAACTTAAAATTTTATTCGAAATTATATTATTTTTCCATGTTACTTTCTTTTTAAAATTTAATTTGAGTTCGGACTTGAGAGCATCCTTTGAGACTCTGATTGCTTTCAATCCCACCTCAGTTTTTGCTTAAAAATATGATGAATTGGAATTTTGAACAATTCGTATTTAAATACTTGATTATTTAAATATTTGAATCTTGGATTTGGTATAATTTAATAACCTTGTTAAACACTTTTTAATAAATAACTGAATAAACTTGTTTAAAATAATGCTCACAAAAACAAATAGTTTGACGAAATATATCCACAATATGGCTAAAAAATCATTTTACCGTTAAACGACTTTCTACTTAGTAAAAGCTGTTTGGACTTATTGTGCTTTTATAATATATTAATGTGTAATAATTATAAACTATTAATATTTTCTATGCTATAGACCACTTAACACTACAAGATTAAGTGTCATTTTCGACGGTTCAAAATCATTGTCGGAAGCCGCCGGAAGCTGTCGTAATAATCCACTGCAAAATAAGGCGTTGGAGAGCAGTATTTCCGATGGCTTCTAACGTAGCCCATCGTACGCTTTTCTGGTGATTTCCGATGCTTGTCGACGTTTTGCGACGGTTTACCGCACGCGCCGGAAGTCATCGACTCGTAAGCCATCGAAAAACCTGCTATTTTTTAATATTCTAGTTGCATTATAGCCTTCCAGCCACATTTCTCTTACAAACACTTTTCTAGTGGTGTAATGATGTAATAAAAGGTATTTTGAAGAGGGTAGTTTGGGAAGCCTTAAGGGCTAAGTTAAGAAGTAATGAGATGGAAATGTGCGCTATAACGGGAATGGCTTGTGATCAGAAATAGAAGGTAGAATGTGATATTGACATCTTAGCAAATATGTATGCATAGAAAATGAGATGCTGATTCGTAAATCATAAAACATTTCTCTTCTTCTTCTTTAACTTTTGCATAAACAAATTAAATCTCGAACTAACTTCACCAAAATCAAGCAATATTCCTAATACATCAAAGCAACAAAGAGGGTAACTCAAAACTTAAAGAATTAAAGTACACTTCCCCAAACACTTGTTAAGCCGTGAGTGTTTACACCAAAAAGGGTCCAAACATCCAGAATTGTATGTAGAACATAGAATATGAAGAAAAAAGCAAACAAAAAAGAGAAAAGTAAGACAGCAAGATGTATAGTGGTTTGGAAATCAGGCCTACTTCCACACAACGTAATCTATCATTTATTATTCTATACAGTTACAAATACAGTTATTTTCCATATACAAAAGTAGAGAAAAGTGTTGAGGGAGGCCATGGTAGTGCTCTTGCGCGTGTGTCAAAGAGCTAGAGGAAAAAGAGCCCTTGAAGTGCTCTGAATTCATGTATTTATAGTGGAGGTCGAATCTTATTCGGCATGTCATGTGGAGGGCAATCCACAAATATTGGAGTTCAGGGGTTGACAGGTGATTATTGGAGAACGTGGGCATATAACTGAAATGTTCCCCCTTTCGGTTGGGCATGACCGAACTGAGGAAATTGATCCGGAAATTATTTGATAACGTGATGGTGGGCCCCATGCTGAACCGGAGAATGTCGAATTAAAGTTGAGTTGGCTTATAGCTGGTGGGTCCCATGTTGAACCGGAGAAGGTCGAACCAGGAACTTGGCCTAACCCTGCTTTTATGCATTCTAGATTCGAGTCTTTAGACATCCAGCGCTTCTAAAAAAAAATATAGGCTCGTCTAAGTCCATGCTTGAGTCCCGAGCGATCCAGTGAAGAGAAGTCTAGAGTGTGACAACCTTGTGAAAAGGCGGGTCAACATTTACCCCTTAGTGTACGTCTTGCTGCAAACATGATGTGCTTGGAATCAACAAAAATCAAAGTCATCAAAAAGGATTCTCTTTACAGTCTGGAACAATCATCACACTCTCGTTGTGTTTGTTCCCTGTGCTTGGTTCCGTTAACCTTATCATATAAGATAATAGACACAATTACTGAAATTGGTTCTCTTCCTGTAGTTCCAAGTGATAATTAAATTCCAACAGGCCAAGAAGTCGAATGTTGAGTCTTTATGGATCTTTAAGCTTTAAGCTGACAGTTAATCCTGATTCTAGATTCCCTAAACATGTGTTGCAATGCCCCACCCCGAGACCCACCCTAATAAAGAGCATTAACAAGTAATGTCGTTTATTAGAGCAGAGAATAGGTCTTGATAGGAGCGACCATTCGTAGATTTGCATTAACAAGTCTTAAGTACGTCGGTAATGTACTCTCTATTATTTTTTCTTTCTATGTGGCTCGACATACTTAATACTTGTGTAATACAACTCTACGACAACTATAGAATCAGCTCAGAACACCGTACATTTACATTCACAATTACAACTCACAGAACAGTTTACATATTATTACACCAATAGAATACAATAAATACATGTGCTACAAACAAATGGTTATACATAAACCATTACTTATATAATAAGATACACATTAAAGAATACACTCAAAACTCGGATACATAACAAGGAATACCAACAAGAGAGATAGTCCAATGGTGACACAGCTAAACCCCAAGCACAACACTAAACCTGCAACATCTCAGTCTGACTCGAGGAATACACACACGGGTCAGTCTAACTTGAAACAGTATAAGCTGTACAAGAACAATTAGTAAATAAATCACTAAGGACATTCATTTAGGCCACAATGGAATGAGATAGCACATTACACTACAAGGTTAAATTCCTATAAAGTATTTATAAGAATAATTTTTGAAGTTCACAAGATAAAGTCACAGAACCACAAAAACCCAAATTCACTAAAATCACTTAATCACGGAGTCCCGAAATCACAAAACTTTGAAAAGAGTTTAAATACCACAAATAAAATTTTAATAGATACATAACACAAATACACAGACGATGGATCCATCACATAATGGCTAGCTGATGCTACGCCTGCACGTGCTATCACATAGGATGTTATGAAGCCATAGTCAATACTAAATCATATAGATTGGGTACTTGAATGACCCGAAGGTCCATAGAGCCACACAGGATTGACCCAAGGTCCACACAGAGTTCACACAGGATTGACCTGATGGTCCACCTAGAGTTCACACAGGATTGACCCGAAGATCTAGTACTGGCGGCCACACAAGAATGTGTCATAGACCCTCAAATAGAAACCCAAAAAGAGATAATCGTGCGTCCTATACCACACGTTCTCACTTAACGGTTTGCACACTACAAGTCAGCTCCATACAGGAAAACACAAAAATTCACACGAAACCATAGAAACACCTGAATATCTCAGAGGATCGCAGAATATCACTGAGACACAGAGAATCACTGAGATTTATCAAATCACATAAATCACAGGAACACTAAGAAACACTGAGATTCGTTGATTCGATTAGATGGATCTAGGATTAAATAATACCGTATACCACCATGTCCCATACCGCGGGGTATACAGTACGATTCGATCACCAACACGCCTTCTCAAAGGGTGCAAATGTGTACGGTTTATAATTAAAAACATACTTTAAGAAAATTGGTTTTGAAATCATAGTTTATTGAAAATTCTTGAAAATCGAAGTGTTTGAAAGTCCAGGTATAAACCATATTACTAATAAATTTAAATGCTTAGTTAAAACAATATTTATTTTCCTAAACCATATTCTTCTATTCAAACATTTCGAAAAACATTTATAAAAGTTGTGCATGTGTCACAAAAACACTAAAAGTAACACTAACATGGTATTCGCACAAGGTTACCAACTCGTGGTCAAATTCCATCGTTTGCAGAAATTCCTATTTTAGAAATTCTAATAATTAATTTATAACACCAAAATTTCAGGCTGTTACAGCAAGGACTGAATTGTGACTGGATTGTGGACAGATTGTGGACTTAATAATTATATAACAAAATATCATAGGATTTAGGGTCTTTTGATGGCAGAAATATACACGTCTCTCTTGTGTGTAGATAAGTCACATGAATCACGATATAATCTCCATTACAGGGTCAAGGGATGATAAACTTTTACACATCTCCCTTGAGTATAGAGTCACAGTTGTTTTGTTTGGTTTATGTATACATATATATATATATATATATATATATATATATATATATATATTGATTAATGAGTGCATGTAGAGGCCATTTATATTTGTATAGATCAAGCCGTACAAAGGAGGTTATGGCGAAAATTTTCGAAAATTTAAGGAGTTAGCCAAATTTCGAAAAATTGGAAAGTTCTTAGAAACTGAAAAGTTGAGTTGGTTAAGTAAACGACCTTCAGTTCCGTTAGCCAAATATACATTTTGAACTTTAAATAAATATAAAGAATTCATTATAAGTCAGAATTTGAAAAAACAAGAAACGTTAGAATCTATTTAGCAATATTTTTCTGATGAAAGTGAAAATGCTAAAATTTATATTATAAAATGTAAGTTATGTTCAATTCAAAAATTAAAATAATCGCTGTGGAATTTATTAATATTAAATATTGCACAACCCTTAAAAATAGACATTTTGCAAATGACTTCTGTTTTCGACAAAACTAACTTTACTGGATTCGAAATATTAAATCATTGCTATACTTTAAATTTTGCGCCAAACGAAGTTATTATGTGGCCGAACGCGATAAAATTGTTCGATGTACAATTTTGCAAAGGAACATTATTGATATGACCTTGGAACTCGACGAAATTTATTTTATTGAATCCACAGCATCGAATTGAAGTCAGTATGTGGCCATGCAATATTTTAATGTGAAAAATAGTCAATATTTTAACTTTAAAATTTTGTTGTTTGTGCAAATAGAATCAGAATTCGACAAAACAAATTTTGTTGCATCTGAAATGTCAAAGAGTAGTTGCATGTCAATTTTCATTGCTAACAGGATCCGTATGTGATCATACGGATTTCTAAACCACGAAAACAAGCATAAATTGGATAGAATAAAATATATAATTAATAAAAAAATCCTCCTACTATATAATGCCTTAACCTAACCTAAATCTAATCTTAAACTACAAAATCACTCATCCCCCTTTTTCCATTTCAAAACCCTAAATGCAAGCATCTAAAAATCATAAGAAATCAAAGAAAAATCGTAAAATCATAATACACATATATATGTGATCCTCATGAATTGTTGTTCTATTTGGTATGGGTATTGGAGGGGTTCAAGAATGTTTTGTGCACTGCGTTTTTTACTGTAAGGAGAAAACTTGGAAAACGAGGGCTAGATTTAGGTGATTCTTGAATTTTGTGCTTCGATGCATGAAATGAAGTTGATATCTGGATTTGTGAGGTAGAATAGCACTTGTAGGCGAAGTTTGAATCGATTTGGTGCCGAAAAGTGTAGAGACTTGGAAGGGAGCTGCTGCATTTTGGGGTTGTGACGTGATTTTTGGAGCGGGTTCGAGTTGTGTAATGATGGTATGATGTTTAAGAGGAGAAGAAGAGAAGCACATCGATGGTCTCTTGGAATTTTAGTGACGTAAAGAGGGAGAGAGAGGGGGCATGAAACTTGCATGAATGGAGGGAGGGCTGTTTTGTGCGTTCTTCATATTTGAGGAAGGAGGATAAGAGAAGAGGATTAGAAGAAATTAGGGTAATTAATTAAATTATATTACTGGTTAATGACACACACACACACACACACACGCACGCACACACACACACACACACACACATATATATATATATATATATATATATATATATATATATATATATGCATACAAACTTGTAAAATACAGAACTTTTTCATACGAGATCAGAATTTGATGTTTTAAGATGCATTTGAACCGTATCGACAAGAGCTTCACAATGAAACTAATTTAGAGCTCATGGAAATTTTTGGCAGAAGAAAACGTCTTATTTGGTCAATCGAACGTTTGTCTTTTTTAGCGAAAAAAGACCAATGTGAGAGCTTCTCACTCAAACTGATTTTTTTATAGTTATTATAATCATATCTGAATATGTATTGATTTCCCGTGGTAGTTGATGTAGAATCAATTGTCACGAATTTTTTATACGGTATATGGTAGCTCACATCACAAATTGTTTGAAAACTATATGGATGAATGGATGATTGATTGTATTACGATTTGGATGTGATGTTGAGTTAACGAAAATGCTAAAAATGATCTTAAAATATTGATGGTAGTTGAAATTGGATTAAATATCCATTTATAGTTCAAACGATGAATTTATCATCACTTATTTAAGTGAAACTGGTTAGATTGAAAAATAATTTGAATTGAATTAGTGATGATTAAATTCATGAATTAATAGTTGATTTAAATTGATTGTATGTTGGTCGAAAACCTCACGCAGGTCTCGGGATGATATTTGACTTCCACATTTCCCTTGTATGTAGGTTGTATGTTGATTGGTTGATTGACCGATTGAAATAAATGTCGATTATTTAATTGAAGCGTATATGAAAATAGGTGCACACTGGATGTTATTTGGGTGTTTGATAGTTGTTTACAACTATTGTTGGATGTACAAAATTCATGCTAGTGAAATTATATGATGTTTGATTGAATTTAAATCCAATCCAGAATAAAAATGAATATTTCAATAATATAATATTCAGTGAAAAATCGAAGTTTGATTTTAATTATAACGTCCCGTCTTTTTTTGACTGTTTCAAATCGGTATTTAAACCAACTTAAAACGTTCAAATCGACGGACCGTTATTTAGCTTACAAAGTTTAAAACATAGTCAACACAAAATAAATTAAATAACATAGTATTGAACAAAATAATATCTTTATTTATTAATCATAATTTTTGATACAAACTTCCTATACAGTGGAATCGAAAACACATTGAACATAGGAAAAAAAAACATTTACTGTTTTTCTAAAAAAAAAAACTTCAGAGTGCGCATCCTCGGAATCCCCAACCTTTTTGCCAATCTTTGAGTCCTGAGTTGTAATCTCTCAATCTGAAATGCTCGGGTCTGACTCAGGCATTCCATGCAAAAACATAAAATACTCGAGTCCGGATTAATCATAGTTCAAGTAAATTAATTTCAATAAAAACTGAACATAATAGTTACTCTTATCATCGGTGTCATATATAAAATAAACAGTTATGATGTCTGTTCATATCAGTTCTATCGATTTCCAAGGACGAATGGTCTCGGCGTTTGCGAGTACACAACGTGTATACACGTGTGCACCGCCTCAACGTCCGAACTGAACATAAATGATAACATAAGCGATTCTGGAAGCTTGCATATACACACATGTATGGGCACATGTGTGCACTGCCCCAACATCCCAGAAATGAACACACAAGCAACATGAAGCACGAAAATCATGGCAGCAATTATATACATGCGCATGCAAAAATATCAAGGCATCATCCAAAATATAAAAGGCATGGGAATCAGCAAACTGGCAAATATTATAAAGGAGAGGAGTGGCACGTTTTCCCGAACCAGGTCATAAACATATGTTCAAAATGTGAACAATTTAGTCCAACCTGAGACTAGGAATGACTTACATAAAGGCATACCTTTAGATATATCCATCTACCCAAAGTTACAACTATATATGAATATCTTGCAAGATTAAATAAGCAGGTCATCGGAGGCAGGCAGTGCACGCAAATGAGGAAGCAGGTGGTCTCTAGTTTGTCAACATTCACATGTATAATTACTTCATGCATATAACATCTTTATCCTTCTACACAAGTAAGCCTATTCTTATTGAATGTATAGGGCAAATTCACATATGTTTAAGCAAGGGTGCAGACTCAAAAAAAAGTACAATCATATATATAAACTCCAAGTCATTTAATATGCTATTTAATAGTTCAACAAAGTGTTATCAGCAAATGTTTTACGTGAATGGGAGGACTCGGCAGGGGCAACACTGAATGCCATGACCGAATCGGCAGGTTAACCACACATCACATAGTTAAACGAAATTCGCAAGAGCCATGAGAATCTCATGCTAAAGGGGCACATATAAGGACAACATAGATGAGTTCTATCAACATGGGTTCAAGTTAAACCCAGCAAGGTAATTATACAATATATTGAAGTTACAGCAAGCGAAAATGGTTAAATTCAACTCTGCATGGTTAACTAAATATATGCTACCAATATTCTAAATAAAGCCTTAACGAACCCTATATATATTAAGTTTAAGGCCCATAAGTCCACATGGGATTATTTAATATACCATAATATTTAAAACGACCAAACTATACCCCATGCTGAAACTGTGAAAACAATGGTGATGAGATTTGGATAATTTTTTCTATTAAATGATTAATTTACTTTTCATGTGTGAAGTCTGGCATTTGACTGAAATGCGCATTTAGCAAAGCTATGAATTATGCAGTAGTGTGAAATGCATACATTGATCTACTTTATCAAGTGGTTTCTTAACTAGTTAAGGTGAATAGGTAAATATTGTTATAGGCTTTCAATATATAGTTTGGCCGGTCTATGGTATATGCTACAGCAAGTGAAGGGATCATATTATATAACCAAGTGCCACATTTCATAGCTAAGCCAAATGTTCACTAAAAACATCCTGTCCAGTTTCAAACTCTTGTATGGTAAATGCAAGCAGGACATGTATATAAGCCTTATACATTCAAGTACCCTGTACAAGTGATGTGAATGACACAAATCAAAGTATATTGTAGGCTACTTTTAGACCTAAACATGCCAAATGTAGTATCAGTGTTTATAAAAATTTAGCAAAACAAAATCTAGTTTCTGTCCTAAAAAAAATCAAACCAGAGCAACTGTTGTTTCAAAGTGCCGAACTAAAAGTGTATACTAAACATATGAAATATGGTTTCAAATGTGTAGCATACTGAATAGAATGCAATGGGTTCAACAAAGCAGGTCATGTAAGGACATCAAACAGTTTAAAAAAAAAAACAAATCAGTATCGTTAATACACAGAACTCATACGATAGTCTTCCAAACATTAATCAACTGATGCCTATATAAATCGATCCCAATATCGCTAGGTTAATGATTAATTACAAATACCTTTTAGAACTTGATATAAAAATGTTCTATTTGACCTTCATCCCTTTTTTCTTGTTATTATGAAAACCAAATAAATAATAGTGACATAGAACTGCATCTCACACGTCAAACGTTTATGAATACGGTTTGTAGTATGTTGTCTAACTCTCGGCATGTTATTGAACTCAACTCACACATCAAATGCATAATTGTGTTATAGATCGCACTTGCAGAAAAGAAGTATATTACCATTAAAGAAGGCATTACCCATTTCAAAATAAAAATAACAGATTTACATTTCACTATGCTAAGTAGCAGATAACAAATGCCATTTTTTTTTCTTGAATAGCTGAATTGGAGTTTGTTGACATCGTGGTTACTTCCAGTCATATAGAATATTTTAAACTCAAACATATAGAATACCTCAATATTTAAGTAGGACAATTTAGATGAAATCCAGTTCGGCTAAACACTGACCAAAGCAGTCTAGATTTGGTTTCTAATTCTTCCCTATCTTCATTTAATTTAACACACTTTACTTCAAACAGCCTAATGTTCACCCATAGACTAGGGATCAAGAGAACTCACGGCAGAACAAACAGGGTACCAGGTATATGAATAGAAGTAGCGATTCACAGGTATTGATCTAATACTCATAATACTCCTAGCACAGAAGATTTTTTTTAATTTAATTTATTCACCTATTTATACTGCAATTCAATTTATTTTCGAAAATCAACATGACATACATGGCCGATTACTCAAGCAAGAATCAATCACACAGTCAGGGAATTTCACGCACAAATCATTTTAATGCCATGGACAATCACACACAGCCAAGTCGTTCACTATTAGATTTTAATTTAAATTGAAATCAAATTACTTGAAACAGTGATTAATCAATCGTGAGTATAAATACTCACATTACGGCTGTATGACGGAACGAGCGGCTTCGAACGCGATGTTGAAGGAAGAAGCAGCGATGACAAAGGCTCCAGGAAACTCAGATTTGGTCCATGACTTGCAATTTGAAGTAAGGCGGATCTAGCGACTACAGTGGTCTGGAAGTCATCGCAAGAACGAAAATTTAGGGTTCAAGGGCAGACATGATTTTTGAGTTTGGGAAAACTAATTTAGGGAAAAGCAATTGGCTTCGGCAGCCATTAAAATTAGAAAGGGAGGACAGATTTTTCTCTGAACAAAATGGGGAAAGAGGTGTAATTTTATAAGGAAAGAACTGTGGCAACCAAGGAACGAACATAGCTCACGTACTAAGGAGGGTAATATCTGGGGAGGCACGTATGGGGAAGGAATTTATTCAGGGTAGGAGATAACACGGTTAAATTTTACCCCGAATAACCATGTCCTGCTCTGATTTCGAATCGCAAACACAGTCTCCAAACACAACAAAAATTACACGTACCGTTTCATTTCAATGTTTTGAACACAATAAAATTGATCTAGTCGGATTTTGACTTTGTTTGCATTATTTTTATATTAGTTATCGGCTCACCGATTTTGTTCCGCTTGTTCATAAAACAACATCGTTAAATTCCCAATTCAAAATGTTAAATTAAATTCCCTTTATCTACACAAATCCAAGCCTATTAACAAACAAAATCCTCCAATTTATTTAACGTCAATTTTTAAATCCAATCGTTTATATATATATTTTTTAGTCGAATCAATATCTAACAAATTTTCAATTTATTTAAACATTAATATTTGATTTCCAACCAACCATTCTGAATTAAATATTTCGTTTAATTCATACACAAGACCTATATAATTGATTTTTAACCCATATACCAACATAAATTGATTATTAATAGTAAATTCTTTAATTAATCGTATATTCCAATCATCGAAATTTCTGGGTCATTGCATTCTTTCCCCCTTTAAAACTTTTCGTCCTCAAAAAGGAAAAATCGTTAGAGTTATACCCATGTACATTTCAGATTTCCATATTTATGTCAAATTATTCCACAACTGATTTAAATACCGATATTCAAGTCATCGATCTTCTTTGTTTCCATCATATTCAATTTTCTCCAATCATTAAATTTCTCTCCAAAACTAACTTCTTCTTAAATTTCAAAATTCACATAAGTTGGATTTACGCCTCTCAAATTATTCCAAAGTTCTTTATAGACCCCATCTGTCAAAGTTTACTTATCCATCGTTGCGATTGAAATGGGTCCAGGTTAGCAACCCTCAACCCAGCCTCCTTACATTCGATCCATTTAATTTTTCTCAATATTCATTGAGGAGTGCAAATAACACCTCCTTTTTACGTTATAAACTGTCAACTCGAAATTTTTCTAAATCCGAAATCCTAAAAATAATCGTATATAAGAAATATCTGTATTATTATTCCAAAGCTATAGATTTGGAAATATTCGGAAATTCTTCTTCTTAACTTATCAAGTTACATAGATTTTAATTTCTAATTATTTACTTGAAAATATTTGATAACTCGAAGTTTGACAGGTCTATTGTCGTTCTCACAGATGTTAGGCATACGCTGGCCAGGCGCACGACTAAGATCTCCAAGTACTAAATATCCTTGCTTCAACACCCAGTGAAAATATATTTCAAAAATTCTCTTTAAAATAGATACGGAAAGTACCAATGTGATATCGATAACGCTGATTGTTCATGAATCGCAGATACACAATGGTTCCGTCTGGATCCCCCAGAAAACATCCATATCCGTAGGAAATCACTTCCCTGCGAATTTCGTCATGGACAAATCAACGGAAAATATTTCAAATCAAAAGGAAATTGAGGTCAATGAGCGTTGATTTCTCTATCTCAGGTTCACGAAAATGAATCATCAAATTATGAAGATACTTCATGTCACGAGGACAAGCCAAGTTACAAAGACAAATTAGGTCACGAAGACCTATCAAGTCACGAAGACTAACTGCTGCATCAAACAGGTGGCTCACAATCACTAAGATATCTCAAACATTGCATGGCTCCATTCTACCTTTAGCAACTCTAGTGGTTACATCTCTTTCACGTGTAGATATGCCATGCGGACCGCAGGTATACAATGGTTACGCCTGATTCCCTCAGGAAACATCCATACTCGTAAGCTTTCACAGCTCTGCGGATTACACCCTTACAATTCGAATGTAGATTGCAGCAGTCACAATGGTTACGCTTGGTTCCCCCAAGAAACATCAGTCTGCCGTAGGCTATCTGCAGCCTTGCGAATTTCGCTACACGGTCAAACTTCAATGACTCTAGATCGCAGCGATCACAATGGTTACGCCTGATTCCCTCAGGAAACATCTGACCGCCATAGGCTATCTGCAGCCCTGCGAATTACGCTAGCAGTCATGCTCAACGACAACTCATGAGTTTTATGTCCGGACGACCTACTGCCACCATCAGCCTATTTCAGCTAAGCTCAAAATTCCAAGGAAAAGGATGGTACTTCCCTTATCTTGCTAAAAAATATAATACTATGTACATATAGTACTTCATTTCAAAATCCTCATAAATCATACTTATGTCAACTTACATAAGATCTACTTTTCAAATCATATTTCCAAACATCTCATCTCATTCTTATATAAATTCTGTTATATAAAATTTATCTCAATTCATTACCTTCCAAATCAATGGTTTCTGGATTCGCTATATCCATATTTATATTTTCAAAATCTTCAATATCCAATATCTCAAATCGAATATCCTCAAATTTCCATTCAAAATTTGATCTCTTTATCAATTCAGATATTTAATATCCCTTGAGCTTAGATTTTATGAATCAATTGGTGATAAACCAAAATCTCTTTCAATTTTCCCATTATCAAGTTCATCGCCTTCTTTAAATTTTTACTCTCAAAACTTCAAAATTTTACATTTTTATGTCCAATTCCCATTCACGCATTATTACTCCTCCATATTCACATTCTTCGACCATAAATTAGCAAGCGAACAACTTCCTAAGCATCAATCCCGAAGGCCGAAACCAACATCAGATTAATACTCAGGAAATTATTCAGCTTAACTAATCTCTAGTCAATTTCAAATTTCCTCAACTCTACTTCTTAATTTCTTATCAAGACATTCTTACACAACTCTCAGATCCAACTTACGAATCCGCTTCTTTTACACTCTGCCGCCATTTATTCTCGTCGTGCAGCTTTTTGCTCGCCATTCCAATTTTTCAAACTCTATTAGTTTCTCACGATCTTTTAAAAAACATATCCAATTATCATATTTACAGAAAATCACTTATTACTATTGGAAAACATTTCCAAACATTCACAAATCTTTATTTTCTATTGAAAATATACTTATTCAAAAAGGCAAACATTTTTTTTTTTAAATTTAAGCAGATGTCGAATAAAACACCACTATTCTCTCTTTAATTGCTGGCACACATTTACTTACTTCATTTAATCTCTCTTGCTATCGAACCTTAACCATTTCTTAGTCAACAATGAAGTCAATCAAGTTGGGGTTTAATTACCTCTCAGACCTTAACTGAACAACATTATTAACTTCGAAATAGATCAAGTTCACAGCTACGAAAACCAACAGAATATTCATTCGCTTAAATTTCGAATTTAAGTTCAGAATCCACTTTAATAATTCATGCCTTCGAAATATTGTAACTTCACAAATATACTTTATTCTTTATTCTTTAATCTGAGTATATAAACAATTAAGTAATGATACATTTTGATTAAAACAGAAATTAAATAATATTTTTTTGAATTCGCATAGTCGACTCCCATGAAAACTTTCCATCCGAATAATCTCTTATTCGATAATATATTTCGAACTTCGGAAAAATCTCACTTGATTTATATTCTGAACTACAAAATAATCTCACCGTACCAGTTAACTTCATTTTTCCCTATTTCCAATTTCGCTGGCAACATATTCTCTTTCAAATGTTATTTACTTCTAAAAAGTAAATATTATTCCTCTAAACTCGTCGCATCAAATTATTTTTGATTTCGTTCAAGTATAGTATAGGTTCACATCGCTTAAAATCTTCCTTCACATTCGCTTCATTTTTAATTCTTGTTTATAATTCACTTCTTGTAAATCAATTAACAAATTTATAACTATCGAATTCATATATTCGATTATACACCATTGATTCAAAACCAATTATAATTTATCCGACCAAGTTCTGGATAAATTTACATAATTTGGCATAATTGAATTCCAATTATCCCTTTTCAATTTTTTGTTTCATTAATTTATACATTTCGAATGTCAAAATAAAATTCATCGTTTCGACTTCGAAACGATTTCAAATTTTTCCTTTTTCTCATCGGAATTCTTATTTTCAATAAATTTCAATTATCTTGATTTCTAAAATACACAATCATAGAAATTGATTCATTGATCCTATTATACTTTTTTCCCATATACCGTTTGATAATGGATTCGAAATTCAAACCTAAAGGAACTTATCGAAGAATAGCTCTCGAAGACTTGGATTCAAAGACTGGGGATTCCGAAGTATTTTAAATCTCAATTTTTTTTCGCCGTACTAGTTTCAAAATACTAGTTTTCAAAATATACAATATTTTCAAAATAATTTTCCTTTTAAAATCCATTTTAAAATTATTTTCACTTTCCAAAATTATATTTTAAAATTTCTTTTTATTTTATTTTCAAAACCTGTTTTCTAGTGTTGATCCAACTCAATTTAAACCCTATAAGCTAAGCTTCGAATAAACCAAAGCTCTGATACCAACTATAACGTCCCGTCTTTTTTTGACTGTTTCAAATCGGTATTTAAACCAACTTAAAAAGTTCAAATCGACGGACCGTTATTTAGCATACAGAGTTTAAAACAGAATCAACACAAAATAAATTAAATAACACAGTATTAAACAAAATAATAATTTTATTTATTAATCATAATTTTTGATACAAACTTTCTATACAGTGGAATCGAAAACACATTGAACATAGGAATTTTTTTTACTGTTTTTCTGGAAAAAAAACTTCAGAGTGCGCATCCTCGGAATCCCCAGCCTTTTTGCCAATCTTCGAGTCCTGAGTTGTAATCTCTCAATCTGAAATGCTCGGGTCTGACTCGGGCATTCCGTGCAAAAACATAAAATACTCGAGTCAGGATTAATCATTGTTCAAGTAAATTAATTTCAATAAAATCTGAACATAATAGTTACTCCTATCATCGGTGTCATATATAAAATAAACAGTTATGATGTTTGTTCATATCAGTTCTATCGATTTCCAAGGACAAACGGTCTCGGCATTTGCGAGTACACAACGTGTATACACGTGTGCACTGCCTCCGAACTGAATATAAATGATAGCATAAGCGATTCTGGAAGCTTGCATATACACATGTATGGGCACATGTATGGGCACATGTGTGCACTGCCCCAACATCCCAGAAATGAACACACAAGCAACATGAAGCACGAAAACCATGGCAGCAATTATATACATGTGCATGCAAAAATATCAAGGCATCATCAAAAATATAAAAGTAAGGCATGTGAATCAGCAAACTGGCAAATATTATAAAGGAGAGGAGTGGCACGTTTTCCAGAACCAGGTCATAAACATATGTTCAAAACGTGAATAATTTAGTCCAACCTGAGACTAGGACTGACTTACATAAAGGCATACCATTAGATATATCCATCTACCCAAAGTTACAACTATATATGAATATCTTGCAAGATTAAATAAGCAGGTCATCGAAGGCAGGCAGTGCATGCAAATGAGGCAGCAGGTGGTCTCTAGTTTGTCAACATTCACATGTATAATTACTTCATGCATATAACATCTTTATCCTTCTACAAAAGTAAGCCTGTTCTTATTGAATGTATAGGGCAAATTCACATATGTTTAAGCAAGGGTGCAGACTCAAAAAAATGATAGTCATATATATAAACTCCAAGGCATTTAATATGTTATTTAATAGTTCAACAAAGTATTATCAGCAAATGTTTTACGTGAATGGGAGGACTCGGCAGGGGCAACACTGAATGCCATGAACGAATCGGCAGGTTAACCACACATCACATAGTTAAACGAAATCCGTAAGAGCCATGAGAAGCTCATGCTAAAGGGCACATATTAGGATTGCATAGATGAGTTCTAGCAACATGAGTTCAAGTTAAACCCAGCAAGGTAATTATACAATATATTGAAGTTACAACAAGCGAAAATGGTTAAATTCAACTCTGCATGGTTAACTAAATATATGCTACCAATATTCTAATTAAAGCCTTAACGAACCCTCTATATATTAAGTTTAAGGCGCATAAGTCCACATGGAATGATTTAATATGCTATAATATTTAAAATGACCAAACTATATCCCATGCTGAAACTGTGAAAACAATGGTGACGAGATTTGGATCATTTTTTCTATTAAATGATTAATTTTCTTTTCATGTGTGAAGTCCGGCATTTGACTGAAATGCGCATTTAGCAAAACTATGAATTATGCAGTAGTGTGAAATGCATACATTGATCTACTTTATCAAGTGGTTTCTTAACTAGTTAAGGTAAACAGGTAATTATTGTTACAGGCTTTCAATATATAGTTTGGCTAGTCTATGGTATATGCTACAACAAGTGAAGGGATCGTATTATATTACCAAGTGCCACATTTCATAGCTAAGCCAAATGTTCACTAAAACATCCTGTCCAGTTTCAAACTCTTGTATGGTAAATGCAAGCAGGACATGTATATAAGCCTTATACATTCCAAGTACCCTGTACAAGTGATGTGAATGACACAAATCAAAGTATACTGTAGGCTACTTTAAGACCTAAACATCCAAATGTAGTATCAATGTTTATAAAAATTTAGCAAAACAAAATCTAGTTTCTGTCCGGAAAAAAAATCAAACCAGAGGAACTGTTGTTTCAAAGTGCCGAACTAAAAGTGTTTGCTAAACAGTTGAAATATGGTTTAAAATGTGTAGCATACTGAACAGGTTGCAATGGGTTCAATAAAGCAGGTCATGTATGGACATCAAACAGTTTAAAAAAAGCAAAAACGTATCGCTAATACACAGAACTCATACGACAGTCTTCCAAACATTGATCAACTGATGCCCATATAAATTGATCCCAATATCGCTAGGCTAATGATTAATTACAAATACCTTTTAGAACTTGATATAAAAATGTGCTATTTGACCTTCATCCTTTTTTTTATTATTATGAAAACCACATGTATAATAGTGACATAGAACTGCATCTCACATGTCAAACGTGTATGAATACAGTTTGTAGTATGCTGTCTAACTCTCGACATGTTATTGAACTCATCTCACACATCAAATGAATAATTGTGTTATAGATCACACTTGCGGAAAAGAAGTATATTACCATTAAAGAAGGCATGACCCATTTCAAAATAGAAATAACACATTTACATTTCACTATGCTAAGTAGAAGATAACAAATGTCATTTTTTTTCTTGAATAGCCGTGTTGGAGTTTGTTGACATCGTGGTTACTTCCAGTCATATAGAATATTTTAAACTCAAACATATAGAATACCTCAATATTTAAGTAGGACAATTTAGATGAAATCCAGTTAGGCTAAACACTGAAAAAACATTCTAGATTTGGTTTCTAATTTTTCCCTATCTTCATTTAATTTAATACACTTTACTTCAGACAGCCTAATGTTCACCCCTAGACGAGGGATCAAGAGAGCTAACGGCAGAACAAACATGGTAACAGGTATATGAATAGAAGTAGCAATTCACAAGTATTGATCTAATACTCACAATACTCCTAGCACAAAAGATTTTTTTTAATTTAATTTATTCACCTGTTTATACTGCAATTCAATTTATTTTCGAAAATCAACATGACATACATAGCCGATTACTCAAGCAAGAATCAATCACACAGTCAGGGAATTTCATGCACAAATCAGGAAAAAATCATTTTAATGCCATGGACAATCACACACAGCCAAGTCGTTCACTATTAGATTTTAATTTAAATTGAAATCAAATTACTTGAAACAGTGATTAATCAATCGTGAGTATAAATACTCACCTTACGGCTGTATGAGGGAGCGAGCGGCTTCGACGCGATGTTGAAGGAAGAAGCAGCGATGAAAAAGGCTCCAGGCAACTCAGATTTGGTTCATGACTTGCAATTTGAAGTAAGGCGGATCTAGCGACTACGGTGGTCTGGGAATCATCGCAAGAACGGAAATTTAGGGTTCAAGGGCAGACATGATTTTCGAGTTTAGGAAAACTAATTTAGGGGAAAGCAATTGGCTTCGGCGGCCATCAAAATTAGAAAGGGAGGACAGATTTTTCTCTGAACGAAATGGGGAAAGAGGTGTAATTTTATAAGGAAAGAACTGTGGCATCCAAGGAACGAACAGTAGCTCATGTACTAAGGAGGGTAATATCTGGGAAGGCACGTATGGGGAAGGAATTTATTCAGGGTAGGAGATAACACAGTTAAATTTTACCACGAATAACCATGTTCTGCTCTGATTTCAAATCGCAAACACAGTCTCCAAACACGACAAAAATTACACGGACTGTTTCGTTTCAATGTTCTGAACACAATAAAATTGATCTGGTCGGATTCTGACTTTGTTTGCATATGATGTTATTTTATTTTTATATTAGTTATCGGTTCACCGATTTTGTTCCGCTTGTTCATAAAACAACATCGTTAAATTCCCAATTTAAAATGTTAAATTAAATTCCCTTTATCTACACAAATCCAAGCCTATTAATAAATAAAATACTCCAATTTATTTAACGTCAATTAACGTCTATTTTTAAATCCAATCGTTTATATATATATATATATATATATTTTAGTCGAATCAATATCTAACAAATTTTCAATTTAAATATTCAACATTAATATTTGATTTTCAACCAACCATTTTGAATTAAATATTTCGTTTAATTCATATACAAGACCAATATAATCGATTTTTAACCCATATATCAACATAAATTGATTATTAATAGTAAATTATTTAATTAATCGTCTATTCCAATCGTCGAAATTTCTAGGTCATTATATCAATGTTCGATTTTGGATGGATGCATAGATAAGCTTTTGAAAATAAACGATTGAAATGAGTTTTCAAAGGTGAATATATGTATTTTATATAATTTAAAAAATTAGTCTGGAAGTATATTGATCTATTTTCAAATTTATAAATCGAATTCGGGTTTGAATAGAACGTGTTGCACAGTGATAGTTCGCAAGTTCAACCTATAACTTCGAATGGACATAACAGGAGATCCGACCATTGGTTTCTCCTGAAACTGTAACCTTTCGGTTCGCATCGAAAAGACCTTTCAAAAGAATACAAGAGATTTAAATTCTAATGATTGGATTTTTAAATATGTCAAAATAAAATTTGGAAAATGTCGCTATGTATGCAGTTTGGTGGCCGATTATGACGGCCGACCATAACCCCTGCACTAAACAAGAGAAATAATGCGCTATAAGGTATGCTAGGCAGTTATGGCCGATCATCAGAGTAGGTAAACACAAGCAGAACCTGTCGTATAACTCACAGCGCAAGGATAAAATATAATAGAACATAAACAACAGGAAGAAATAGCGGGGCATCATATAAAAAACTTTTAAAACTTTCATAACATCCTGAATGATTATCCACAGATCATTGGAAACATCAAAATCTATACATGAAGCCTGACTACAAACACTCTCAAACAACAAAAACAAAGATACTATATAATAGCAAAGTAATACGCCAACCTCCTACTTGCCATCGCATAGCAACATCGTCCTCACTAATCACCTGTCACCTACCACCTAGTCTGCCCATCCAAAACCGAATGAACTGCCCAAGGTAATAAGAGGAAACATACAACCTTGAGTTAGACAACATTCTTAGTGAGCGATAAAACAACTATCTAACATAATCAAAAAAGTATATGAGAATAGGTAGACTTACAAACCAATCTACCAAACACCAGAGAAGAACCCAAACTTGTCTTCCCTACATTTGACAGTGATAGCCTTTACAATTCAGTAATAAAGAAACAAAAGTTCAACCATGGAAACCAGAAGTAACCAATCAATAGCAAAACAACCATCATTCAATAACAATCATAACAACTAGTTATATCTCACGTAGACCATCCTAATCAAGATAACAATCCCTTAAGCACAATCCCTGAAGGCCTAAACCAATATCAGACAAGCACCCAAGAAACATCCCCTTCGACTTCAAACAATCTATGTGAGATAGTACAAGTAGAATAACCAAACATCCAAGACCTGACTATCACTACCTTTCCTGCTTTGAAACCATTGCTAATCGTATGACGGCCACTTGCCATATGTCAAGGGCTAATGGTAAACCCCAGTTCTAACTAATACTCCATACGCCTTCACAACTCGTACGTTTGTCTTTCCAATCTTGACAATTAGGCCCTTCACGACTGCCCAAGGCACTAGCCATACACCTGGTCTTTTATTGTAACCCTGCTTTGAATCCTCTAGAACTTATGACAACGATAACCTCTCAGCCTTCATATTTCTAGTCCTTGTCACTGACGACTATTAACAAGCTCAAGTACGCCTCGAGCAACCATTATCCACAGCTCAATACCCTTGAGTTGTCTTCACATTCGTTGCATTACGACGATCGACAAACACTTCACAACACTTTGAACACTCCTCCTTGAATTTTCTTTGAAGCCACGATCATTGTTGATCCAAAGACATACATGTCTGATCCATAAAACATACATGTCTGATCCACCAAACATATATGTTTGATCCATCAAACATGCATGTCTGATCCATCAAACATACATGTCGATACATCCAGAAGCATACATATCAATCCATTCAGAAGCATACATGTCGATCCATACATGTCCAACCCATAGAACTGTACAGTCCATAGGACACCCGATCTATATAGCTATCCATAGAAATTATCAGTTTTAAGTTGCTAGATTAGATCCTATGGTGATTCATATAAAAATATACTTGCTATTGTAGATCTTGGTGAAAACAACTTGAAAATGATGAAATAATAGTCAAACAACTCATATACTTGATTGAAACTGTGTGAGAGATGCATATCACTCACCAAATCTCCAAAACAACACAAAAACACTTGGATCTAAATCCGAACAGCGAAGAATTAGCTTCAAACTCTTCGATTTGATTAAATATCTCTTCGATTGATGTAGATCTAGCTTCAAACGATGTAGATCGTCGATTCTCTTATGTAGATGTAGAATTTTAATGGTGGAAAGATGTATTTGATTGAGGAAGAAGGATCACGAGCTCAAGCAAATGAGAGAATGAAGAAAGTAAACTATTCTCCATGCCTCTAGCCCCATATTTATAGCCTCCCGCCAGCCCACTAATGGGCCACTCCAAATCATCCCACTAGTGGTTCAAAAACCTAAACAGTAAACTGTGAAACACAAAAACAGCGATTCCTCCCATATTGCTGAACTAAATCTTTAATGTAACCAGTCTACAGAGTTGGCAACACCATTTCCTCTCTAGTGAGACCGGCCCCAACATCTGATTTGATCCCATTCAATAGTTATGCCCTGTACTAGACTGATAGGGTTAAAATGGTCACTACTTAAAATGGTAAAAATTATGGACATGTCTCACATCCTCATAACTAACATATCAAAATATGAGAATGATCCAACCCTCAGAGAATAAAATAATAATATTGTACGATCCTTCGATACCTAAAATGCAGGCTGTTACATCCCCCTTTTAGGAATTTATCCCCCGAAATCTCACGCAAACAGATGCAACCAAAACAATTCTGCATGGCAATCATCTATGAGAAACCAATTCTATCATCCAAACTAGCAGCCAACAAGCCATGCATCCATATTCTTATCCTAGCATGCAGAATTATAATATAAAAAATCATAGTACAAGTTACAATGATGTAATGATGTCATGGTATCAATGGGTCATACCGTCGAAGAGTTCTGGATGGGTCGCCTTCATGCTCTCTTCCATTTACCATGTATAATCATCGCCATTCTCACTCCATTGTACCTTGACTAGCTTAACCGTTTTCCTCCTAAGTTATTTCGTGTCATTCCCCACAACATGAAGTAGCTTATGAGGTCTCGTAACTACGGTCTCAGGTCTTCGTACTGTTCATGAGATACCACCACATTCGAATCATGCACGTGCATCCATAGAAACAACACATGGAAAACATTATGCACACTCGACATCTTCTCATGTAACCCCAATTTGTACGCGAGCTTTCCTATCCGCTTGACTATCGGAAATGGTCCAGCGAACCTAGGAGATAACTTTCCATTGCTTCCAAACCGAACAACAAGCTTTAACAGTGGGATCTTCACGAAAACCATATCGCCAACTTCAAATTAAAAATCCTTGTACGACAATTAGCATAACTCTTCTGACGATCTTGGGTTGCCTTCATTTGTTATCGAATGATCTCGTTACAATCCGAGGTTTCTCTTATCATCTGAGGCCCAAGTATCAACTTATGTCTAGTCTTTAACCAACATGTCGGAGAATTACACGGTCTACCATACAACGCCTTGTATGGTGCCATCCCAGTTCTCGACTGGTAACTGTTATTATGTGCAAAACTCAACTAAATGTAGATGGTCTTTCAAAACTCGGTCAAACCTCTAGGTTTGACCATCAGTTTGGGGATGATAAATCGTACTCAAACACAACTCGATTCCCAAAGTTTCTTGCAAACTCTTCCAAAATCCACTTGTGAACAATGGATCTCAATAACTCACTATGCTTTTCGGGATACCATGGAATCGAACTATCCATTTTATATAAAGCTCAGCCAACTTCGATGCTGTCCTAATTGATTTGACATGAATAAACTTTGCACTTTTGGTCAATCAATCCACGATAACCCAAATTCTTTCATTTCTTCCATCGATTCTAGGTTGTCCATCGATAAAATCCATCGATATCTGCTTCGACTTCCACGTAGGGACTTCCAGTGGTTGAAACAACCCACTTGGCTTCTTCTATTCAGCTTTCACCAACTGACAGTTCATACACTTGGAAATGAACTTTCCAATATCTCTTTTCATCACTTCCCAATAGTAAGGTCACTTCATGTCCTGATACATCTTATTACCACTGGGATGAGTTGTCAACTTCGAGTGATGACATTCCCTCAGAACCTTATCTCTTAATTCGTCGATACCAGGAACAACCAGTCATCCTTGCTTTCTAAGTCATCTCTCTGGATCGACCTCAAACTCTTAATTCTCTGGTTCTAGCTTCTGGATAAATTTAACAAGCATTAAATCTCGCTTTTTTCTTTTGCCAATCTTTTCGATAAGAGTAGGTCTTATCGATAAGTTTGCCAACATTTCAGGTTCCAACTCACACCTTGGCCTGAAATCAAACCTTGCCAAAAACTCGAGGCTCTTCCATTTCGAAAACTTTGCACCCAATCTTGCATTTTTTTGAGCCAACGCATCTACAGCTGTGTTACCTTTGCCTAGAGTATTGGCTATACCAAAATTATATGATGCCAGAAACTCAAGCCACTGTTGTTGCCAAAGATTCAAATCCTTTTGGAAGAAAAGATACTTTAATGACTTTTCATCCGTAAATAACTTGAATCGAACACCCAACAGGTAATGTCTCCACATCTTCAGAGCAAACATAATCGCTGCTAACTCCAAATCTTGAGTTGGGTAATTCTTTTCATGTTGCTTTAGCTGTCGATATGCATATGCCACAACCTTATCTTTCTGCAATAGCACTGCTCCAAGCCCAGTACCACATGCATCGGTGTATACAACCATTTCCTCATTCCCTCTTGGAATCGTCAAAACATGAGCACTCGTCAGTACCTCTTTCATGATTCCGAAAGCTTGCTCACACTTTGCATCCCATGCGAACACTTGGTTCTTCTTCATAAATCCTGTTAATAGAGCAGCTATCTTGGAGAAATCCTTGATAAACTGTCGTTAATAACCTGCCAATCCAAGTAAACTTCTCATGTCCGTACATTCTTAGGTCTATCCCAGTCCTGGATTGCTGCCACCTTAACGGGGTCAACCGCTATTCCATTTCCATAAACTACATGGCCTAAGAATCTCAATTTGCTCTTCCATAAGTGACACTTCGAAAACTTAGCCTTCAGTTGATGCTTTCGCAAGATTTCCAATACAACTCGCAAGTGTGTCTAGTGCCCTTCCTCATTCCGAGAGTAAACCGGAATATCATCCATGAACACAAGCATGAACTTTTTCAACTGATCTCTGAAAATCCTATTCATATGATCCACGAAATACCCTGGTGCGTTAGTTAACACAAATGGCATCACCAACCATTCGAAGAAGCCAGATGGTGTCCTAACGTCACTCTCAACTGGTGAAATCCCATTGCCAAATCCATATGAGAAAACACTTTTGCCTTGTGAAGCTGATCGAACAAGTCATCAATCCTCAGTAATGGATACTTATTCTTC
This sequence comes from Allium sativum, assembly GCA_030737875.1. Classification (NCBI taxonomy): domain Eukaryota; kingdom Viridiplantae; phylum Streptophyta; class Magnoliopsida; order Asparagales; family Amaryllidaceae; genus Allium; species Allium sativum. The sequence goes on from CM060913.1 coordinate 291,698,544, forward strand.
TTGGTCACCTTGTTCAGCTCACGATAATCCACACACAATCTTAATGAGCCATTTGCCTTGGTTGCAAATACAACTGCTGCACCCCATTTGGATATACTTCTACGAACGAATTCTTTTCCTAAAAGGTCACGAGCTTGCACCTCTAACTCTCATTGTTCCTTAGGCGCCATCCACCTAAGGGGAATAACTAATAGTGTAGCACGCTCGACCAAGTTGATTATGAACTCAATCTCATGATGTGGAGGCAATCCTTTGACCTTGTCAAAGACATCCTCAAACTCATTTGTGATCAGCACGGATGACAAGTCTTCTCGTGGAATCCCAAGAAAATATAAAAAGCTTACGAAGACACCTTCTTCAGGCTTACATCGTATCAAAACCTTTTGCCCTCCTACATCCCCAACCCTCACCTCAAGCTTCTTACAATCCACTTTTGCCGCATACCTCTTGAGTCAATCCATGCCCAGGATGATCCCAAACCCAGCGAGGTTCAAAACAATGCAGTCACACACAAAATAGCAACCATGATTCGATAAGACTAAACCAAGACAAAGCATACAAAGGCTAGACGAACCCCCAAATGGATTATTCACAACCAAAGGTCAATCAGATATCTTGGGTTCTAAACCCAAGCGGCATTACAAATGAAAGAATGTGATGCCCCAGTATCAAACAACATATGAAGCGAAACACCATTAGCTGAAAGAGTACCTTGAACGACGATACCCTTTCCCTTTTCCTCTGCAGTAGGAGCTCTTGAAGAAGACGGCACAACATCCAAAGCATAAGCCTTCACTATCTGCTTTCCCTTAACCGGTTATGGACAATCCTTCTTGAGATGCCCAGTCTTGCCATAGTTGTGACACTTCCTCTCAACCTTTGGATTCTTGCACTCATTAGCAAAATGACCTTTCTATTGGCAGTTAAAGCAAAGCACCTCACTCTTTGGCTTCTTATTGCCATCCTGTCCTTTCTGTTGTTGCTGCTTCCCCTTCTTATCATTATTACCACCCTGTTGTGGTTTTGGAGCTTATTTCATTGTAGCAAAAACGGTTACTTCCTTCGGAAACAATCTTTCATGTCTCATGGCTTTTTCCACAATATTTTTTCCATAATCTTCTCGTATGGATCGTCAAGATGATCCACCAATGGTCTCCAAATGTAGGTATCCAAACCCATCACAAACTTCTTGTTCTTCTGATAAGGAGAATCAATGTACGAACGAGAATACTTCGACAAAGCCTTGAAGTCAAAAACATAATCAAGCACTGGTTGACCATTCTGTTTCAGCTGCACAAACTTTTTGAACAAAATAGGCTTTTGAGCAGTAGAGATAAACTTCGTCTCAAATTTGACTTGAAACTATTCCCATGTAATCTCATCTTTCGGAGTTTCCAAAGTGATAGAGTTCCACCAATCCGTGGCTCTACCATGCAACTGTTTTGATGCAAGCTTCCTTTTTGTTGCATCATCAATTCCCAAATCTCCAAAAATCCTCATAGAAGCATCTAACCATCGCTGATCTTCTTCAGTCGGCTTTTTCCCCTTGAACTATTTTCCTCTTAGAGATGTGAAGTCTTTAAACAGCTTCGCAAAATCCATAGCCCTAGGCACTTGAACCCCTACATCTACCGCGGTTGTCACTGGAGCGGGGGCCCTCCTCATTATAGCTGTCGCCATGGCCTCGAACATAGCTGGGTATTCTGGTATACCACTATTTCCCCCTCTAGGTACAATCCCCTCCCTAGCAGCATGTCTCGATGCTCGACGACTCATTTTAAATCTGCAATATAGAATGATTAGACACTTACGAGAAAAATTGCTAACGGATTTCAAACGCTACTATAGTATACACTAATATATATAGTAAGCATCCAACAGAAATCTACAAGTACGTCTCTCAAACGTTATTACGTCTCGAACTTTGGCTAAAATCGTTAACCAGTGCTCTGATACCAAATGTGATGATCGCCCATAATCCCTGCACTAAACAAGAGTAATAATGCAATGAAAGGTGTGCGAGGAGCTATAGATGATCATCAGAGTAGGTAAACACAAGTGGAACCTATTGTATAACTCACAGTGCAAGGACAAAATATAATAGAACATATACAATAGGCAGAATTAGTGGAGCATCATATAACAAACTTTTTAAACTTTCATAACATCTTGAAAGATTATCCATACAACATTAGAAACATCAAATTCTATACATGAAGCCTCACTTTAAACACTCTCAAACAGCGGAAACAAAGGTACTATATAATTGCAATGTAATACGCCAGCCTCCTACTCACCACCGCACAACAACATCGTCCTCACTAATCACGTATCACCTGCCACCTAGTCTGCCCATCCAAAATCGGACAAATAGCCCAAGGTAATAAGAGGAAACATAAAACCTTGAGTTAGACAACAGTCTTAACGAGCAATAAAACAACTATCTAACATCATCAACAAAGTATATGAGAATAGGTAGAATAACAAACCAATCTACCAAACACCAGAGAAGAACTAAAACCTATCTTCCCTACATCTGACAGTGATAGCCTTTACAATCTAGCAATAAAGAAACAGCAGTTCAACCATGGCAACCAGAAGTAACAAATCAATAGCAAAACAACCATCATTCAATAGCAATAACAACAACTAGTTATATCTCACGTAAACCATCCTAATCAAGATAACCATCCCTTAAGCACAATCCCCATAGGCCTAAACCAATATCAGACAAAGCACCCAAGAAACATCCTCTTCGACTTCAGACAATCTATGTGAGATAGTGCAAGCAGAATAACCAAACATCCGAGACCTGACTATCACTACCTTTCCTGCTTTGAAAACATCGTTAATCGTATGACGGCCACCTGCCATATGTCAAGGGCTAATGGTAAACCCCAGTTCTAGCTAATACTCCATACGCCTTCACGACTCGTATGTTTGTCTTTCCAATCTTGACAACTAGACCCTTTACGACTGCCCAAGGTACTCGACCATACACCTGGTCTTTTATTGTACCCCTGCTTTGAGTCCGCTAGAACCTACCGCAATGATAACCTTTCAACGTTCTTATCTCTAGTCGTCGTCACCGGCGACTATTCACAAGCTCAATTCCTCCTCGAGAAACCATTATCCACAGTTCAACACCATTGAGATGTCTTTACATTCATTGCATTACCACGATCAACGAACACTTCACAACACTTTGAACACTCCTCCTTGAATTTACTTCGAAGCCATGATCACTGTCGATCCAAAAACATACATGTCTGATCCATAAAAACATACATGTTCGATCCATCAAACATACATGTCTGATCCGTCAAATATACATGTCTGATCCATCAAACATACATGTCGATCCATCAAACATACATGTCGATCCATCCAGAAGCATACATGTTGATCCATCCAGAAGCATACATGTCGATCCGTCCAGAAGCATACATGCTGATCCATACATATCCGACCCATACATGTCTAACCCATATAACTATCCAATTCATTGGACGCCCGATCCGTAGAATTGTCTAGTCCACAGGAATGCCCGATCCATAGCCTGAAATTGTCAAACTTCGACTAATCTTCACACTTGCACACAACTCGATTTCATACTCAAAAACTAATCAAACTCAACCTTTTTCTCAATAATTATTTGATCAATAATCATCATACAATCATATAGAATTCACCAAATCATGATAAAACAATGAATCAACCAAATAATAGATCTAAACTTGCATAAACTTATGAGTTAACATATAAATTACCAGTTTAAGTTGCTGGATTAGATCATATGGTGATTCATATGAAAATATACTTACCATGATGTAGATCTAGGTGAAAACAACTTGTAAATGATGAAATAATGATCAAACAACTCATATAATTGATCAAATCTCCAAAAACAAAAACACTTGGATCTAAATTCGGACAACGAAAAATTAGCTTCAAACTCTTCGATTTGATGAAATCTCTCTTCGATTGATGTAGATCTAGCTTCAAATGATGTAGATCGTCAATTCTCTTATATAGATATATAATTTTAATGGTGGGAAGGTGTACTTGATTGGGCAAGGAGGATCACAAGTTCAAGCAAATGAGAAAATGAAGAAAATAAACGATTATCCATGCCTCTAACCCCCTATTTATAGCCTCCCACCAGCCCACTAATGGGTCTCTCCAAATTAGCCCACTAATGATTCAAAAACATAAACAAAAAACTATAAACACAAAAACAGCGATTCCTCCCAAACCGCTGAACCAAACCTTTAATGTGACCTCTACGGAATTGGCAACACCATTTCCTTTCCAATGAGACCGACCCCAGCACCTGATTCGATCCCAGTTAAAAGTTATCCCCTGTACAAGAATGACAGCGGTAAAATGGTCATAATTAAAATTGTTAAAAATAATGGACATGTCTCATATCCCCGTAACCAACATATCAAAATATGATAATGATCCAACCCTTAGGGAATAAAATAAAAATATTTTACGATCCTTCGATACGTAAACTTCGAGATGTTACACCGATATTAAAAACTGACTATAAGGACCTTAATAAAATTATTAAAAATATGAATAAATTATGACAAATCATAATAAATGATTCGGAAAATTTTGGATTAAATATTCCGAGATTTGAAAGATAAATGTTATCTTTACCTGAAAGTGTTGTTTTACAACTAGAAGGAGAATCCAGTTTTTTAATATAATGAAATGGATTTAAAAAGTGGTTCTAATATAACTATAGTTTTCCAACATATATTTTGGAAAGGATGTAACAACCCGGAAAATCAGAACCAATTTAAAATTTTTGTTTTGGCCATTTCAGTGAATTTGGAATAGTTAAAATAATTTATTTTATATAATAACGATTAAAAATTTATTTTAATCGAAGATAGAACGAATATATTTATTTTAATTCCAAAAAGAATTGGAATTAGCATGGCAGTTTGAAAAGTCAAAGATTAACTTTGACTGAATGTGCCAGATTCAGAATTTAGCGGATTTTAGTGAAACCAAAAATATCTAAATCTATTTGTAAATATCTTTCCAACGAATCCGAAAAATCGAAATTTCATAGCAGAAATCGAAAGTTATGGTCAATTGAATATTCAGAATAGTCGCTATAGTATAATTAATAGCCCATATAAAAGGCCATTTTTCAAACGACCTCCGTTTTCGATGAAACCACTTTTGTTGGAACCGTAATGTCAAATTATTGTTAGGTTTAATTTTCCAGAATTTTTCGAATTAATATATGAGCGTGGCAGAAGAAAATGTGTTTTGATCGTTTTAGTCAAATTTAATCGACTGAAAAATAGCCATTTTTCAAACGGTCTCGGAATTTGATATAATTAATTTTGTTAGGACCGTATCGTCACAAAGCCAAATATATTTTTTCTGGATTTTTCTGAGTTCGTATATGGTCTCGGTGAATTTAAATGTAAGTTTAAATTATTTAAATAAAGGATTTAAATATTTAATTTAAAGAAAATAGGCTATAGACATTCGTTTGGGCTCACAAGGCATGGGCCATTGAGTCCGGAATATGGGTTATTAGCTAGGAAGGTTTGTCGTTGGGTCTGAGTCGGAGTTATAGAAAAATATTGGATTTAATTGTAAATTAACAATTTAATATTATAAATAATAGGTTAATTCATTTGCAAACCCTAATACACACTTCTATAGCCGCCGCCCTTATTATCATCTACGCCACCACGCTCCAGTTTTAATTCCCTAATCTCTCTTAATCCACACTATAGAACCCCTCCCCCCTTTTGACTTATTTGTAGAGACCTTTGGCTTCGATTTGGTACGGTTTGATCCTCCCCTAGTGCCGCACACCTCGAAAACCGAACCCGAGAACCTTTGTCGTTCGTTGCTGAACCGCCACCAGAGGAGGCCACCAAGTTCATCTCGGTCAGAGGAGCAGGCGCGCCTCTCCAAGGCGGTCATCGTTGTGCCGTCCGATCATCGCACCGTGCTTCGTGTTGCTCGCAAGATCGAACCCTAAGTTCGAACTATGTACTGTAAATCATCAGCTGAAATTTGTATTGAGGAAGAAGGTGAAAATCCTTTTCATTTAATTTATTAATTTAATTTAAAATGTGTCTAACTTAATTAAACCATAACTAATTCATTAGAACTCCGAATTCAGTGATTTCTGAAATATTGCGATCGTGAAGCCAAATACTACGTTCTAGAACTGACTGAGACTGATTCTGAACCTTTTGAATTTTTTATCCAAATTTGGATCGAGGTGAGATCACTTATTTAAATAATTAATTAATTTAATTATTCTTCTCGTTATTTGAATCGTTGTATGTATATTAATATTATAGATATGCGATGTTGGTAAATTAGTATTTATTTATTGCTGTTTGTGGGATATTCTGATTTATTAGATCTACGATGAAACCTCGTATTTGTAGAATTTCTGGTTGTGTTAGAATTCAGATCTGAAATTAACTTTTATTCCAAATCTAGAGATGTTAATTACAAAGTCGACCCAAATCAAATTTGTCACTTGTTATCATATCATGATGATTGACACCTACGTTATTTATAAGGTTAGATCCCAACCAGATTTGTTATTTGTCATTTGTTGTTACATTGTGGACAGTGACACCTTTATTTACATTATAGTTGTAAATAAAAAGAACAAATTGTAAATGCCACCTTTATTTACATTATAGTTGTAAATAAAAAAAGAACAAATTGTAAATGCCAACTTTATTTACATTATAGTTGTAAATAAAAAGAACAAATTGTAAATGCCACCTTTATTTACATTATAATTGTAAATAAAAAGAACAAATTGTAAAGGGCACCTTTATTTACATTATAGTTGTAAATAAAAAGAACAAATTGTAATGGCACCTTTATTTACATTATAGTTGTAAATAAAATGAACAAATTGTAAATGACACCTTTATTTACATTTTAGATGTAGATTGAACCATGGATTAAAAAGGGAAGTTTTCATTTGCATTTCATATACAAATAAAAACATAGTTTTGGAAAGCACATTTTTATTTGTATTTTACATACAAATAAAAACATAGTTTTGGAAAGCACATTTTTATTTGTATTTTACATACAGATAAAAACATTGTTTTGGAAAGCACATTTTTATTTGTATTTTACATACAAATAAAAACATTGTTTTGAAAAGTACATTTTTATTTGTATTTTACATACAAATAAAAACATTGTTTTGAAAAGTACATTTTTATTTTATTTTACATACAAATAAAAACATTGTTTTGAAAAGTACATTTTTACTTGTATTTTACATACAAATAAAGACATTGTTTTGAAAAGTACATTTTTACTTGTATTTTACATACGAATAAAAACATTGTTTTTAAAAGTACATTTTTATTTGTATTTTACATACGAATAAAAACATAGTTTAGAAAAGTATATTTTTATTTGCATTTCATATATAAATAAAACATCGTTTTTAAAAAAGTACATTTTTATTTACATTTTATATGTGAATAAAAACATAGGAACCAAAGTGACCCGTGTATTTACATTGTAGATGTAAACAAACACATATATTTGAAAAGGTGCAATTTTAGTTGCATTTTACATGTAAATAAAGATATGAATTAGAAAGGTTGTATTTACTTTTTAGATGTAAATAAAAGATTGAATCCAATGATATATTTTTATTGTCAAAATATAGACGATAAAAAGGTTTGATTTTGAAGTTACATGTTTAATGTCATTTTAGATGTCAATAAAAGAATAGATTAAAAGGCTATATTTTTATTTACAATTTAAATGTAAATAAAGAATGAATCAAAAGTATATTTTTATTGTCACTATAGGGACAATAAAAAGAGTAGAAACAAAAGTGACATTTTAATTTGCATTGTAGTTGGAATAAAAATGATAGAATTAAAAAATACATTTTTATCGTCATTTTAGATGCGATAAAAATGATAGAATTAAAGTGTACCTTTTTATCGTCATTTTATATGCGATAAAATTGATAAAATTAAAAAGTCCCTTTTTATCGTCATTTTAGATGCGATAAAAATTATAGAATTGAAAAGTACATTTTTATCGTCATTTTAGATGCGATAAAAATGATAGTAGTAAAAATTATATTTTTATCGTCATTTTAAATGCGATAAAAAGAATAGATTTTAAAGTTACATTTTTAAATATGATTGATAGAAGTAGTTGAAATCGCCATACGATTTATATTTATATTTATATAAATATAAATTATAAATTAAACGAATCGCGCACGGTAGTTCGCGTTTCGGCAATCGTAACGTTAAATGCTTATACCGAAAGATCTGTCCGTCGGATTTTCCCAAAACTGGAACCGTTAGGACCGCTTTGGGAAGATCTTCCCAATGATATAAATTTCGTCAAAATTCAATGGTTAGATTTCAAGATATGTGTAAATTAAATTTTGGTAAAAACAGCGCTAGGGCCGCCCATCGACCTGAAGCGCCGTTTAATTATATTGAGCTATTTTAAATAAATAAAAATTGCAATAAATCGATATAAATAGATATTGATGATATAAAATTATTTAAATGATAATTATTTGATAAATTATTTGAAAAGACCGAGTTCAACTCATTTCAAATAATTGTACGATGATTTAATCAAGACGGTGTTTGAAGACCGACAGCCTTCACATCGAATGGATGGCTACTGATGCCTTTGATAGGAGTTGCTACCTTGAAAGGGTTACAGTGGTAGTTGTCCAGACGTACGTGTTGATTGTCCCGATTTGCGAGTATCTCTTTTCCGTATTGGACATACGGACAAGGAATAAAGGGTCTTCGGTTTCGCTCAGACCCAAAACGGACTTGCAAATGGATGCGTATCTGACGTTGGAGTTCATTCCATGTAATTAAATCGATTTCAATCTAATGTATATCCTCTTGGTGGCGGAGAATTTATTCGCTTGCTTAACACCCTCAGAGGGTATATATGGATAGTAGTTGATCGCATGGCGTGAACTGTCAATGTGGCACGTCAAGATGCAGATGATCAAGCCGTTTGTTGAAAAGCAGGCCTTGTGGTTGATGATCAAAGCATAGCCTGTTTATGCGTAGCTTTGTGTATAGCGTGACTTCGCGAGCCTCACACCCCGGTATGAGTCAAAAACGGGATTAGGACTGCAGGGAGTGAACACGTTTCTTTCTAGCTAAGAAGTGACGTGAGCAACTTACCAGCCTTGACATTTTTACTTATGTGGATGTTGGATTATGAGGTACCTCGGTTTTATAGGTTGTGAGTGGCCATATTGGAGGTTCAAAAGAACCGGGAAGCGTGTGTTTAGGCATAATTAATCCACTAGCGTTATGTGTGGACCGGCCCGGAAGATCCAAGGGTTCACTGCGGGGAATCCTGAGACATTTGCTAGAGTGTCTCGAATCGGAGAGGACGATCCCTAGCCTCGATTCATGATGGAAACCAAATCTCCAATACGACATTATGGTCTTGATTGTAAACTTATATACGGAGACATAGTAGGATGGGGTACTATGCCATCTAGGATTGATACACTTACTTTGAAGTATTTTAATACTGATTAGACACTAGTAATAATATTAAAAATATTATTTTCTACATATCAAGTCCTGTTTGATCATTATAAGGTAAAACTTTATCCTCCGGTTTGCGTTGCATTGTGTGATGGGACTTGAGTCTTATAATGATTTCATTTTTTTTCCAAAAGCATCACGTTGTTTGGTAATAAAATTGATTTAAATTATGCACTGGCAATCCAAAGGAGTAAACCCGTTCTGCGTTAGCAGCGTGGTCCTATGATTAGCCACATTGTTAGATTATATAAGAAAGATTTCTCATACCAGTCCCATGACTGACTCGTAGTTTGTTTCACTTTGCAAACTCGGGTGCCCTCTTTCCACACGGGCAACCAAGTAACAGGTTTAGGCTTGGATACATTTCTGGATTGGAACTTACTTTGGAGGTAGACGAAGACCCTTTTTTCTTCTCTTTTGTTCTTCTTTTGAGACTTTGTTTCATCATTGGTATTTGATGTACGTTATGGAGTTTGAGACTTATTTCCTTTTTATTCAGACTTTCTTTTTGCTAAGTGTATCCTGTATCCGCGTATCTGATGTTGGATTGTGATGCTGATGACATTTTATTTCTGCTGCAATGATTTATGTGTTATGATATTATCTGAGATCTGTTTTTGTTGTAAATATGTTATATTCCAATGATTATCCTTGCTTTCGTTCTACGGAAGTTTGGGGTCATCATAAAGAATTTGGATAGAAATTATCTTCGGATGATTCAGTATTGGACTTCGTGATTATATAGATATAGTTGATAAATTTGGAAGATATAAATATCATTATTCCAATACGATATTTGTTGGTTTCAGAATTTGGTATTAAATATAAGTTGATACGATTTCTATTCAAAGAAATATTTTTAATATCAAATTGAATTTTGGGTTTGTTGTGAATGGTGTCTTTAATAACACTATTCTTAAACCTGGTTGAAAGTGGAGTTTGAGATATAAGTCTTTTATTTAAGATTTAATCTGAATGGAAATAAAAGTGGATTTTGGGTTTGTCATGAATGGTATCTTCAATAGTACTATTATTGAACCCATTTGTGAATGGAATAAATCTTTTAATTAAAGTTTAGAGAAGTTTTCCAATTTATTTAATTAAATTGGAATTGAATGGAATTCGATTTAATAATAATTGAAACGAGCTTTTGTAAAGGAAGGCCTTTGCTATTTATGGAATTTAAAAGGCTTTATATTCCACTTATAGTATTAGTCTGATACGATAATTTATATCGATTATAAATTGTTCAGATTTCCATGGAGATTCCATATTAATGGAAGTCGATTTTGGGTCTATCATGAGCAATGTTTTAAATGACATTCGTTCTTTAATCCAGTTAAAGATAAGATTAATTTCCTAAAATTGAGTAATCATTAAGTAATGATTTTTGAGATTAAAACTAAGTTGGAGTTTTAATGAATCTTTAATTAGATTGAAAGTTAAATGGTAATTAAATTTTCCAAACTCGAAAAGCGTTAGATACGAAGTACCACTAGTTTACTCCATGCGACTAATGAATCTTTAATTAGATTTGAACGTGAAATGGTAATTAAATTTACCGATAAAATGCAGAGTGTTAGTAATGGAGTACCACCAATTTTTCTTCATGGGTTGAATAGGTTGGGATTAGGATAATGACATAAACAATTACTTCGGTAAGGCTCATTAATCCCGACAAGAAGAATAAACCTTAATTTGGTTTAAGTTTGAAAAATGTATTATATAATCCTTTACAATGCTTCCAAGAGAAGATTCAAACAAGAGGTTTAAAAGAAGTAAATTTTTGATAAGATTAATGGGAATTTTTCCCAGGGTATAGAATATTTGAATAAAAGAATATTCTAGATTGGAATGAAATATACGTTATTTTTATATACCACTTGATGTTAAAGATACGCGAGTTATCGAAAAGACCGAGTGTAGCCCATTCTGAATAACTGATACGACGATTAAAGGTCAAAGATGAAGATGGTGGTTGAAGCCCAGAGATCTTCACATCATTTGGACTACAGCTAATGTCTTGATTGGGCAGCGCACTCAAAACAAGGTAATAAGTAATGGTCGCCCAGACGTACTTGGAGATCGACAGGATATGTGAGGAGATCTCTCCTGCATTAGACACATGGGACAAGGACTAAGGAGCCTTCGGTTTCGTTCAGACCCAGAATGAACCTATAAATGGATTATATGTCTGATGCAGTATTTTAAACTATATAAATTGATTTTCGCTAAATATATATATGTTTGGTGGCAGAAAATTTATTCTCTTAGCTTAACACCCTTCTCTAAGATGTATGAGCTTAAAGATTATATGTTGGTAGTTATCAGTTTATGGTCTGGAGTGACTGTGTGGCATGCTGAGATGCATAGATCAAAGTTTTGCTGAAAAGCAGAGCTTTGTGGTTGATGATCAAAGCACCACTTTAATACAACGTTGCTTTGTGTATATCGTTAATTCGTGAGCTTCACACTCCAGTATGAGTCAAAAATAGGATAAGGGACAACAGGGAGAACATGTGTTTCTTTCTAGCTAAGAGTGATGCCATGGTATGGATCCCAAACATTTTACTTATGTGGATGATGAATAGTGAGGCACATCAGATATGGCTGCATAAGGCCGATATGGTCGATGCACCCACCCTCTTATAGGCCCGATAGGACCGAGAAACGTATGATCTAGGCATAAATAATCAGCAATGTAGTGAATGACCAGCCCTGTCGATCCAAAGGGATCACCCGAGTCTAAGTCTTGGGCATCCTGGTAGAGATGGCCCAAATTCGGTGAGGAGATATCCCTTGCCTCGGCTCGTAGATGGAATCCAATTTCAGATACGAGATTTTAAGATTTTAGTTGTATACTACGACAACGTAGTAGGATGAGGTACTTTGTCGTCTAGGATTGACACATTTATTTTTGAAGTTGTTTTCCTCACTTTGCACTTATAATAATACCAAGATATTTGTTTTAAAGCTTATCAAGCATATTTGGCTATTATAAGGTTAAACTATATACTTCGACTTGAGTTGCATTGTGTGATGGGACCTGAGTCTTATAATGGCTTCATTCTTCCAAAAAGCGTTGAGTTGTTTGTTGTTTGTTTGAAGCTCTGGTATTCACATGGAGTGAACCCGTTCCGTGTTATACGGCGTGGTCCCATGATTTATCCTTTTTAAGACAAGATTCTATATCTTTTTTTAGCTCTCATACCAGTCCCATGACTGACCAGGAGTTTATTGGTTTTCGCCTAAACTCTAGGTGCCTATATTTTCCACAAGGGAAGTTGGTAGTTTTGGTTTATAAAATCATACTAAATGATATATATATAAATGATATATTTATAAATGATATATAAAATCATAATAAAAATTATGTAAAACCATAATAAATGATTTGGAAAGATTCTGGATGAAAAATTCCAAATTTGTAAAGATAAAAGTATATTTTTATCAAAATGAACTAGTTATTAACTAGAATAATAATCCAGTGTTTTTAAATAAATAAAATAAATTGGATTTTGGGTTTGTCATGAACGGTGTCTTCAATAACACTGTTTTTAAACCCCGTATGAAAAGAATAAATCTTTTAATTAAGATTATTAGAGTCTCCAATTATATTTAGTAATTGGAATAAAATGAAATGAGAATTGGGTTTATTGTGAACTGTGTTTTAAACGACATTCGTTCTTTAACCCGATTAAAAGTGAAAATATAATTTGGAATTTATAAATCTTTTATTAAGATTTAACTGGAAATTTTTCAAAGTAAAGTTTTCCAATTTAATAGAATAAATGGAATTGAAGGGAATTCGATTTAATAATAATCGAGATGAGCTTCTGTAAAAGAAGACCGTTACTATATATGAAATTCAAAAGGCTTTGCCGCTATTCCATTTATATTATTAGTTTGATACGGAAATTTATATCAGTTATATATTGATCTGTTTTCCATGTAGATTCCATTTTTATGGAAAATGATTTAGGTTTATCATGAACTGTGTTTTAAAGGACACTGGTTCTTTAACCCAAGTAAAAACAGGATTTATTTTCTGAACTTTGAATAATCATTGAGTAATGATTTTTGAGATTAAAATTGAACTAGAGTTTTAATGAATCTTTAATTAGGTTAAAAATGTGAATATTTTATTAAAAGAATATTCTGAATTGGAATGAGGCATATGATATGTTTTTATAGCACTTGATTATAAAATACGCAAATTATTCGGAAAGACCGGGTTTAACCCATTCTGAATAATTAATACGACGACCAAGAGTCGAAGATGAACACGGTGGTTGAAGACCGGAGTTCTTTACATCGTTTGGGTGATTACTGATGTCTTGATTGGGCCGTACACCCAAGACAAGGTAATAAGTGGTGATCGTCTAAACGTACTTGGAGATCGATGGATATGCAAGGACCTCTCTCCTGTTTTGGACATATGGGACGAGGAATAAAGTGCCTCCGGTTCCGTTCAGACACATAACGGACTTGTAAATGGATGGTATGTCTAACGTTGTATTCCTTTATGCTGTATTCGTTGATCTCTGCTAAATATATATCTGTTTGGTGGAGGAGAATTTATTCTCTTGTTTAACACCCTTCTCTGAGACATATGAGCTTAGAGGTTATATATTGGCAGAAATCAATGGTATGGTATGGATTGACAATGTGACATGCTAAGATGCAAATGATCAAGGCTTTTGTTGAAAAGCAGAGCCTTGTGGTTGATGATCAAAGAACAACTTATTTAGGCATAGCTTTGTGTATAGCATTACTTCGCGAGCCTCACACCCCGGTATGAACTAGAAACGGGAGAAGGACCCCAAGGAGGACATACGTTTCTTTCTAGCTAGAAGTGGTGTCAGGGTTTTGCAAGCCCTGACATTTTACTTATGTGGATAATGGAATGAGGTGCCTAGGATATTGAGTCCCTAGTGGCTCATATTTCATGTCCCAAAGGGCAGGGAAACGTATTGTTCGGGCATTACCAATCCACTAACATATTTGTGGACCAGCCCTGGCGCTCCTAGGTGCTGTTGCGACTGAGTCCTGAGGCACGGGCTAGAGTGTCTCGAATTTGGTAAGGACGATCCCTTGCCGTGGTTCATAGATAGAAATCCGACTTCCAATACGACATCATGCGGTTTTGATTGTATAACTAGTATGGTGACATGATATATGGTATCCATGTCGTCTATGATTAATACATTTATATTTGAAGTTGTTTTTGACACTATGCACTAATAGTAATAATAATAAAAGATGAAATTTCGCGTATCAAGCATATTTGGCTATTATAAGGGAAATCTCTATCCTCCGACTTGCGTTGTATTGTGTGATGGGACCTGAGTCTTATAATAGCTTCATTTTTCAAAAAAGCATTGCGTTGTTTTATTTTAAATTAAGATTCATGTGGAGTAAACCGTTCTGTGTTATATGGCGTGGTCCCATGATTTATCTAACTTTAAAATCAAGCTAATAACTATTTTGAGTTCTCACACCAGTCCCATGACTGACCTGGAGTTTATTGTTTTAACCTAAACTATGGGTGCCCATATTTTCCACACGTCCAGCCAGTAGTTTTGGTTTTACAGATATTATATTCACAAGATCCTGGTTTACAGCTGAAGCGATATTCGAAAAGCTCTGCATCTGTGTATTTCTTCCAGTTGTATTTTGTATTATTTTTCCGCTGCTATTCAAATGTAATTTAAATCTTTGATATTGTTTTTCCAGTGTATATTATTTATTCATACTCTGTTATATTCTCGTACTCTGATGTAGTTGTTGTAATAAGCATATGAAATGTTCTTCTGTTTGTGTTCTGATTTGCCTTGTTCTCAATTCAATCCGTACTTTCCTTTACGGGGAAGTTTGGGTCGTTTCATTAGTGCCCCATTCATCGTCATCATCTTCCTCATCATTGTTGTTTTTACCAGTTTATCTCTATCCTTATTCTTGTTCACCTCTTTATCATTGGAATGAGGGACATTTGAAGTTAATATTCTTCATGATTTATCACTACATCACATCCAAATTACGATATTTCATGAAAAATTTGTTCAAGAATAATATCATAATAATTCTTTTAGTCAACTTCTACAGGTCCAAGGTAAGGAATGATATAATGGGGCATCTGTAAATGTTATCATTGCAAGCCAAAAATGTAGCACTCGTTATGCACTGATCTTTCAAATAAAAGGAGAAGTTTGTTGGAATAAATTTGAAACAAAGAAATGAGGAAGAGAAGTCCTACAACAAGGAAGTCCCACATTATAGGATATGAAAAAGTATGCTTGCTTAAGTGAGATATCCAAGCAAGGGTGGAGCCCTTTGGACATCCAATGCTTACTTCTTTGCGAGGAGGGAGACCATGCATAACAACACATGCACGTTGTCCATTCATGTCGTCTGTGTTGCACCATGTTGTATATGGCTATGGGATTGGGCCATATATATTTTTGGACCGCGATGCAATAGGATTTTTATCCCAGTTTTATAATTGAAAATTGACGAAAAACAGAGGGAGACATGACTGATTAGATTCAAATGGCGTTGAACAGATGCAACTATAACAAACTGACATTTTTCAGATCTTGATTATTGATACAAATGCCATATCGACTAACCAAACAACATGAATTATCAGATCGTTAATAGAAAAAAGTTAGAAGGTTAGAAATAGAAAGAAAGAAATATTACAATAGAAAAGAAGAACATAAATACAAAAATAAAGAGTCTCACATTGCAGCGGAATAAAATGTAATATATAGAATAGCTTTTGGAAGACAAAATTTTAACTGTATATACATACCATTAACAGATACAACATTTGTTCATCATAGCGGATATAAATAATACATAGTTATCTAACGCTGAAGCCTCTTGCTCCAAGCTCCTCCAAGTGTATCTATAAATACCTGAACTACTTGACTGTCCGTACAAATTTGGGCACCCATGAGTTTAGGGTAAAACAAAAACAAAATAAACTTAGGGTCAGTCATGGGACTGGTGTGTGTAAACTTCAACCACTTGGTTTAACTTTTAAAAATCATTTTTAAAACAAAGGATAATCGTAAGACCGATCCATAAATAAACACGAATGGTTTTTACCTTACGATAACCTAAAACGTTCTTTGAAATCAATACTCTTCTGATATTATAATAATGTCTAAATCAAATAAATAACAATATAGCAGAATGCTTGCATCTCACGCTATACGTACATAGTATACAATCAAAACTGTGGGCTATTATTGGAGAATGGATTCCAATAGCAAGGTATGGGATCACCTTCCAGATCAGCAACCCCGAACTCGCATGTATTAAAAACAATCGCGATCTCGAACTGAACTTGAACCTCCAGCCTCAGTTGCTTCAGCCCCCAGAACTTCGATGCCATCATTTCTTTCTCCATTGATGATCGTTTTCACCCAATAATCGACAACCCTACGCTCGTAAATTTTGAACTCGAGTTGCATGATTTTGATCGTACCATAAATTGGTGCCCCTATCTCGATATTGAACTTCAACCGCTTTGCGATTTCCAGTCGCAGATTTTGATTCCGATTCCTTTTTTTCTACATGGTGGAATAATTTTGAGTTGAGAGGAAAAGAGAGATCAGCTGGTTAATGTTGAATTGGGGAAGGAGCGAAAGGTAATGACTTGAATTTGTTTTAGGTTTTAGAATGGATAATCAAATCAGAAGGCATTGGGTTTGTTTATAGATGAAGATTAGGAGGACAAAAACAACGTCTATTTTCAAATAGTACAGGTAGGTTAGGCTTAGGCATGTAGGAGGCAGGCTTGTAGTGTACTTGTCGGATAGCTTAGCGTAGAAGAAAATAATATGACCCAAAATTAATTCGAACCGATGTGGATTAATTTAATTTAAATTATCATGTGTTTTCGAACTCCTATTTAAATGTAGCAACCAACATTTCTAGGGTTATACCACTATTCTGAACATACTGGGACAAGTTTCGAAGCCTAATTTGACCATATGGAGAAGATATCAATTTAAATCGATGTAATATAAACTAAATCCAAAACAAATAAATTCCCTGATAATAAATTATTATTATAATCGTTCTAATTCAAATAGAATTTATATCAATCATCTGAATCGTTTTGATTCCGTTTTATCTTCGAATTCAAATTATTATTTGTTTTAAGTATTACGATAATTCAATTTATTTGAAATTAAATTGTAATCTATTATTAAATTGATAACTCAATATAAATATCCATTTATATTATCAACTCACCATTTAAAATAATATACGATGTTTAAAATAAATCGACCAAAAATCCGGGTTGTTATTATAACAACCATTCAATCAGATGGATGCGATGCGCCTCCTCATGCCTATAAAACTAGACTGCATTCCAGTTTTTGAATTCACTTGAATTTATTTCCGCATCTTCTTCCTCTTGAACCGCTTTGCCATTTTTTTAAATACTTAAAATGATTTCTAGTCCCTGCAGGCTATAACTCTACTCTTTTGTCACTGTAGCCAATCATTTCTGATAGTGGATCGCCTTGTCTATACAACCACGTCGATTGAAGATAATATGTTTATCTGCTCCATTGTATCGTCGAACAGATTTTTCAATACTCTTGCACTAAAATAAGAGGGCTTATATTGTTTTAAGATAGCGATCACCACTTTGTGCCTCAGAGATTCGTTCATCAAGAAAATAAGCAGCAATGCAAATCAACCAACAAAGTTTGTATAAAAATGCTGAATTTTTGTCTTGAAAATTTATTTAGGTGAGGATTTGATCTCTTGAGCAGTGAATCTTTCGTAGCCAACTGGTCCTCAAGATTAGTTATTATGGAGTGGAATCGATTAGCACCTTCCCTTGATGAAGCTTCCTCTACCAACTTTAATTTCTTTTCCCTCCAAATCCTATCTTTTCTCTTTCTATGAATTTAGAAAGGGCTATATGTGAAAGTTTCACTTAGATGGAGGCTTGTTGGTAATGTGTTAACTCTGACTCTCATCCTTTAGGACTTCGTTATTGGAGGTAAGAGTGAAGTTCATTTCCTTTAAGAAGGAGGTGTGATTGGTGGAGTCTAAAATGGTTTATTGAAAAAGAAGCTCGTTTCTAATAACCTAAATGAGACATAAAGCTGACCAAAACATAAATTAAGAGGGAACATCCCCTTACACTACTATAAATAAAAGACATACCATGCGATGTTGCCAAAGAAGAGGATTAAGGAGTTCATTCAAAAATGATGACGACATTCCGATATAACAAACAGGAATATAGTGGCAAATGCAAGATTAGAAGTAGAAGTTTATCAAAGTCAAGTGAATTTGCTTCCGTAGTACCCCCACAATTATCATCAATGGAAGTTAATAACTAGGTCAATGAGTAGGGTAGTTGAACAATCTCTTTTCGAGGAAGATATATATTAAAATTATAATCTTGAGATGAGGTAGAAATGTGTGGAGTGATGGTAGTGACATTCATTGAAGTGTTGGCAAAAGATTCTATAGTGGAGATGTCCTGCTTGGTTACCTTCATAGATGAGGGCTTTTGGGGGAACATCTAGGCATCGTTAATTGCTTAAGTAATGGATGATGTGATTATCCTAAAGGAGGAATGCAATAGTTGCCAGAAAATTTGGAGGTAATAGAACGGTTGGTTAATAATTTATCTTTAATCGGTATTAAAGGATTTAATGGTTAACATTTGCAACAAAAAAATAAAAATAAAATAAAAAGTAATCACTCTTTCAAAAAGGAAAATCATCTCCTAAGGTAAAATTAAGTTGTGTTTTTTATCTTTTTCGATCGACCGTAATAGCACTAACGAAATTGATCAAAATTATCTTTTGAGTTGACTGCAGTGACAAATTTGTTACTTATAGTATCAAAAAACCAATATAATTTTGAAATAAATGCAAGAGGAGAAGAGATTGAGAATATATGAATCTACGACACTTTTTAACATTTCTAAATTTAGCCTTTCAAACGTTTCTAAATTCTACGATAGGTTTAGGGCATTGCTAACTAGGGGAAGAAGAATTATTTTCTGGATGAATGCAACTGATTATAGGCGTCTCTTTTTATAGCGTGGAAAGGATGTTTGTTCGTAATGGTCACGTCCCTCACAAGTGATGTTTCTTTTTATTTGATCTCAAATGTACATGTTTATTTCACACATTTTTAATAGTTACTTTTTTTGCTCTTTTTTCCTATCGAAATCCGAATTCCGGGCTTGCTAACGTGTTTATATCTATCTCGTTATAACCGTAATTATTCCATTCAGAAATGTATTTTGGACCTAAACCTGAACCCGGCTCGACCCAGTTCGATTAGGTCAATCGTATAGTGGCAATGGCAGCACGCCTGTAGTCATCCAAGTCCTTTCTCCTTATTGTGAAAAATCATTTGAATGTCCAAAGTGTATAACATCATCTTTAGAAAGACATTTTTAAGTTATTATAATTTTTGTTCTTCTAAGATATAGGACAAATCTCCATCTTTTTTCTCTTTCTCTTCTTTTGAAATAAAACACAAACAATTTTTAAAAAGACTCCCTAACAATACTCCACCAACTTTAATAAAATTTCTCTTTCCCTTTGTTTTAGAAAACTAGTGCGTAAGTATAAATGTATTGTGGACTTCAGTCTACGCATAGTGACAACCTATCAAAGTACACATGGATGGAATGGTTGACCAGACACTGAAACAACAATACCACAAGATGCACTAGATGAGTTTTACACACTCATTTTTTTTCTTTAGGTAGTGCATTAACTGACACATGGATTAGCTTTGTTTCTGTACTCTGGTTTCATGAAATGCCCATAGGGACTTTAGTCATAGTCTCACAAAAGGAGGCATCACATGCATTCATATTGGTATGTTTATTTAATGTGCCATACAATTATACACTTCAACGGAACTTTTGTTTAAACCTATTAAGTACTAAGTAGTACATCATCAACTATATAATTATATGTATCAAGCACCCTTCTTTGAATGAAAATGATATTAGTTGTTCAGACTAATATTATAGTTCTTCAATGTGTGGTGTACTTATGCTCATTAAACTCAAGGTAATGAGTTTCACTATGTGACGACCGCCCATATCTCCTGCACTTAACAAGGGAAATACTGTGCTGAAAGACATGTCAGCATCTATGGACGATTATCAAGGTATGATAACTCAATTGGAATCTGTCGTATAACTCACAGCGCAAGGATAAAATATAATAGAACATATACAACAGGAAATAATAGTGAAGTACGTTTGAGCAGAAAACTTAAACTTTCATAACAACTAGAAAGTATATCCAAACACCAGGATTACAACATATATGTATGTACAAATTTGCCTCACTGCAGCACTTAGAGTAAAACAACAAACATCGGAAAACCTGTTACTATATAGAAGAAAAGATAATATGCCAGCCTCATGCTCGCCACCGAACTGCAACATCGTCCTCACCAAGATATCACCTGTCATCTATCACCTGTCACTTAGTTTGCTCATCCAAAAATCGGATGAACAACCTAATGTAATAAGAATGAAACATAAAATCTTGAGTCGGACAACAGTCTTAGTGAGCGATAAAACAACTTTATAACATCATCAATAAAGTATATGAGAATAGATAGATAAACAGACTAATCTACCAACACCATAAAAGAAATCAACGCTATCTTCTCCACATCAGAAAGTGATAGCCTTTACAACAAGAATTTCAACCATACATCCATGGTACTCAAAACAATCATTCATTCATAACAATCAAGAGTATCCAGACAATAACAATCGTGGCAACCAATTATATATATCTCAAGTAAACCATCCTAATCAAGCTCAACATCCCTCAAGCACAAGCCACAGAGGCCTAAACCAATATCAGACAAGCACCCAAGAAATATCTCCATCGACGTCAGACAATCTACGTGAGACAGTACAAACAAAACACCCAACATCCATGACCGACTCTGGCTATCACCACCAATCCTTCTTCGAAACCATCGTTAATCGTATGATAGTTGATCGTTCCATATGTCAAGGCTAATGGTAACCCCGGTTCTAGCAAAAACTTCTTATGCCTTTCAACAATACGTACCTAGGCCTTTAACGATACTAGGGTACTCGACCATACAACCGGTCTTTAAAACGTATCCCTGCTTTGGGCCCGCTAGAACCTACAACAACGATAATTCCTCGGCCTTCGGTATCTCTCGTCATCATTGACGACGACCATCCAACCGTTATCAACCAACTCCGAATGCCTTTAAGTTGTCATCACATCCATTGCATTTCAAAAATCAACAAATGCATCACATTACTTCGATATTCCCCATTGTATTCACTTCAAACTCATCACCATTCTCGAACCAAGGAAAAATCATCAACAACATAAGGTTCAACATCAATCTACAACGTTTCAAAGTGCTGTTATAAACAATTACATGCCGATCCATTATGGATCGGAAATGCCAACCCATAGGAGTAAAACCATGATAGACCCATGCTGCTAACTCCATGACCGACCCATACCCTGATATTGTGGCTGACTCTTCACTGCTTGACCAATCCATAGGTGATCGATCCATTCCTTTAAACTCTGACCGACCATAAGTGGCCGATCCATCATTTTGGAATCTTGACCAATCCATGTCTTCTGAATCTCTGACCGACCCATAGCTCTTGCTATCCGTAGGCTGACCAACCCATATATGACCAACCCATATGTGATCGATCCATATACGACCGACCCATATACGACCGACCCATATATGCCGACCCATATATGACCGACCCATCTCCATTTCTTGAAGAACAACCACCGGCCCATTCAATCCTGGTCGATCCATCTCCAGTCCAGCCGATCCATCACCTGACAGACCCAAATCATCTCCAAATTTGACCGAAACTTCGCCAAATAACAATATCGTCGAAATCAACTCATAGTTTTCATCCAATCCAACGACAAACATGTTATGAAATCACTAACAACTCGAAAACAACAATTTTCATCAATAATTATGTAAAACTCACCAAAATCAAGATAAATGAACTAAATTATGGCTCTAACTTGCATAAACATATGAAACTATGTGGAAATTACCGGTTTTAAGTTGCTAAATTAGATCCTATGGCGATTCATATGAAAATAGACTTACCGTGTGTAGATCTAGTAGAAATCGACTTAAAATGATGAAAACATGTGCATACAACTCATATACTTGATTGAATCCGCATGAGAGATGCATATCACTCACCAATTCTCTAGAACAAGTCAAAAACACATAGATTTAGATTCGGACAGCGAAGAATTTTCTCCAAACTCTTCGATACGATGAACTCTCTCTTCTATTGATATAGATCTTATTTCAAACGATGTAGATCTTCAAGTTTCTTACTTAGATCTAGATTTTAATGGTGGAAAATGTAGAAGATGGAGCAATGTAGGACCTCTAACTCTTCCAAATGAGAGAATAGGGAAAGTAAACTATTCTCCATGCCTCCTACCCCCTATTTAGAGCCTTCCACCAGCCCACTGATGGGCCTCTCCAAATTAGCCCATTTTGGCTCACAAAACCGGAACAGCCAACTGTGAAACCTTAAAATAGCGATTCCTCCCAAACCACTGAGCCAAATCTTTAATGTGACCACTCTACGGAATGACAATCATCATTTCCTTTCCAATGAGATTGATCTTAGCACCTGATTTGATCCAAGTCAAAAGTTATGCCCTATACAAGACTGATAGGGGCAAACTGGTCATAAACAAAATTGGTAAAAATTATGAACATGTCTCCCATCCCCATAAACAAAAAATTAAAATATGAGAATGATCCAACCCTCAGGGAATATAATAAAAATATATTACGATCCTATGATACATAAAATGCGGGCTGTTACATTCTCCCCCCTCCTCCTTTAGGAATTTCGCTCGCGAAATCCCTAGCAAACACAAGCAACCAAAACAATTCTGCATGCCTATCATCCATAAGCAGCTGATTCTATTACCCAAACTAGCATCCATGGTCCATAACCTTATCCTAGCATGCGGAATCTTAGACACACAACAACATCAACAAGCTACAATGATGTAACGATGACACGATATCAATGGGTCATACTAACGAAGAGTTCTGGATGGGTCGCCTTCATGCTCTCTTCCATCTCCCATGTATAGTCATCTCTATCGTCACTCCATTATACCTAGCTTAATCGTCTTCCACCTAAGCTATTTTTTGTCATTCCCCACAATACGAAGTTGCTTACGAGGTCTCGTAACTACGGGCTCGACTTCTAGGTCTTTGTACTGCTTTGGAGATACCACTACATTCGAATCATGAACACATTTCTGTAGAAACGACGCATTGAAAACATTATGCACACATGACATCTTCTTGGGTAACTCCAATCTATATGCGAGCTTTCCAATCTGCTCGATTATCGGAAATGGTCTAACGAATCTTGGGGCCAACTTTCCTTTATTTACGAACCGAACCACATGCTTCAAAGAAGAAATCTTCACAAATACCATCGCCAACATTGAATTCCAAGTCTTTTCGACGTTTATCAGCATAACTCTTCTAACGGTCTTGGGATGCTTTCATTCGTTGCTGAACGATTTCGATATAGTCCGAGGTTTCTCTTATCATTTCAGGCCTAAGTATCAAATTATCTCCAGTTTTAAACAAACATGCCGGAGAATTGCACGGTTTTCCATACAACGCCTCGTATGTAGCCATCCCAATGCTCGACTGGTAGCTATTATTATACGCAAATTCAACTAGATGTAGATGGTCTTTCCACATTCCCCAGAAGTCCAATACACAAGCTCTTAGGAGATCTTCCAAAACACGGTTAACCGTCTCGGTCTGACCATCAGTTTGGGGATGATAAGCCATACTCAAACACAACTCGGTTCCCAAAGCTTCTTGCAAATTTTTCCAAAATCCACTCATGAACAATGAATCTCGATCACTGACTATACTCTTTGGAATACCATAAAATCGAACTATCCATTTTATATAAAGCTCAGTCAACTTCGATGCCGTCCTAGTCGATTTGACAGAAATAAACCTTGCACTTTAGGTCAAGCGATCCACGGTGACCCCAATTTCTTTGTTTCCTGCCATGGTTCTAGGTAGTCCATCGATAAAATCCATCGACATCTGCTCCCACTTCCACACAGGAACTTCCAATGGCTGAAGCAACCCACTCGGCTTCTTCTGTTTAGCTTTCACAAACAGACAGTTCACACACATGGAAATAAACTTTCCAATATCTCTTTTCATCTCTTCCCAGTAGTAGACTCGCTTCATGTCCCGATACATCTTATTACCACCGAGGTGAATAGTCAATTTTGAGTGAAGACATTCCCTCGAAACCTCATCTGTAACACCCCGTAATTTTATAACACATTAAGATGATAAACTAAAGAATACTTAATTAAATATTGGTAATTAAGTAAAACATACTACGCCTCAGAATTCTGCTTAAGATAGACACCAAGTTTGCATAAAACGTACATCGTATGAAGAAGATATTAAAGTTTGAAGTTTGTAAACGCATAAGATAAATATATATATATATATACATAACCAAGTCAAAACTGATAAAAATAATTCAAAACTAGAAGCAGGAATGTAAGGGGGAAATCGGCCCATTTTGGATCGACACACCCTAGGGGTGTCGACCCATGGGTCGACACCATAACAGGGGTGTCGACACCCATGTTGACACCCCTCAGATCCGAGGCAGATTCAGTTCTCCGTATGTGAACTTGTTTTCTGACCAGATTCGTTGACCCTAGGCTATAAATAGGACCCTATATCCATTGTTTTATTCATCTAAATCAATGGAGACAACGAGATGTTTCTCCAGCTTAGATTAAATTAGCCTTTTTTTAAGCAATGAAGATTCAAATGTATTCAAAGATCACTGATTCAACATCAACACGCTTTTCTCAGTTTTCTTAGATCCAATCACAGCGAGTCTATGTTATTTTTAGATGTAAACACTTAAAAAATTATCTTAACATCTCTATGAATTGGATCTAAGCCTGTAACTATTTGAATCATATCAGATGTACCATTATTTGTATATCTAATTCACTGTTTAGACCTCATCATGCCTGTTTATGATATCCCTATTATGTTAGTTTGCCTAATTATGCCACCGTATGCCTATTATGTTAGATTGCCTAATCATGTCACTATACCTATTCTGTTAGTATGACCAATTCCATCATCTTATGCCATTTTTATTTACTATACCTGTTCTTGTTCTCTTCTCTCCCTTCTTCCCTTTTTGTTTTTATAGCTAGGCTACCTTCGAGCCTAGGTCTATCGCTGAAATATGAGAACACGCAAAATTAGGAATGATTAATTATGACAACAAGGAATTTCGCTCAATCCTAATCGATCGTTAAACCGACTAAGACCGTTCGAAATGCCTTGTTGTTTTGAGAACAGGACAAATTAGAACGCAAACAGAAGAACATTTCATTGTATATTACAACAATTCCATCAGAATACAAGAATATACAGAGTATAAATGAATAAATTACATTCAACAAATATCAGAGATTTAAATTACATTTAAATACATCACAGCGGAAAATAATACAAAAGCACAACTAGAAGTAATACACGGATATAGAGCTTTCCGGATATCGTTCCAGCTGTAAATCAGGATCCTGTGAATATAAATCTGCAAAACCGAAACTACTAGTTGCCCGTGTGGAAAATAGGGGCACCCAGAGTTTAGGTTAAAAAATAAACTCCAGGTCAGTCATGTGACTGGTGTGAGAACTAAAATAATTATTAATCTTTGTTTTTAAAGTTAGGTAAATCAAGGGACCACGCCGTATATCACGGAACGGATTTCCTCCCAAGAATACCAGTGCAGAAAACAAACAGCGCAATGCTAAATAAAGAACAATGAAGCTATTATAAGACCCAGGTCCCATCACACAATGCAACGCAAGCCGGAGGATAGGGTTTTCCCTTATAATAGCCAAATATGCTTGATACGCGAAATTTCATCTTATATTATTACTATAAGTGAAGAAAACAACTTCAAATATAAATGTATCAATCATAGACGACATGGGTACCATATATCATGTAGCCAATACTAGGCTCTACAATCAAAACCGCAAAATGTCATATTTGGAAATTGAACTTCCATCATGGTGGCTCCTGATTCGAAAGATCGATCGCGTAGTGCCATCTCAACGGCTTACGTCTCAACAAGAGAAAACACCGTAATGCACATCCGCACTTTTGGGAAATCGAGTATCACTGCGGCTTACGTCTCGGCGAGAGAAAACACCGCTTACCCTATCCCTTTGAGCACTGAGCTCAATCTCGGTCGACCGAATCCACGACACCACGAAGGTGCCCATCCACTAAAAGGCATACTGATCAAACCATCAGTTTACCACCATATCGGGGTGTGAGGCTCGCGAATCAATGCTATACACAAAGCCATGCTATATTAAAACTGTGCTTTGATCATCATCCACCAAACTTTGCTTTTCAACAAAAGTCTGGATCACTGCATCTCAGCATGCCACACTATCAATCCATATCGTATCACTGATTTCTGCCAATATATAACCTCTAAGCTCGTATGTCTCAGAGAAGGGCGTTAAGCAAGAGAATAAATTCTCCACCGCCAAAAAGATATATATTTAGCAGAGATCAACGAATACAATATAAAGGAATACAATGTCAGACACACCATCCATTTACAAGTCTGTTCTGGGTCTGAACGAAACCGAAGGAAATTTCCTCGCATATCTGTCGACCTCCAAGCACGTCCGGATGGCTACCACTTCAGCCCCCTTCAAGGTAGCTACTCCCATCGTGAGCATCAGTAGCACCCATCCATTCGATGTGAAGATCGTCGGTCTTGCACCGTCTTCAATCTCCTCGACTCGTCGTCGAATCGGTTATTCAAAATGGGTATAGACCCGACCTTTCTGAATAACCCACGTATGTAATAAACACTTGTTACGCAAACACGACATACGCCTCATTCCAATTCAGAATATTCTTCTATTCAGATATTCACACTCCTAGGGAAAGGTTCCCATTTATTTTATCAAAGATAAATCCTTTTAAATTTATTCTTTAATCTTCCTTTGGATATCATTTCAAACCATATTATAGTTTCCCAAACTAGTCGGGATTAGCGAACCACACCGAAGTAATTATTTATTTTATTTCCCAATCCCAACCTATTCATCCCATGGAGCAAAACTGTTATTACCCCATAACTAACACCACGGTGTTATCGGTAAAGTTAATTACCATTTCACGTTCAAATCTAATTAAAGATTTAACCATCGCTAGGAGCAAAACTGGTGATACTCCCCTTTCGATCATTTCCAAAGTTTGATAATTTAAATTACCAATCCTCATTTCAATCTAATTAAAGATTCATTAAAACTCCTTTTACTGGGTTAAAGAACTGATGTCATTTAAAACACAGTTCACGATAAACCCAAATCACATTCTATTTCAATTCCAATAAAATATATTAGAAATTCTGGTTATTTAAAACCCATTTCAAATTCAATTTATTTGTTTCAAAAATAAATTGATTTTTATTCTAGTTCAAAACTAGTTCATTTCAATAAAAATTTATTTTTATCCTTTCAAATATGGAGTTTTTAATCCCAGTTTTCCCCAAATTATTTCTTTTGATTTTACACAAATTATAGATATTTTAATTATTTTATCAAGGCCCGTACAGTCAGTTTTCAATAACTGCCACCGAACTACACTTACAGCGACCTCTTCTCAAATTGATTTGGACATAATCCCAAATCCAACTGTTAGATTTCAAATTTTTAATATTCATTGGAAAGCTCTTTTCGATACGAACCCAACGGTTCCGGTTTTAGGAGAATCTGACGGTCGGATCTCCCATAATGTCCGTTTGAAGTCAATGGTCAAAATTCGCGAACTGCCGCGGCGCGGTGCGTTCTATTCAGGCCATTATATTATATATATAAAATATATTTCGTTGATTTCTATTTAAAACGAATTTTATAAATCGTTTTAAATTCGTTTCAAAAACAGTTTCAACTTCCTTCAATTCAAATCAATTTCAATTCGATTTCAATTCTATTCTATTCTATTCGAATTCAATTTCTATTCAATTCTATTCGAATTCAATTTCTATTCAATTCTATTCGAATTCATTTTCTATTCAATTCTATTCAAATTCAATTTCTATTCAATTCTATTCGAATTCATTTTCTATTCAAATTCTATTCGAATTCAATTTCTATTCAATTCTATTCGAATTCAATTTCTATTCAATTCTATTCGAATTCATTTTCTATTCAATTCTATTCGAATTCATTTTCTATTCAATTCTATTCGAATTCATTTTCTATTCAATTCTATTCGAATTCAATTTCTATTCAATTCTATTCGAATTCATTTTCTATTCAATTCTATTCGAATTCATTTTCTATTCAATTCTATTTGAATTCAATTTCTATTCAATTCTATTCGAATTCAATTTCTATTCAATTCTATTCGAATTCAATTTCTATTCAATTCTGTTCGAATTCAATATCTATTCAATTCTATTCGAATTCATTTTCTATTCAATTCTATTCGAATTCAATTTCTATTCAATTCTATTCGAATTCAATTTCTATTCAATTCTATTCGAATTCAATTTCTATTCAATTCTATTCGAATTCATTCTATTCAACACATGAATCTATATTTCTTTCACCACATGACTAATCTCAACAAATGAGTACTGTCAACAGGATAATCTTTACTCTTTATTTTCACAATTGGAATGAGGCCCAATCAATTACCATATAAAGTTAATTATATGGATTCCATTCAACACATGTATATAGTAGCAACGATACATAATCAACAATCATCCAAAGTGCGTTCTACACTGTATAAGCATCAAATATAAATAATTAACGCTTACGCAGTCTGTCAATCAATCGATCGACATACAGCTAAATATTGGGACTGGTGTATTTTATATATCATCCCAATACCCGTGTGGGGTTTCAAATCAACAAACACAGATTTTATTTGTGCAGTTGGGCGATGTGTAAAATTTATCGACCCAATCAATGTCAGTCAAATCAGTGTATATATAAACAAATCGGCCGATTTGTTTATAAATATTCATTTATTCACATTCACGTTAAAAATTATATTTTTAACGATAAAATATTTTTAACTATATAAATATTTTATTTCCTTTCAACACAAAAATATTTTATTATTCAATCATCCCACAACACAATCAATTTTCACAACACATCAATCAAGCAAACAAGCCATCCATGGTCTGTGGATGACGGGTGTCGGGTGCTACTAAACACCGTCTGCATCCTAGCATATATTATAGTATAACTAAAAAAAGGAATTTTAAAAGGTGAGAAGTTCTCACCAATAGCTATCCCAACTCCACGACACTTCATTTGTAGAAATCTTCGACGTTTCTTCTTTCGTCACTTTCGTTGCCCGTAGCCACTACATATATAAAAATCGAATTTTTACTTCGCTATTCAATATATAAAAATCATATTTTTAAATCACTATTCAATATATAAAAATCGAATTTTTACTTCGCTATTCAATGTATAAAAATTATATTTTTACTTCGCTATTCAATATATAAAAATCATATTTTTAAATCGCTATTCAATATATAAAAATTGAATTTTTACTTCGCTATTCAATATATAAAAATCATATTTTTAATATTCTCTATCTTATAAAAATCATATTTTTATAATCTCTGCTATATAAAAATTATATTTTTATAATCTCTGCTATATAAAAACTATATTTTTATCTAAACAAAGGTTATATTTTTCGTTGTTATTCATCTAAATAAAAATAAAATCTTTTTATTTCTAAAAATCGAATCTTTATATTTCTAAAAATCGTACCATATATAAATAAAATAAAATAAAATAACTGATTTTGCAATGCTATTATATTTTATATAAAACTGATTTTATTTCTCAATGGCTTCAAATTTTAAAACAATTTACAATGTAGATAAATGCAAAAAAAAGGAAAAATAAACCACCTTCTTCTTCTTAGTTGTTCGCGGCAGAAAGAACTCATCTGCTCAAAATCCTTGACCTCGAAACTCGCGCGCTACAGGCCTTCGGAGTTTGGTCCATTAGTGCCACGCCATTG
Source organism: Allium sativum (assembly GCA_030737875.1). Classification (NCBI taxonomy): domain Eukaryota; kingdom Viridiplantae; phylum Streptophyta; class Magnoliopsida; order Asparagales; family Amaryllidaceae; genus Allium; species Allium sativum. The sequence continues at coordinate 291,729,344 of CM060913.1, forward strand.
GCCTTCGCAAGTGCTGCCGCCGCCGAAGTTGTTGGCCAACTCGAAGTTACCAATCACATGTAGATCGACGATGAACGCCGCGTCTTTCTAGCGTCCGTGTGGTCTCCACGAGCAACAATCCACGACGATACCCATATAGAACTGAAGATCGAAGAAATCACTATAAAATTTGCTTTTGTTTCATGAATCAATTCGATTTGGTTTGGGAGAAATTAGTGGGAAGGGTTTGACTGGTTTCGTTCGTTCAAAAAGGGATTGTGGGCGCTGAAAATAGATGTTGACCACGGGATCAAGTTTGACCATCTTTCTAGGGTTTGACCCTTTTTATAAAAATTATTTAATTCGCGAAAAAAGGAGATTTTACATACGAATCCCAAACCAAACCCAACAATTGTCGCCCCTAGCCCAATACCTACATTCCGGACACAATGGGATATGTCCGGTAAGCCAGTTTGGCCGTTACAATCAATTTTCTTTTAAATTAAAATATAAATCTATATATATTCAATTTAAATGTACATTTCAAATTACCGGGGTCACGTACTAACTCGAAAAATTTCAGAAAAATATTTTCTATCTTCGTATTGATGATACGGTCCTAACAAAACTAATTTCGTCGAATTCTGAGACCGTTTGAAAAATGGCCATTTTCCAGTCGATTAAAATCAACTGAAACTGGTCAAACGTGTTTTCCTTTGCCACGCTCACATATTGATTCGAAAAATTATGAAATTTGAAACCTAGCAATTATTTGACATCACGGATCCAACAAAAGTGGTTTCGTCGAAATTCGAAGTCATTTGCAAAATTCCCATTTTTAAGGGCCTGAATTCCATAGTGACTATTCAGAATTTTCAACTGGACATATCTTTTTTATCCCCACTATGAAATTTCGATTTTTCGGATTCGTTGGAAAGATATCATCAATTAGATCCTATTATTTTTGGTTTCGCTAAAATCCGGTTTGTTTTGCACCCGGTATGTTCATTTGAATTCTGAAATCGAATTATCGAACTACCGCGCCATTTTCAATTCCTTTTATAATTTAAAATAAATATTTATATTCTAACGACGACGTATATAAATATATACGTTCTAATTCTATTCAAAATAAATTTCTCGTCGATATTATTTAAAATAATTCATTTTAAATATTCAAAATTCGCTAAATTGCCAATTTAAAATATTTAAATTGGCTCGCATTTCCGGGTTGTTACATTAATTTAGGGCATAATTCTTTGTTGTAAAACATGATTGGGAATTTTAGGCATAATTTGTACCTTGAGCCAAAACTTCGAATTTGGGGCATAATCTAGATCTTTATCTAAATTCGGGGAATAATTTGTATGCTAGAACGGACAGGGAATTAGGGCATAATGAACATGATAATTGGTTAATAATGAAAATGCCTAAATTTACAATAATTACAAACTGTAACGGCACTTAGGCATGAGGTTGTTAGGGAATGCAGAATGGATCGTTAAGGCAAAGCAAACACTAGAGGGGGTGAATAGTGTTTGTAAGAATTTAAACAAAATCTAAAACTAAAGTGAACTGCGGGATGAATTAAACACTAAAAACACAATCACAGACACAAATTCAACATTAAATGCAAAATAAACAGAAATAAAGGTGTAGAAAAGGAAAGAACACATCGGCTTTTATGCTGGTTCGAATTGCTCCTACGTCCAGTCCCGCACAACGCTGGATTGCGCAGAGTTTTATTACTATTTCCAATAGTCAAGTACAACCTCCTTGATTTCACGACTCATAAGGAGATTGTTACACCCACGTGATTCGTATCCCCGACCTCCGAAAAAGCAACACCATGCACTAACCACTATGCTAAAAGATCTTTTTGTTAGCTTTTCGAGAGGAGTGTTATAGACTACCCCCTTAAAGAGCCCAATGTCCTCGTTGGCTTATATCACTCATCACCCAGGCGTTGTGCATGTAACCCGCATCAGTACCACACCGACCGACATCCGCAGCATTACACACACAATTCCGGCCAGGTATAAGCTCTCATACCAAATGTTACACCCACGTGATTCGAATCCCCGACCTCCAGGAAAGAAACATCACGCACTAACCATTACGCTAAAAGATCTCTTTGTTATCTTTTCGAAAGGGGTGTTACAGAGACACCGATTCCTACTTCCTCAATTTCATGGCTCACAAGGACACACTGACTCCTATTTCCTTGATTACACGGCTACAAGGACACACCGATTCCTCTTTGATTCAACACAAACAATGTTTACTCAACCCAAGCAATTACAAACAACCTTATAACTCTTCAATAGCACTTGATTCAGAGAGTAGAGAGTGTAAAGAGAAGAAGTTTGATCAAAACAGAATTTAATTCGGCAGAGTATAAGTGTAAAACCCATAAAAATGATTAAGAATAATGGTGTAGAGAAGAAAGAGGATGAAGTTAGAGAAGAAGATATGATAAAAAATTCGGTTTTAACCCCATTTTATAGAGTATGAAAGGTTGCAACGGTTCTGAATCGTTTCAAATAGTGAAAAGACACTTCCTTTCAAAATTGGAAAAAGTGACAGTTGTATGTCAACATGGTGTTTTTGGTATGTCGACATACCCTTGCATATTTTTGATTTTTAAAGCATTTTTCAAGTTCTTTGATATGAATATAATTCTCGAAATTCTTGAGTAAAAATCTAGTGTTGTAAATTAATATTATATGATAGAAAAACATATGAAAACATAAATTTAAACTATATAAATATATTTATAAAATTATAAGGTTTAAAAAAATAAAGTATAAATATAAAGTATAAAAATATATAAAACTTAAGTTTGAAAAAAAAGAAGAATAAAAATAGAAACAAATAGAAAAATAAAATAGAGAGGATTGAGGATAAAATTGAAAATCAGAATTTGAAAATTAGAATTTGAATATGAACCTGGAGTGTTATTTAGAATCTTACAAAATATAGACTCTATAACTATATTAATCTTGAACTCTTGAAATATAGATTACTCGTGAGTCTTGAAATTTCTATGATCTTTGAATCTTTATCATCTTTAAAACTGTATGGTCTTCAGTAATATTTTCTGTATATAATTCCTGCATATATATATATATATATATATATATATATATATTCTATACAAAAAGTGTTAGTATATATTTTATAATCAATGATAATTGAAATAAGGTTGTTGTCATCAAAACTCCATTCTCCAACAATCTCCCCCTTTTTGATGATGACAACCTTAGTTTATAAAATATCATACCTGTATATACCTGTTTGATGATGTTCCTTCTATACTCACCTGTCTGTAAGAATCCTATAAATTATGCCTATATTTTATAATTTCTCCCCCTTTGGCATTATCAAAAAGAAATCCTAAAGATACTCCCCCTAAATTATATAATTCTCTGGATAGAACATAAATAACTATCCCGTTAAACACACTCCTCTTAATCTATTAACTATTTCTAAGTAGAAAATTCCCTTAATCTATTCAAACTTATAATAATACCTAATATGATGATTAAATACAAACCAATCCAAGTATTATTAATACATATGTTTGTATGATATATATAAAAATCAAACCAAATCAAATCAAACCATATGTCTTAATATATATTCAAGTTTCAAATAATAGAATCCATACCACACCATATGTTTTAGAATACTTAAACAAATCATACCGAATACTTTAATGTTTGTTGAAACTTCAACCCATTCATCTTGTCTAGTAATTGGGTTCTTCTGAATATCTTTCCACTCTTCTTCAATGTTATGTGATGTTTGGTTGTTTTCGTTTCTGACATGAGAAGAAATATCCCAACGAATCACATCAAAATGTTTTTCTTGATGTTTAACCATCCTCATTTGAATTAACTCTAGTTTGCGTTGATTACATAGTACTATGGAGAGAGTTTTCTTGAAAGAATTCAAATAATCATCAAGATTCTCACTTATATTATGAATACGATTTGCCATGGATTTGATGAGAAATGATTAAGGAAGAAGGAGCAATGGAATAATGAATTTTTCTGAAGGAAGTATACTTAAATAAGGTTTGGAATTCATTGGATTTTGAATGGACATGAGTAGTTATTTTAATTCTAGAATTTGAAATAATTCGAAAACATGTCAATTCTATGTCGACACTCTTTTTATTATGTCGACATACTATAGTGAATTTTAAAATTTTGAATTCTTTTGAACTCTTGTAATATTATAATTTGTTTTTATAGTTTTTCTAGAAACATAAAGATGATTTTACCAAAAATAAAACTCCATTCATTACTTAATAGAAAGCAAATACACCCAACTAAACAAAAAAATAATTGGATTATAATTCTAGTTCGAAACTAGGTCATTTCGATAAAAATTTATTTTTATCATTTCAAATATGGAATTTTTCATCCCAATTCTTTTCAAATCATTTCTTATGATTTTACACTAATTATTGATATTTTTAATAATTTTATCAAGGCCCGTACAATCGATTTCCATAAACGGCCATCGAACTGCACTTACATCGACCTTTTCCAAATTTGATTAGAATATAGTTCCAAATCCAAACCGTTCAGAAATAAAGAATGGCGGAGTGAAACCAATAGTTGACAACTCCTCACTTTTAATTTATTGTCTAGTTTCAATATATACTAGGATGCAGACAGTGCTTAGCAGCACCCGACACCCGTCGTCCACAGACCATGGACGACTTGTTTGTTTGTTTGATTGTGTTGTGAAATTTTATTGTGTGATGTGGAATGGAATAAAAAAAAATTTTAGTTAAAAATATAATTTTTAACGTGTATATGAATAAAATAAATATTTATAAACAAATCGGACGGTTTGTTTATGTACACACATTTGACTGATATTGATTGAGACGATAAATTTTATACATCGCCCAACTGCACAAATAAATCTTTGTTTGATTGTTGTTATGTATGTGTGTTGTATGAAATCCATATAATCACATTATATGGTAATTAACTGTGTCTCTTGCCAGTCCAGAAAGAAAGAATATTTTAAAATAATGATTATTTTAAAATAACGAATATTTTCAAGTAATATTCAGAAAAGAATCAAAATATGATTTTGATGTCTGATTTGGGATGGACACGATTATATTTAAATATATAAAGTCGTGTCGATTAGATTAACGCCATTTTGACGGGAACGATATGTATATCGATTTTATTCATTTTTATAATGAATATCGAAAAGGAAATGATTTCAAAATCTAATGTTTTGAAAATATTATCATTTATATATCGATGATATGGAATATTCAATTTTGATTAGGAATTGAATATGAAGTTGAAATCATTTTGAAAACGAATTTTAAAATACATTATAAAGGAAATCGACGAAATATATATTATATATATTATATATATAATATAATGGCCTGAATAGAACGCACCACACTGCGGCAGTTCGCGAATTTCGACCATTGACTTCGAATGGACGTTACGGGAGATCCGACCGTCGGATTGTCCTAAAACTGGAACCATTGGGTTCGTATCGAAAAGAGCTTTCTAACGAATATTAGAGATTTGAAATCTAACGGCTGGATTTGGAATTATGTCAAATCAAATTTGGAAAAGGTCGCTATAAGTGCAGTTCGATGGTCGTTTATGGAAATCGACTGTACTGACCTTGATAAAATTATTAAAAATATCAATAATTAGTGAAAAATCATAAGAAATGATTTGGAAAGAATTGGGATGAAAAATTCCATATTTGGAAAGACAAAAATAAGTTTTTATCTAAATGAACTAGTTTTGAACTAGAATTATGTATAACTAAGAAAAATTAGTTTTAATAAGTAAGAAAAATTAGTTTTTATAACTAATTATATAGAAGATACAAAAAAAAACTTACTAGTCTTTTTTGTTCAGCTTTAAATACGAGATTCGAAAGAAAATACTAGGAAATATATAAAGATAGATTAAACTAGATGGCCTAGTTTTCGGATGATGACAAGAAAGATGAAATTCCAAGTTTTCTTCCTATCTTGACTATGAATTTGGATATTTTGGAAAGCCTCTTGCTAAGCTTCTTTTGATTGTTGATGATTTTCACTTGATTTTGAACAATCGTGTCTTTGTAGATACGCTTTGAGGTTGGATACTGTAACGACCGGGATTTTTCAGCAGTTGAATTCTGAATATTTAAATTGGTTTAAATATTTTATTTGAATTATATATAGGAATTTATTTAGTAAAATGATTAAACGTATAATTTATAATATAATTAAAACGAGCGCAAAATGGTGCGGTAGTTTGAAAATTCGATTTCAAATTTCAAATGAATGTACATGATTCAAAATAAATCGGATTTTAGCGAAACAAGAAATATTTGAATCTGTTTGAAAATATCTTTCCAACGAATGTGAAAAATCCAGATTTCACAGTGGGAATAAAAAGTTATGTCCAAATCAAATTTAGAAATAGTCGCTATAGAATTGTTCATCGTCCGTAACAGTTTATTTGAAATAACTGAATACTGGATACGAATTTGGATAAGGTTCTTTTGAGGCATAGTTATAATTTAATTTTTAGAATTTTACTGTGATTTTTAATTAATTAAATACGCAACTTTTTACTTAGAGTATTTTGCACCCTATATCAATATTTTGGGGTTTCATAAAATAAGTTAAACTACCGATATTATTATATTTTTGCGATCATAGCACCTTACTTGACATGTCTGTAATTCTATTTCTGTCTATAGCAGCTTGTACGGAATCAGAGTTGTGTAATAGGACACCGAAGTTTTAGAAGACAACCTAATATATATATATATATATATATATATATATATATTATCTTGACTAAAAATAAAGGGTTAATATGCACTTAAAGCCAATTAAATGAGGTATGTATACCAATTAGTAATAACCATATGATTAAGGGGCAAATAAATAATCTGGACTATGGCTAGCGCAACCTCTTTTCCGAAAATTCAACTTATGCTTAATGTATCTTTTGATTCGAGAAATCTACGGTAACAGCAGGGTAGAACGTGTATCACAACTTCAACAATAGGACGGAAAGTAACATTAAAATAAAAGAAAATACTATCTTATACCACACACATTATGGAGTTGTACCGTGTCAACTCAAAAATTTGACCCATTCCGTGCGATTCAAGTTTCATAACCGTGACTATCAAGCAAAACACAATGTCGTGAGAGTCAAGCTACTTCATTTCCTTGCTTTCCAAGTAATTATGCCATGCCACCCAAACTTCATCATTCTTTAAATACACTATACCCATTCCCGTGTATTTTTTTCCAACAGCAGCTTCCTCTTTAATCTTTAGAAATAAATTAAATTTCAATTCTCAGTAATAAAGAAAAAAAATCAAAAGAATCCAACTATCATCACTTAGCAAACCAGAACCCGTCCATCGCATGATCAATGGGAGCGTCCGCCTCTTTCAACAGCCAAAATCACTCTAAAGAAAACTTAGCCGATCTCCTCCATCCTAATATACTTCGACCGGATCCCTGAAGGGAACCTCTTTGGCGTGCCAACCTCTGTCCTTGGCCAGAGGCGCGTGGCTCCCGGCGCTCTCAGTTGGCAGTGGCGACCTCCTCAGGACCTTGCGGTTTGGTGCTGATTTCGAGAGGGAGGGACATCGTTGGAGGATAATACCAAAGGGATTCTGGAGTTCTTTGAACGGCAGAGGGCGGATGAGGCCTGGCGTTGCAGTGAAGTAGGGGATTTGAGGAGCTGGCGTGCATTGTGGTGCATGGAGGAAAGTAACAGATTGTTTCAAAAAAAAAAAAAAAAAAGAGGAAGGGTATTAAAAAGAATAAAGGAGGGATTTCGAGTATTAATTGGGGATGATTTACTAGGAGGAGTAATTGTGATGGAGGTGTTTAATAGTGGGTTAGGACATGGTTAGAGAAACGGGTTATTTGGAAAGTGAGATGCACGTGATTAAAGGAAGGGGAGCACAGAAATTTTAAAATGTGTGAAGTAGGAGGAGAACCAATTATCATGGGCTGTTAATACTGAATGAGGGAACTAAGAGCATGGGTGTTCATCGGTTAAGGGGACTGGTGGCATGCCTGTAAAGGCGTCAAAAGTGGGTGAAGATTTGATTTCAAGTTCGATGGTTGAGCCCAATTTTTTTGTTCTTGAATGAATGGCAATACATTGATGAGAAGGAAGTTGCAGTGTTCACTGGGGAGCAAGGTTTATCACCACGACTAATCATGGGGTGTCATAATTAATACGAATCAGACGAAAACGGTTACGATGGAATCGTAATGACGAGACTTACGTTGTGAAGCTAATGTGGCCGGGATGAAGTTACTGGCACTTTGTCGAAGAATTTAACGCCCGTTTGAATTTAAATCGAAGCGAAAGCAGAATCGCCAACTGCGAAACGAGGTAAGTAAACTCACCAACTCTAACTCGTTTATATTGTTAAATTTATACTATGTGATGGTCGTTTGGATGAATGGTTGACAAAATTGGTTGAATAGTTGTTATAGTTATACCATTGATCAATTATTAGCACTATTTACTATGATATATGTTGACTGACATCTGTGGATGCAGGGAAACAGGTTGGAGGAATCCAACTGGATTCCTCAACATTTTATTTACTGTTTTATTTATTGTTATATATGGTTGGTGATTGATAAATGTTGTGGTTGAATTACACTGGCCCCATAACTTGGTATTTAATTACCGTAAAATATTTTAGAATGGAAAAAGAAATTTGAGATTTAAAAAGGGAATTATTTCCAAAATAGAAATTAGATTTCAAATGGAAAGAAAATAGAAACTTGTTTAAGTGAATAAAAAAAGTTGTTTATAACGATGTTTAGAAATTAAATAAAATATTTATCATAGGATAAGTTAAGATATAAATTCAATTTGAATTTATATAAGAAAAATGGAAATCAATATTGACACCGATATTTGAAGTGGGATCTAAACCCATTAGCATAAAGGAAAATTTGAGTTTGGTGGGAAATTGAATTCAAAAGGGGAAATCGTCCTAAAAGGGGAAAACGATTGGTTTTATTCCGAAGTTCGGAATATAAAATAAAGTGAGATAAATCCAAGGGATTATAATTATGATTCGACCATGTTGAACTTTAATGAGGCATTGTTAGAAAGGATATTTAAACTTTATAATTTAAATGAATCTGTTAAGCAGCTAATACTTCAATATTTATGGTTATGGAAAAATATATATATACAACTCGATGTTTTGGAATAATTTAATATTTTCCTTAGTTAGAATTTTTAAAAGAGAAAGGAGTGCTAGGAACCAAATAAAATGATTTCATAAGCTATGACATTTACAACATGTAAAGACGTTTTAATAAGGAAAAGTTAAATTGTTTATATGAGTAGAAAGGTGTTAGTAGGGGATTATAAACGGAATTTATAAATGATGTCGAATAGGATGTGAATTTATTAAGTACTCGATTTGAAACTAAAATGATGTTTAAAATAGAACTCAAGTTGATTGGAAACTATATTTGTAAACAGCGATTTTAGCGCTGTCGTTATAATAAATGTTTTATATATTTTTTAAAACAGCGATTTTAGTGCTGCTGTTATAATAAATGTTTTGTAGCGATCTTAACGCTATGGTTATAATAATTGTTCTATGATTCTAGACAGCGATTGTAACGCTGTTATTAAAAGCAATCTTTTATAAATCAAATATTGGGAAAACAGCGATTATAACGCTACCGTTATAATCGATATTTTTCTGTAAAGGAAGTATGATCTTAGATCGAACCCGAGAGTCGCATAAGCGACGTTTTGTTTAAAGTTGTGAGCTTTGACTATTTCAAAGTTTAGAATGTTGTTCAATTAAGGTCTGAGAGGTAATTATACCCCAACTTGATTGACTTCATGATCGATGGAAGAATGGTTAAGGTTCGGTAGTGAAGATTGATTAGCAATATGGTGAGTTAATAAATGATAAGTGGATTGAGTTATAATAACGATGTTTTATAACATTGCATTAATTTGAAATGTTTTCCCCAAGTAAAATGAGAGATATTTTCTCGAATAAAGAAATTATAATATTGGAAATGTCTTTCAAAGAATCGAGAGTGGAAATCGAGCTGGAAAATGATACGAAAGAAGAGAAATGTAAATGATAATATAATAAGGAATTATTTAAAAGGTAGCCTAGTGTTGTTGATGGTTGATCGATAGAATTTCCATTTGGAAATAGGACCGTTGATTGTATGGTTGTTCCTTTGATAGTTAAATCACCGACTATCAAAGTTTTGATTTATTTTATACCTTCGTTATCAGTATGGAGAGACCGGGATCAGATTTAATATCTGAAAACCACTCCGTATTGATAAGCGTTATGAATCAACTTATGATGAAAATAATTGAAGACGGAGTTATGCAGGGGCTATCCTGTTTACGGGATAGTGCCTTCGGTTTGTCCAGACCCAGGACAACTTGTATGGACGAGTGTCTGACAGAGTATTTCCAAAGAGATTATGTACGTTGATTCTTTCAAACATACGAAGTTGATGGCATAGAAGGGAAACTTCTTTAGCCTCACAAACTGAGTATTTTTATGGGAATCAATTAGTGATTTCTGATGGATCTGACGATGTGACATTCAAAGTGAATGGTGGCCAGATGTTCTGGAAGATAATTCAAGCCTCAAGCCTCACAACCCGGAATTTGACAAAAATCGGGCAGGCAGCATGGCTATGTGGGTCGCACCCATTAGGATGTATAATCACCTATCTAGAGAAATTCCATTTGTTTCTTTAATCTATCGATGTTGTCCCTTTCGGGAGACGGTTGCTGATCCCAACCGTTGGTGATATACATTCGATACACTCAAGCGAAATGAGTGGTCGGTCATGTGAGGGCCGGGTTGCAAGATGTTCTTGTGGAACCCAGTGTATTCGTCTCTAGAGATACACTATCGGCAGGTGGTCCCATACCTTGTCATGTTAGAAATCCAATCTCCAATAAGCGCCATGACGTTTTTGATTTTATATTATATATGGAGCGTGAGATGCAAGCGTTCCGCTAGATTTCTATTTATTTGATGTAGACATTATTATAATATCACTGGATTTGATATCAAAAATATTTTTGGTTATCGTAAGGTAAAAACCATCCGTGTTTATGTGTGGATCGGTCTTACGATTATCATTTCTTTCGAAAGAAATTTGAAAGTTAAACAAATGGTTGGAGTTTACTCACACCACTCCCATGACTGACCCAGAGTTTATTTTGTTTGTTTCCCTAAACTCTTGGGTGCCCAAATTTGTACAGGCAGTCAAGTAGTCGGGATTTTTCAGATTCACTTGGAGGAGCTCGAAGCAGGAGGCTTCACCAGTTAGCTATAGACTATTATATTTTCCGTTGTGTTCTATGTTTTATTTGGAAACAGGAGTTTATAACTGTTCCAGAAATAGCCGTGTGCTCTGATGATGGTATGTATATACAAATACTGATTTGTGCTTCAAAGTTTATGTTATCTAATATATTTTATTCGTTCCGCTGTGAGTTTGGTGTTCTTCGTTTTTCTTCTATTCTAATATTTCTTTCTTTCTATTTCTCATCCTCTAACTTCTTTCTAATAATGATTCGTATTTCTGTGCAATTTGGGATGGGCGTGTGGTGTAATTAGTCAACTCAAAGAGTACGGGAATTCAGGCCATTACATTTGGTATCAGAACTAAAGGTTGAGTGATAACCTTGGCTCTGTGGCATAACTCAATAGAGATAGGGTTAATAATACCCTAGATTGAGTTTGAGTGTATATATATATATGAGCGCGTATTTGTAGATTAGATATGAAATTATTTTATATTGTGTTGACGTGGTTGTTGAGTGGTTTATGAATTCTGGTCGATACAGGATGTACCACTGTATCGATAGGTGTTTCTAAACACTCGAACAAAAAGATTTGACATACTATTGTTTTAAAAGATGGGTAAATGATATAATTTTGCCCAAAGGATATTTTTGATATAAAATTGATAATTTTCTGAAATTATTGAATGTGTTGATTGTTATTACAATCAAATGGAATTAAAAAATATTGAAATGGTTATATATAACCAAATATAACTTATGTATGGAAAATACACATAAACAAGATGAACAGGAATTGAATTCAAATCAAAATTTGGAATTCTAAATCCCGGTTGTTTAGAAATATTTTCTGAAGTATTTCTAAAGTAATCTAACATTACTTTGAAGAATTTTTGAATAAGGATGATTTTTAATGAATTTTGAAAGTAATTTAACATTGAAATCACTTCAGTGATGAGAAAATAATTCTGATAATGGGTCGCGACATTATCGGTGTTCATTTTCAAGTTTCTAATGACGGATTGCAACCATAGTGATTTGGGAATGAAAAATTTGTTTGAAAAAGACAAGTTATTTTAAAAATATCAAATGTTTTGAATTGAGTGATTATAAATATATATGAGTATAAATATAAATGATTTTATACTAATTTGAAATAAAAACCCGAGAAATTAAATTCCAAAATTAAAAATTTAACTTGTATAAGTTGAATAAATTGAAATGGTAGAAGTAAATCAAATGGATTGAAATTTAACTTAAGTTAAATGGAAATTGAAACTCAGACTGAATAAGTGGATTGATTAAACGGAATCAATAGAATGGAAGTGAACTAATCAGAAGTTGATTAGAGGGTAAAAGCAACTGGAAGTTGGATTGATTTGAAACCAGCTAGAATTGGATATATGTATGTTGAGCAGATATTGGATGGAAGAAAATGCAAGAGATAAGAATTTTTCCCAACAAAAAGGTACATGTTTACAATATTAATTGGGTTTGATGATTTTATGAGCCTATGGGGCTAGCCGCTTGGCTTTTTGATTTTCTTTTGGACTGGAGACGCCTAGATATGCGAGTTGTGATTGTACCGATTGAGCCGTGCAGAGGAGATGCTGCCGAAAATTTTCAGAATTTTTGAAATTTTTTGTTAATAAGAATAAATAAATATTTTAATTGAAATAAATTGGTCCAGTTAAACTGAAGTTAAGAATTGAACAAAAAGGATTTTTAACCTAGGTAATAGGGTATGTAGCATCTTTTCCAACCTTAGCAATTTCGAGGACGAAATTATTTTAAGGGGGAAGGAATGTAACGACCCGGATTTTTCAGCAGTTGAATTTTGAATAATTAAATTGGTTTAAATATTTTATTTGAATTATATATAGGAATTTATTTATTAAAACGATATTTAAACGTATAATTTATAATATAATTAAAACGAGTGCAAAATGGTGCGGTAGTTTGAAAATTCGATTTCAAATTTCAAACGAATGTACATGATTCAAAATAAATTGGATTTTAGCGTAAAAAGAAATATTTGAATCTATTTGAAAATATCTTTCCAACGAATGTGAAAAATCCAGATTTCACAGTGGGAATAAAAAGTTATGTCCAAATCAAATTTAGAAATAGTCGCTATAGAGTCGTTCATCAACTGTAACAGTTTATTTGAAATAACTGAATACTGGATACGAATTTGGATAAGGTTCTTTTGAGACATAGTTATAATTTAATTTTTAGAATTTTACTGTGATTTTTAATTAATTAAATACACAACTTTTTACTTAGAGTATTTTGCACCCTATATCAATATTTTGGGGTTTCATAAAATAAGTTAAACTACTGATATTATTATATTTTTGCGATCATAGCACCTTACTTGACATGTCTGTAATTCTATTTCTTTCTATAGTGGCTTGTACGGAATCAGAGTTGTGTAATAGGACACCGAAGTTTTAGAAGACAACCTAATATATATATATATAATCTTGACTAAAAATAAAGGGTTATTATGCACTTAAAGCCAATTAAATGGGGTATGTATACCAATTAGTAATAACCATATGATTAAGGGGCAAATAAATAATTTGGACTATGGCTAACGCAACCTCTTTTACGAAAATTCAACTTATGCTTAATGTATCTTTTGATTCGAGAAATCTACGGTAACAGCAGGGTAGAACGTGTATCACAACTTCAACAATAGGATGGAAAGTAACATTAAAATAAAAGAAAATACTATCTTATACCACACACATTATGGAGCTGTACCATGTCAACTCAAAAATTTGACCCATTCCGTGTGATTCAAGTTTCATAACCGTGACTATCACGCAAAACACAATGCCATGAGAGTCAAGCTACTTCATTTCCGTGCGTTCCAAGTAATTATGTCGTGCCACCCAAACTTCGTCATTCTTTAAATACAGTATACCCATTCCCGTGTATTTTTTCCAACAGCAGCTTCCTCTTTAATCTTTAGAAAAAATTAAATTTCAATTCTCAGTAATAAAGAAAAAAAATCAAAAGAATTCAACTATCATCACTCAGCAAACCAGAACCCGTCCATCGCATGATCAATGGGAGCGTCCGCCTCTTTCAACAGCCAAAATCACTCTAAAGAAAACTTAGCCGATCTCCTCCATCCTGAGATACTTCGACCGGATCCCTGAAGGGAACCTCTTTAGCGTGCCAACCTCTGTCCTTGGCCAGAGGCGCGTGGCTCCCGGCGCTCTCAGTTGGCAGTGGCGACCTCCTCAAGACCTTGCAGTTTGGTGTTGATTTCGAGAGGGAGGGACATCGCTGGAGGATAATACCAAAGGGATTCTGGAGTTCTTTGAACGGCGGAGGGGGGATGAGGCCTGGCGTTGGAGTGAAGTAGGGGATTTGAGGAGCTGGCATGCGTTGTGGTGCATGGAGGAAAGTAACAGATTGTTTCAAAAAAAAAAAAAAAAAAAAAAAGAGGACGGGTATTAAAAAGAATAAAGGAGGGATTTCGAGTATTAATTGGGGATGATTTACTAGGAGGAGTAATTGTGATGGAGGTGTTTAATAGTGGGTTAGGACATGGTTAGAGGAGACAGGTTATTTGGAAAGTGAGATGCACGTGATTAAAGGTAGGGGAGCACGGAAATTTTAAAATGTGTAAAGTAGGAGGAGAACCAATTATCATGGGCTGTTAATACTGAATGAGGGAACTAAGAGCATGGGTGTTCATCGGTTAAAGGGACTGGTGGCATGCCTGTAAAGGCGTAAAAAGTGGGTGAAGATTTGATTTCAAGTTCGATGGTTGAGCCCAATTTTTGTGTTCTTGAATGAATTGCAATACGTTGATGAGAAGGAAGTTGCAGTGTTCACTGGGGAGCAAGGTTTATCACCACGGTTAATCATGGGGTGCCATAATTAATACGAATCAGACGAAAATGGTTACGATGGAATCGTAATGACGAGACTTACGTTGTGAAGCTAATGTGGTCGAGGATGAAGTTACTGGCACTTTGTCGAAGAATTTAACGCCCATTTGAATTTAAATCGAAGCGAAAGCAGAATCGCCAACTGCGAAACGAGGTGGGTAAACTCACCAACTCTAACTCGTTTATATTGTTAAATTTATACTATGTGATGGTCGTTTGGATGAATGGTTGAAAAAATTGGTTGAATAATTGATATAGTTATACCATTGATCAATTATTAGCGCTATTTACTATGATATATGTTGACTGACATCTGTGGATGCAGGGAAACAGGTTGGAGGAATCCCACTGGATTCCTCAACATTTTATTTACTGTTTTATTTATTGTTATATATGGTTGGTGATTGATAAATGTTGTGGTTGAATTACACTGGCCCCATAACTTGGTATTTAATTACCGTAAAATATTTTAGAATGGAAAAAGAAATTTGAGATTTAAAAAGGGAATTATTTCCAAAATAGAAATTAGATTTCAAATGGAAAAAAAATAGAAACTTGTTTAAGTGAATAAAAAAAGTTGTTTATAACGATGTTTAGGAATTAAATAAAATATTTATCATGGATAAGTTAAGATATAAATTCAATTTGAATTTATATAAGAAAAATGGAAATCAATATTGACACCGATATTTGAAGTGGGATCTAAACCCATTAGTATAAAGGAAAATTTGAGTTTGGAGGGAAATTGTATTCAAAAGGGGAAATCGTCTTAAAAAGGGAAAACGATTGGTTTTATTCCGAAGTTCGAAATATAAAATAAAGTGAGATAAATCCAAGGGATTATAATTATGATTCGACCATGTTGAACTTTAATGGGGCATTGTTAGAAAGGATATTTAAACTTTATAATTTAAATGAATCTGTTAAGCAGCTAATACTTCAATATTTATGGTTATGGAAAAATATATATATACAACTCGATGTTTTGGAATAATTTAATATTTTCCTTAGTTAGAATTTTTAAAAGAGAAAGGAGCGCTAGGAACCAAATAAAATGATTTCATAAGCTATGACATGTACAACATGTAAAGATGTTTTAATAAGGAAAAGTTAAATTGTTTATATGAGTAGAAAGGTGTTAGTAGGGGAATATAAACGGAATTTATAAATGATGTCGAATAGGATGTGAATTTATTAAGTACTCGATTTGAAACTAAAATGATGTTTAAAATAGAACTCAAGTTGATTGGAAACTATATTTGTAAACAGCGATTTTAGCGTTGTCGTTATAATAAATGTTTAATATATTTTTTAAAACAGCAATTTTAGTGTTGCTGTTATAATAAATGTTTTGTAGCGATCTTAACGCTATGGTTATAATAATTGTTCTATAATTCTAGACAGCGATTGTAACGCTGTTATTAAAAGCAATCTTTTATAAATCAAATATTGGGAAAACAGCGATTATAACGCTACCGTTATAATCAATATTTTTCTATAAAGGAAGTATGATCTTAGATCGAACCCGAGAGTCGCATAAGCGACGTTTTGTTTAAAGTTGTGAGCTTAGACTATTTCAAATTTGAAAATGTTGTTCAATTAAGGTTTGAGAGGTAATTATACCCCAACTTGATTGACTTCATGATCGATGGAAGAATGGTTAAGGTTCGGTAGTGAAGATTGATTAGCAATATGGTGAGTTAATAAATGATAAGTGGATTGAGTTATAATAACGATGTTTTATAACATCGCGTTAATTTGAAATGTTTTCTCAAGTAAAATGAGAGATATTTTCTCGAATAAAGAAATTATAATATTGGAAATGTCTTTCAAATAATCGAGAGTGGAAATCGAGCTGGAAAATGATACGAAAGAAGAGAAATGTAAATGATAATATAATAAGGAATTATTTAAAAGGTAGACTAGTGTTGTTGATGGTTGATCGATAGAATTTCCATTTGGAAATAGGACCGTTGATTGTATGGTTGTTCCTTTGATAGTTAAATCACCGACTATCAAAGTTTTGATTTATTTTATACCTTCGTTATCAGTATGGAGAGACCGGGATCAGATTTAATATCTGAAAACCACTCTGTATTGATAAGCGTTATGAATCAACTTATGATGAAAATAATTGAAGACGGAGTTATGCAGGGGCTATCCTGTTTACGGGATAGTGCCTTCGGTTTGTCCAGACCCAGGACAACTTGTATGGACGAGTGTCTGACAGAGTATTTCCAAAGGGATTATGTACGTTGATTCTTTCAAACGTACGAAGTTGGTGGCATAGAAGGGAAACTTCTTTAGCCTCACAAACTGAGTATTTTTGTGGGAATCAATTAGTGATTTCCGATGGATCTGACGATGTGACATTCAAAGTGAATGGTGGCCAGATGTTCTGGAAGATAATTCAAGCCTCAAGCCTCACAACCCGGAATTTGACAAAAATCGGGCAGGCAGCATGGCTATGTGGGTCGCACCCATTAGGATGTATAATCACCTATCTAGAGAAATTCCATTTGTTTCTTTAATATATCGATGTTGTCCCTTTCGGGAGACGGTTGCTGATCCCAACCATTGGTGATATACATTCGATACACTCAAGCGAAATGAGTGGTCGGTCATGTGAGGGCCGGGTTGCAAGACGTTCTTGTTGAACCTAGTGTATTCGTCTCTAGAGTTACACTATCGGCAGGTGGTCCCATACCTTGTCATGTTAGAAATCCAATCTCCAATAAGCGCCATGCGGTTTTTGTTTTACATTATATATGGAGCGTGAGATGCAAGCGTTCCGCTAGATTTCTATTTATTTGATGTAGACATTATTATAATATCACTGGATTTGATATCAAAAATATTTTTGGTTATCGTAAGGTAAAAACCATCCGTGTTTATGTGTGGATCGGTCTTACGATTATCATTTCTTTCGAAAGAAATTTGAAAGTTAAACAAATGGTTGGAGTTTACTCACACCAGTCCCATGACTAACCCGGAGTTTATTTTGTTTGTTTCCTTAAACTCTTGGGTGCCCAAATTTGTACGGGCAGTCAAGTAGTCGGGATTTTTCAGATTCACTTGGAGGAGCTCGAAGCAGGAGGCTTCACCAGTTAGCTATAGACTATAATATTTTCCGTTGTGTGCTATGTTGTATTTGGAAACAGGAGTTTATAACTGTTCCAGAAATAGCCGTGTGCTCTGATGATGGTAAGTATATACAAATAATGATTTGTGCTTCAAAGTTTATGTTATCTAATATAATTTATTCGTTCTGTTGTGAGTTTGGTGTTCTTCGTTTTTCTTCTATTCTAATATTTCTTTCTTTCTATTTCTCATCCTCTAACTTATTTCTAATAATGATTCGTATTTCTGTGCAATTTGGGTTGGGCGTGTGGTGAATTAGTCAACTCAAAGAGTACGGGAATTCGGGCCATTATAGATACTCAATGCTTTCCATAGAAGCCTCTTCTTCTTCTTCGACTTCCATTGGCTCTTGTTCTTGTTGCAATCAAGCTTGCTTGGCCTCGAATGCTTCATAAGGTTTGAAAGTGAGAGGAATTTGCATGAGATGAATGTTTGATGCGTCAAACACTTTTCTAGGGACAAATTCTTCTCCACGAAGATCAACATTAAAGTATTTGAAAAAACGAGTGAGATAAACACCATTGTAAAGAGTATTTTCTCTTGTGATAAATCTATGGGCTTAATTTCATTTAGAATCATTTCGACCCAATTGATAAGATATCCACCCATAATAGCAAAGAGAGCTTTTTGGACTTTAAGTGTTGGATTGTTGAAATTTCCAGAACGAGGAATGATGATGTGTTGAAGGAGAAGGTTGACGGTTCTTGCTTCTGGACATAGGAAATGATTTTTGAAATCCATTGGAGCACCATCTTCGAAGATATCATGAAAGGTTTCCATATCGGTTTCTTTGATATCAAAAGTTGAAAATTGCGAGCCCACGCTTCTACAATTTAGAATTTCGCCTAAAAGTTCGGCATCGAGAACAATTTGAGTTCCCTTGACACTACTCCAAATTTGGTTTTCATTGCCTTCGTAAAATCCGCGATTGAGATATGCATAGAACATCTTCACGAGTTTGGGATAACATACTTTGTCATTATCATGAGAGTCAATTAGATTCAACACTTCATTATGTTTGAAAAGAGAGACGAGATCATAAGATGGAAAATCGCTAAAGACTGCGAAAGCACCCGTGTTAACATTAGCATTTGCTAAATAGTTACCATAGGTTTTGATGGCGTCTTTGTCATTGTAAAGATAACCTTTAGTGGTTTTGGTTATCTTCAATTTCTAAGATGAACTTGAGGAAGCTATTGAAATGATAATTTTGGTAGAGAATAGATATAAAGAATATATTTTTGAGTTATGAATGAAAGATAGAAAGGATAAATATATATAGAAATTGAATAGATATGAATTAAATGAATATGAATTGAATAGGCACAACTTTTCAGATTGAAAGGATACCTTTTCAAACCTTGGGAGTTAGTGAAAAGATTGGAGGGAAGTTTGAAAGTATAAATTTTGAAATTCAAAATTTAAATTTCAAAACTAGTTAGATATGTCGACATGCATTTTTCTGTATGTCGACATACTAGGCTTATTTCAAAAAATGGAATTGGATTTTTAAGTTTGAAAAATATTATCGATCTATATTTCAGGTTTAACAATTACCCTAAATAATTCTAATCCTTATAAGCACTCAAACAATTTTATGTTATTAATTTATTGGTTATTTAATATTTTATTATTATTTTGAATTTCAAAATTAAAATTTCAAATTTGAATTTCTAATTTGTAATTTTGTTTTTAAAGTTTTAAATTCAAACCAAAACAAACAAACAAAGTAACCATTCAACCAAATAAAATTAAAATTTAATTAATGCATACCCCGTTTTTTGATCCATTTCTTCATAATTTTTTGAACTCTGAATTGCTGTAAAATATATATATTTGTATTTCTAGTTTCTGGTTCTTCATCACTTGATGACGAATCTGAATCATCTAATGTTGCTGCGTATGCTTTCTTTCTTTTCCTTAATGAATTTTTGTTGTCCGTTTGTTGAGTAGATTTGTATGGATATGGACACATTTTCTTTTTATGACCTGGTTTGTTGTAGTTAAAACATCATCCATCACTTATTTTTGAATTTGCTTGATTATAACCCTTCCTTCAATATTTTAGAAATCATCTAAACTGTTTTGTCATGAGTGCTGTTTCTTCGTCATCTTCACTACTCGAGTCAGAATCATTTGTTATTTCTTTCAACGTAATAGATTTCTTTTCAGTTGATCTGTTTTCTTTCCTTTTCTGTAATTGGACTTCATATGGCATCAAATTTCCGATTAACTCTTCAATCTTCTTTTCATTGACATCATTGGCTTCTTTAATAGCCAAAGTCTTCTGATCCCATTCTTGAGGTAGTGAATTCAATATTTTTTTGACTTGATCTACTTCTGAATAAGTTTTTCCAAGTGTTGCTAGTGAATGCACTATCTCTTGAAATCTGCAATACATATCTGAAATAGACTCATTCTTGTTCATTTTGATTAATTCAAATTGATTAATTAACATGCCTAGCTTAGTCTGTTTAACTTTACTAGTTCCGTCATGAGTAATTTGTAAAGTTCTCCAAATTTCATAAGCAGTCTTACATACTGATACTCTATTAAACTCATTCCTATCTAATGAACAAAATAACATATTCATGGCTTCAGAATTGCTCTGTGCAGCAGCCTTTTGTTCATTTGTCCATTGTGCAAATGCAGTAGTGGTTTCAACATATTCATTTTGTGTACTATTCCGTGTGTCTAATCCTGCTGACTGTAAATAAATTTTCATTCTACATGTCCAATATGAATAATTACTACCATTAAAAAATGGTAGTCTAACAGTGGATTGACCCTCTATAAAAGAACTATTATTGCTACTAGTGTTGGTTACCATTATCACTATTTTCAAAAATCATATTATGAGCCTTTTGAAAGACCTTGCTCTGATACCAATTATTAGGGAATGCAGAATGGATCGTTAAGGCAAAGAAAATACTAGAAGGGGTGAATAGTATTTGTAAGAATTTAAACAAAATCTTAAACTAAAGTGAACTATGGGATGAGTTAAACATCACAAACATAATCATAGACACAGATTCAATACCAAAGAAATAAAGATGCATAAAAGGAAAGAACACATCAGATTTTATATTGGTTCGGATTGCTCCTACGTCCAGTTCCGCACAACACTGGATTGCACAGAGTTTTATTACTGTTTCCAATAGTCAAGTACAACCTCCTTGATTTCACGGCTCACAAGGAGACACCGTTTCCTACTTCCTTGATTTCACGGCTCACAATGACACACCGACTCCTATTTCCTTGATTTCACGACTACAAGGACAAACCGATTCCTCTTTGATTCAACACAAACAATGTTTACTCAACCCAAGCAATTACAAACAACCCTATAACCCTTCAATAGCACTTGATTCAGAGAGTAGAGAGTGTAGAGAAAAGAAGTTTGATCAAAACAGAATTGAATTCGGTAGAGTACACGTGTAAAAACCATAAAAATGATTAAGATAATGGTGTAGAGAAGAAAGAGGATGAAGTTAAGAAGAAGAGATGATAAAAAAAATCGGTTTTAACCCCTTTTATAGAGTATGAAGATTGCAACGGTTCTGAATCGTTTCAAATAGTGAAAAGACTCTTCGTTTCAAAATTGGAAAAAGTGAGTTGTATGACGACATGGTGTTTTTGGTATGTCAACATGCCCTTCTGTATTTTTGATTTTTAAAGCATTTTTCAAGTGTTTTGATATGAAAATAATTCTGGAAATTCTTGAGTAAAAATCTAGTGCTGTAAATTAATATTATATGATAGAAAAACATATGAAAACATAAACTGAAACTATATAAATACATATAAAATTATAAGGTGTTAAAAAATAAAGTATAAGTATAAAGTATAAAAATATTTAAAATTGAAGTTTGAAAAACAAAGAAGAATACAAATAGAAACAAATAGAAAAATAAAATAGAGAGGGTTGAGGATAGAATTGAAAATCAAAATCTGAAAATTTGAATTTGAATTTGAACCTGGAGTGCTATTTAGAGTCTTACAAAATCTAGACTCTATAACTATATTAATCTTAAACTCCGGAAATCTTGATTACTCATGAGTCTTGAAATTTCTCTGATCTTTGAATCTCTATCATCTTTAAAACTGTACAGTCTTCGGTAATATTTCCTATATATAATTCCTACATTTATATATATATTCTATACAAAAAGTGTTATTATATATTTTATAATCAATGATAATTGAAATAAGGTTGTTGTCATCTAAACACCATTCTCCAACAGAGGTTAGATTACACTTGTGGTAGAAGCCTGCCTGGACCCGACCAACGTATCTAGCATCCATGAGTGGTAGATCTAATGTGAGGGGTCTAAGTGCATAAAAACGTAACGTGCTGAGACACGAGGTTAAGTCCGACTTGTGGAAGAAGTCTGCCCCGACCCGACCTACATATCCAGCATCCATAAGTGGTAGACTTAATGTGGGACGTCTAGCGCATTATAACCATAAATGGATAAATGGTAATGAACTTGTAATACTTAACCTGTTTGAAGCCATAGAGATTACATGGATGTGTTAACTTTAGTAGGGGTTAAGTAAACTTGCTGAATCGGTGGGAGGGTTAAGTAAATCTTGGGGCAGTGGGTAATATTTATATATAGGCCCACAATCTTAACCGTGAGGTTATGCAACCTTGTTACACTGGTAGGCATAACCTGTTGAAATCCTAGTATTGGGGATGCAAGCCTAGAGGGGAGCTTGTATCATCTGGTATGTGGGATCCATTTCAGTCAGTAACCCACATAGGTATCAAGCGAGTACTCCGAACTAGGTCGGAGTCGGGGCATGCTTACTGAGTTGATTATAAGAGGTCACTTGGGAAAAGGTGTCCGACGGCGCATTCCATCAGGGTCATGTGCGTGCATGAGTCCGTCTGCTCGGGAAAATAAGACGATGTGACATCAGTAGATATGGTTTTTCACATCTTGGAAATGAAGGGTTTCCACTTTAGGAAGTCATACATCCTACTGCGTATATGTCGGAGATACATCCTACAGTGTATCTATGGAGTTAGGGAGTCGATCGATTGGGGTAGTAATTAGGGTACATCTAGTCTCGCTTGTTTAGGAGCCCATTATTATCCTTAGGGGTAACACCGGTTAGTTCAGTTGGGCTACGTGTTATTGTATGGGGGAATGTTATTGTATGGGGGAAACCTCTCACTAGAAGCACGTCTAAGTCTACCATCTTGTACTTGTCGAAGATCTTCTTGTTCTTGTTATACTAGTAATGGTGCAGAGAAAAGTATTAGAGAAGCGTAATGCCTGTTCTATTCTGTTTATCCTGTTTACCTTATTATACCTGCCATATAACACTGTTATCTCACTCCAACTTATATGCCTGTCATGATGCTTTTACTTATTTATATGCTAAAAGTAACTGGATTCGTCAAACTTTATGTCTAACCCATTTTGTTTCCTCTTCTTTCTCTTCTGTTTCCCCCTAAGTTCTAAGGGTGGGAATACACAAGCCTGATCAGGATTCTTCTTTCCTTCTACTTGGAGATGCTTAGATGTACTACTTGATTTCGTATCTTTTCTATTATGGCTATATTTTGGGGATTATGCTCATTTTATGTATCATTGTGCTCTGATGATGATTTTTGTACAAGGCAAAAGTTTTATATTTTTAGTATTTCAGACTTATGATGTAACCATGTTTTGGACCACGATGTTTTCTATTCAATAAAATTTTAAATTCCGCTGTCATTTTATGTCTGTCTTGTAATGTTTCTGTTTCTGTTTACCTATAACGCTTCACGAAACTTAACGCATTCTGATAGAGAGTGACAATAACGGACGTGGGGCATTACACTTGGTATCAGAGCTGAAGGTTACCAAAACGGATAAAATATTTTGAAATTTTTTTCAAAAAGGTTTTAAAAAGCAAGAATTTTTCAAATGAAAAGTCTATTTTGAGAAACATATTCCCTAAAGCCATATATAATATCTTTCGATTCTCTGTTTGAATCCCTTTTTCCTTTTATTTTCAGTATGTCTGGGGAACCAAATATTCCTGAGGGCATTACGATACCGGGATGGTTCCGTAGGTATCTTGAGGCCACGGCGCCTGCCGGAGGTCAAGTAGCCATCATGATGGAAATCCAACTTCCAAATACGAAAATTTACGGTTTTAGTTGTATGCCTATATGGTGACACATTAAGATGGGGTACTACGCCATTTAAGATCAATACATTTATATTCGAAGTTGATTTCTACACTATGCACTTATAGTAATAAAAGCTAAATTTGTGTATCAAGAATGTTTGGATATTATAAGGTAAAACTCTATCCTCCGGCTTGCGTTGCATTGTGTGATGGTACCTGAGTCTTATAATAGCTTCATTTTATTTTCTTTAGCATTGGGGGTTTTGTTTTTATTGTATTTATGGGAGGAAACCCATTTCGTTTCATATGACATGTTCCCTTGATTTACCCAATTACCATGCGTCTACCTAAGGTCAAGCAGATGTTCCTTCCCCAGGTGCACTCGCTGTTCCTCCTCCTCCTCCTCCATGTGCTGATAATTTCTCTAAGATATGCAAAGATTTTTGTGCTATGGGCGGAAAGCCATTCCGAGGAACTGAGACTTTTATATAAGCAAGGAATTGGCTTAAAGAGACGGAGGATTTGTTTGGAATTTTTGGAGTTGATGATCATAGGAAGATTCAGTTGGCTATTTGGCAGCTGAAAGATGAGGCTTCATTCTGGTAGGAAGTGACGCAAGCAGGTTGTCCAGTGGAAACTTGGGATGATTTATGACAGAAGTTCGTAATGAATTTTCTTTCACAAGCGGAGCAAAGCATGCAAATGGAAAGGTTTTTGGCGCTTAAGCAAGGAAGCATGCCTGTGAAAGAATATGTTAATAAATCCAATCAATTGGTGAGGTTTGGTGCCCGTGAATACCCCACACAAGAAGGCTTTGAGGTTCGCTAGAGGTTTCAATGAAAGCCTCTATGGATTGGCTATGTCTCATATTCCAATGGGAAAAACTTTTGAGAAACTCGTTGATATGACATTGATGCATGAAGAAGATAAAGGTGAAAGGAAAGAAGCTGAGGTTGAGGAATCACAAAATAAGAAAGTGTGGCCCAAGAGAGGACAACAACAACAATAAAAGAAGGGCGGAAAGGACAGCAAGGCTAGAGATAAGAGGAAGTGTCATAATTGCTGATGTGAGGGTCACTTGATTAAGGGCTGTAAAAGAAAAAAGAATGCTTGTTTCAATTGTGGAGAGGTCGGACACTTTTCTAAGGAGTGCCCGAAGAAGCAAGGATAAGGCCAAAGGGCAGGATCTTCTGGAGGGCAAGTGCATGCTCTCATGGCCGGTGCGCCAGGTAGAGGTAGGAAAGTTTCCGTTGAAGGTTTGATTTCTCTTTCCAATCATCCTGTTAGAACTATTTTTGATTCGAGCGCTTTGCATTATTTTATATCTGATTCTGTGGTTGAGTCTCTGCACCTTAGTACTAGTATGGTTTTGGATCCCGTTGTTGTTTCAAACCCCATTGGGGGTACGACTCATATGTCTGTGACTTGTCAGGGTTTGAGAATATGTGTTTGGCGTTGAGTTTGAGTGCAATGCATATGTGCTTGGTTTCATGGGCTATGGTTAATTCTAGGGATAGATTAGCTAGCCATGTATAGTTCCATGCATTTTGAATTGTGAGAGGAGGGTCATTAGACTTTTGACTTGCCATGGGAGGACCCTCGGGATTTCTTTTGACCCTAAAGGGTCTGTCATGCTTAATTTCCTAGAGTCACTTGATGAATCTATCGATGATCTACGATCTGTACCAATAGTCTGTGAGTAACCTGATGTTTTTGAGGATGTTCGGGGCTTACCTCCGAGGCACGAGATTGATTTCCACATATACTTGGTGGACAATGCAAAGCCAGTTGCATTGCCTGTGCGTCATATGGCTCCAAGAGAAAGGAGGGAGCTTAGCAAACAAGTAGGGGAGCTACTTGAGAAAGGGTTTATTAGGCAAAGCATATCTGAATGGGGTGCTCCAGTAGTATTCGCAACTAAGGCGGATGGTTCGCTTCGCTTGTGTGTGGACTATATAGAGTTGAATAAACTCAAAAAGAAGAATAGACACCCACTTCCGAGGATAGATGATCTGTTTGACCAGCTTGTTGGTGCATCTATTTTCTCTCAGTTAGATTTGGCCATGGGGTTTCATTAGTTGAGGGTGATCGAGGACAATATAGACATTAGATTTGCCCATGAAATTGAATTTTCGGTTTATCATGAGTAATGTTTTAAATATCATTAGTTCTTTAACCTAGTTAATAGTTAAGTCATGATTGGAATTTATAAATCCTTTAATTAAGATTTAATGGAATTTTCCAAAGTGAAGTTTTCCAATTTAATACATTAAAATGGAATTGAGTGGAGTTCGATTTATTAACAATCGAGATAAGTTTCTGTGAAGGAAGAAACCATTACTAAGTATAGAATTTAAAGGGCTTTCCCGCTATTCGACATATAGTATTAGTCTGATGTGGAAATTTATATCGATTATAAACTGTTCATATTTCCTTGAAGATTCCATATTAAATGGAAGATGATTTTAGGTTTATCGTAAAGTGTGTTTTAAATGACTTTAGTTCCTTAAGCCAGTTAAATACAAGATTAATTTCCTAAAGTTGTATAATCCTTATATACTGATTTTTGAGAATAAAACTAAATGGAGTTTTAACGAACCTTTAATTAGATTGAAATGTGGCTAAGGTAGTTAAATTTACCGAATTCAAGAAATGTTCAAAATGGAGTACAACAAGTTTTACTCCATGCGATAATTAAATCTTTAATTAGATTTGAACGTTAAATGGTAATTAATTTTACCAATAAAAAATGGGTATATGGTGTACTACCAGTTTTTCTCCATGGGATTAATAGGTTGGGATTGGGATAATAAAATGAACGATTACTTCGGTTTGGCTCGATAATTCCGACTTTCTTATTATAAACTTTAATTTGGTTTATATTGTGAAAAACTTTACAAAACCTTTTGAAATAATTTCCAAGGAATGGATTATACAATAAGTTTAAAAGAGATATTTTTTTATAAAATTAATGGGAACCTTTCCCAAAGATAAGAATATTCTGAGTTGAAATGAGGCTTAAGATAATTTTTTATGTCACTTGATTATAAGATACGCGAGCTATTTGGAATGAGCAGGCTTAATCCATTCTGAATAACTGATACGACGATTAAAAGTCAAAGATATGAAGATGTTGGTTGAAGACTGAAAATCTTCACATCGTTTGGATTATTGCTGATGTCTTGATTGGGTGTACAACCCAAGACGAGGCTATAAGTGGTGGTCGTCCAAACGTACTTGGAGATCGACCGGTTATGCAAGGGCCTCTCTTATATATTGGACATATGGAACAAAGAATAAGGCGCCTATGTTTTCATTCAGACCCCGAACGGACTTGCAAATGGATTGTATGTATAACATTATATTTTGTATTGTATTCGTTGATCTCTGCTAAATATATATCTGTTTGGTGGTGAAGAATCTATTCTCTCGCTTAACACTCTTCTCTGAGACGTACGAGCTTAGAGGTTATATATTGATAGACATCAATGGTATGGTATAGATTGACAATGTAGCATGCTAAGTGTTGCGGGTAGATAGATCCAAGCTTTTTTTGAAAAGCATTGCTTGGTGGATGATGATCAAATCATAGCTTTAATATCGCATAGCTTTGTGTAGCGTTAATGCGCGAGCCTCACACACCCGTATAATGGTGAATAGATGGTTAGATCAATATACTTTTGAGATGTGTATAAGAAACCTACAGGTTGAGATTTGACAACTTTTAGGGTTGTCACGGATTCGCTCGACCGAGATGAGCTGGGTGTGGTCGCTCTACACCTAGAAGAGATAGGGCTTTTACCTGATTCCCAGAAGGATAGAGTAAGCGGTGTTTTCCAACGCCCCGGACGTAAGCCGTAGTGATATTTTAATTGTGGATATAGTGCAGACGTGTATTATGGTGTTTTCCAAAGCCCTGGACTTAAGTCGTGGAAATACACTCTGTGAGTGATCTTTCGAATCAGTAGCCATCATGATGGAAATCTAGCTTCCAAATGCGAAACTTTACGGTTTTAGTTGTATGCCTGTATGGCGACACAGTAAGATGGGATACTATGTCATTTAAGATTGATACATTTATATTCAAAGTTGATTTCTACACTATGCACTTATAGTAATAAAAGATAAATTTGCGTATCAAGCATGTTTGGCTATTATAAGGTAAAACTCTATCCTCCGGCTTGTGTTGCATTATGTGATAGTACCTGAGTCTTATAATAGCTTCAATTTATTTTCTTAAGCATTAGGATTTTTTTATGGTATTCATGGGAGGAAACCCATTTCGTGTCATACGGCGTGGTCCCTTAATTTATCCAATTGCTACAGAACCTACCGACGGTCAAGTAGACATTCCTTCCCTGGCTGCACGCGTTGTTCCTCCTCCTCCTCCGCATGTTGATAATTTCTCTAAGATATGCAATGATTTCTATACTATGGGCGGAAAGCCATTACGAGGAACTGAGACTTTTATAGAAGCAAGGAATTGGCTTAAAGAGACGGAGGATTTGTGTAACGACCCGGAAAAATGCGATCTTGGTTATCCGATATACAACACATATCGAACATCCAAGGATCGAAAATACCGGTAGTTAATGAAAGAAATTAGAGGGTGAGGAAAGATAAGATAGAAACTTTGAATAGAAGAAGAATAAGATACAACATCAGAGTAACACGAATCTCACAGCGGAACGAACAACATATAATAGATAACATATCCTTGAAATAAAATCAATATATGTACACAGTAACATTATCAGAGTACAACACTTACAACACAGAGGAAATGACTATAGCTATATAATCCCGAAGCCTCTTGCTCCAAGCTCTACAAATATATCTGTAAAATCCTGACTACTTGACTGCCAATACAAAATTGGGCACCCAAGAGTTTAGGGAAAACAAAACAAAATAAACTCTGGGTCAGTCATGGGACTGGTGTGAGTAAAAATAGTTTAAAACAGTTTGAATAAGTAAACGATATCTCATAAGACCACGCCGTATAACGAAATGGGTTTTTCCCTTATGAGAATCCAAAATATCTTTATATCAAAAACCTTTTGATATTATAATAATGTCTATCAACCACAATATCATAATCATCTAGCAGAAACGCTTTCATCTCACATTCTACACATATAGTATACAATCAAAACCGCAAGCACGTATTGGGTAATGGATTTCCGACTATGACAAGGTATGAAACCACCTTTCGCTAGTGTACCTCTAGAGAGGAATACACTGGGTTCAACAAGAACATCTTGCAACCGGCCACACATGACCGACCACTCATTTCGCTTGAGTATATCGAAAGTATATCACCAACGGTTGGGATCAGCAACCATTTCCCGAATAGGACAACATCGACAATAGATTTTTAGAAGTAAATGAAACTCTATATCAGGTGATTATACACCCTAATAGGTACGACCTACATAGCCATGCTGCCTGCCCGATTTTTGTCATTTCCGGATGTGAGGCTAGAGGCCACACTTATCTCTGACAGATCACACGTTTATTCACTTTGAATGTCACATCGTCATACCCGCCAAATCACAAATTGATTTCCCCAAAAATATCACGGGTATACAGCTAAGAGAAACAAATTCCTCCACCACCAAATGTAAACACGTTTGAAGAGATCAACTTACACGATCTATTAAATATACTCTGTCAGACATTCTTCTATATAGGTCGTCCTGGGGCTGGACAAACCGAAGGCACTATTCAGTACAACCATCTTAGGTAATATTTATCTAAGATTTATACAACAACACTTATTCGATAACCCTTTCTTCGAATATACTATATTCGAATAACTCTAATCCGACAACTTTAATTCAATTAACGCTATTCGAAT
This sequence comes from Allium sativum, assembly GCA_030737875.1. Classification (NCBI taxonomy): domain Eukaryota; kingdom Viridiplantae; phylum Streptophyta; class Magnoliopsida; order Asparagales; family Amaryllidaceae; genus Allium; species Allium sativum. The sequence continues at coordinate 291,759,724 of CM060913.1, forward strand.
AACAAATATTCGACTAACTCTTGTTCGATTAACTCTATTCGAATAACTCTAGTTCGATTTAACTCTAATTGATTAACTCTAACTGAGTAACTCTAACTGGTTAACTCTAACTGATTAACTCTAACTGGTTAACTCTAGCCGATTAACTCTAACTCTAATCGATTAACTCTAACTCATTTTGATTAGCACATTTTGATTAATTCTACGCCCATATTCAGTTTCAAATATCGATGTTGAAATCGATTCTTACTTCTCTATATAAGTCCTGACTTATATATTCTATTTATCCAATGATAAATATTTTATTTAATTTATAAAATATTATTTATAAATTAATCTTCCCAATCTATCGGTTAGAACAAATTCTATTCAAAATCTTTGCAATAAATCTATACCAAGTTATACCTGTGCGCGAAGCACTGGTCTAAACTTTCCTGATGTAAAATTCTATTCATTTGCCAAATATTTCCTTATATGACATTCTTTTCCATTTCCTAATAAATCCCTTTTATAAGTCTATTTGTTTTCTAAATAAACATTTCCTTTTTATAACTCTATTTATTTAACAAATAAATATTCTTTTCCAATCCTATTTATTTAACAAATAAATATTTTCTTTTCAATTTTATTTGTAAATGCTTTACAAATATCCCCCTTCCAAATCTATTTGTAAATGGTTTACAAATATACCCTTTTCATTTCTATTTGTAAATGGTTTACAAATATTTCTCTTTCTATTTTTATTTGTAATTGTTTTACAAATATTTCTCTTTCTATTTGTTTTACAAATAATTTCCTTTATACTTGTTTTACAAATAATTTCCTTTATAAAATCCCTTGATTTTATAAATATTCCTTTATATGAAATCCTTTTTTTTATAAATATTCTATTTCAATATACAGTTTGAAATCTTCCTTCTATATAAAATCATTCGATTTTATATAATCTTTTATTTCAATATAGTTATTGAAATTTTCCTTTTTCATCCCAGGGTTTCTTACAGTATTTAAAATACCAAATAACAGTGATCAATATCATTTAAACACACATAATCAACAACAGATTATATATCACATCATATATCACAATATATATATAACAGTAAAATAAATGTTGAGGAATCCAGTTGGATTGCTCCAACCTGTTTCCCTGCATCACAATGTTAAATAATAATAATAACATCAATTTCATTTCACTATGAAATATTCTACTAAACAGAATCAATATTTAATTAACGATATGTATATATATATATATATCGTTATCTATAATTTCAACCAATACACAAGCAACTCAACCAAATAGTTAACACATAGTGATCAATAGATGATTAACAGTTCTAAAAATACGTTACAAAAATATAACTGTTCAGAGTTGGTGAGTTGTACTCACATTGGACGATCACCGTTAATAACGATAACTGTCTTTGATTTGATTTAGATCCGACAATTTATTTTGCTATAAATCGTAATGGGCACGGATTCACTCCCGGTCAGATCCATTGTGTTGCTCCCGTCCATACGATCCCAACGGATTTGACCGTTCCCAAAACTGATAAAGTATGGCTAAAATACACCATTTATAACTTAGTACAATAATTTATATTAAATTAAACAAATTGTTTTTAGCCTTGGGCCTTACCACAATGAATTCGGCCCAAACTCCCCACCATAGAAGCCCACCTTCACTTTAAACCTGCACCCACCATCTCTTTCTTCTCCGACCGAAATACCATGCTCCAGTAAAACCATGGCCACACTTCCCATCTCCACCGCTCCTCCATCTTAACCATAAACATCAAAATAAAAATATCAACATTTATCTCGTTCAATCCTCTACCCCTCCATACCCAAATCATACCACTCGTGGCCCCCATTCAAAATCCAACATCGCCCTTTTTTTCCAGCCACACCGAAATTGAATCGACACCAAAACCCTCGAAATTCCACAAATTACTCCCCATTGGTGCGCCTCGACCTCACATACACCATGCTGAACTCGCTTTTGCCTAACTCCTCCCCCATCATCACTTAAATCCAACCCGAGCTCAACGCTGGGAAATTTTCGGTTTCAGAAAATACCACCGCACCTGGAAATGACCACATCAGATCAAAGCCCTCTCTTCAAAGGTTTCAACGAATTTGGGTTTGGATTTTTCCGTTGAGAGTTGAATTTTTAATCGATGATTGAAGTGGTGATATTCTCAGTTTTCTGAAGAACAAGAAAAAAAGAAAAGCGACGCGGGGTTTTCTTTTAAAGGCTTCAAATTTGAAGATGTGGCTTCGTGGACACCAAGAATGTTTTGTGTGGTTAAGAAAGGGGATGCATGGCCTTGTTTAGATCCACACATAATTTAGGATATTTTGGTTTTATATTCATTTATTTTTGTTTCTGCACTTTAAAAATCCCTACGAACACACATGATATCTAAAAATCATGAAAACCGGCATGCAGCAACAGTTCGACGTTACGGTCCCAACGAAACTGGTTTCGTCGAATTCCGAGTCCATTTGCTCACACAGCGTATTTTTAAAGGTCAATTTATCGACTGTTTTTCACATTAAAATCCCGTATGGTAACATACTGACTTCAAAAATCACGGAAATTGAAATCTAACAATAATTAAATATTGCGGATCCAACAAAATTAGTTTTGTCAAATTCTGAGGTCGTTTGCAAAACTAGCTATTTTTAAAGCTCTAAATAACCCTTTTAAATATATAAATATATTTAAAAATAGTTAAATTTAATATTTAAAAATAAATATTATCGTATATATTCACAATAGAATATCATACAGCTCCACTGGGATTTATAACTCGATATTTCAAAGTTCTCAGTTATATCGATAATCAATTTATATTTAAATTCCTTTTATAATATAAATAAATCGATATAAATTATAAAGGAATTCCACAGTGACTTTTCTAAAATTTGGTTTGGACATAAATCAAAATCTACATGATGAAATCTCGATTTTTCTCTTCCACTAGAAAAATATACTTCACCAGCTCCTAACGTTTCTTGTTTCACAGAAATCCGATTCAAACAGACCTTGTATATCCAGTTGAAGTTCAAATCGTCAAATAGCAACTGCCACGCCATTTCGAGCTCGATTTTAATTATAATATAATTATACGTTCAAACTTCGTTTAACTAATATATTCGTCAATATAATTCAATATAAACTGAATTATATATTTTATATCGTCCAATTCACACCATATCATGAATTCTGTTATTTTCGATTATTCCAAAAATATTTTTTTATTATTTATATTAATTAAATATAAATGTTATTTATTTCCAGTTATCGATATCGTTAAATTGATAATTAATAATTAAATTAATAAATTATTCGATAGCTAAAAAATGCGGGTCATTACATTCTTTCCCCCTTAAAATAATTTCGCCCTCGAAATTGCTAAGCTAGAAAACAAACCCTATTGATTGGGTTAAAATTACTTTTTTACTTCTTAACTCCGGTTTCAATAAACCAATTTATTTCAATTAAATATTAATTAATTCTTAACAACGAAAATTTTCAAAAATCCTGAAAATTTTCTAACACCTTAACTTTTCAAAAAATTTCACCAGCACCTCCTTTGTACTGGTCAATAGGTCAAACTCCAACTCGCCTCTCTGGGCCATCCCCAACCCAAAAGAAAATCAAACAGCCAAGCGGCTTGCCAATTCGGCTCATAAATCTTATATCCAATAGAAATATAAACTTGTACCTTTTTGTCGCGCATATCATTATATCCTTTCCACCTGTTATCAATTCAGCAGATACAAGGGTCATCCCAATCAAATTCCAACTTGTTTTTATCCAAAAATCCAATCATTCGCTTATACCTAAGTCGAATTCAATTTCAAATCAAAGTTCCATTTTTGATTTTTTTTCTCTTAACTCATCAATCCAACACCATTTCAGATTCTATCTCACAATTCAAAATCTGATTCTAGTTGATATATCGTATCCAATTCAATTTCCAGTTAATTGGTTTCAATTCAGTTCCAGCATGGTTTCACACATTTCTATTTAAATTTGTTTTTAATTCACACAGTCTTTTCCTGGGAGTTTTTAACAACTTTGCTTTTCTAAAACCAAATGTTCCTTTTTGGATTTCAAACAACTTGTTTCTCTCAAACAATTCAAAAACAAAATCCTTGGTAATAATCCGTCACTTACCACTCGAAAATGAACACTAATGATGTCTCAATTCATCATCAGGGTTATTTCCCAACTATCGAAGTGAGTTCAATACTATATTACTTTCAAAATCACTTTTAAACACTTCCATTTTGAAATACATTTCAAAATACCATTCACAGTGCTTGTAAAGCAATTTGAAATCTCCCAAGATTTTAAAATTCTCATATATTTAATCCAATTCCATTTGTAAACACTTTTCCGCTTTCCAGGGATTTAATTCCAATTCTGATTAAAAATTCAGATTTAATTTATCAGACTTCATATGTTTCTCTTATATGATTTCTGATTGGTCACTTACATCCATTTCAATTTATAATCCTACTCGATTATAATAACAACCAATATATCCAATATATTATAATTCTAATATATATTTTTTCTCTATATCAAAATATACTTTGGGTAAAATTATTTTCATTTACCCTCTTTTCAAAACATATCATGTCGACCCATCGTATTTGAGTGTTTAAAAACTCCTATCGATACAGTGGATCAAACTGATCGACTAGTACCCATAAACAACTCAACCAATAAATCTATTCAATATAAAACCATTTATATCAAATAACAAATACGTTCACTCATATATATACACTCAACTCAATCTAAGGTGTTACTAACCATATCTCTACTGAGTCACGCCACAGAGCCAAGGTAATTACTTAACTTAAGCTCTGATACCAACTGTAACGACCCGGAAAAAGGCGATCTTGGTTATTCGATATACAACACATATCTAACATCCAAGGATCGAAAATACCGGTAATTAATGAAAGAAATTAGAGGGTGAGGAAAGATAAGATAGAAACTTAGAATAGAAGAAGAAGAAGAAGAAGATTCAACATCAGAGTAACATGAATCTCACAGCGGAACGAACAACAAATAATAAATAACATGTCCTTGAAATAAAATCAGTATATGTATACAGTAACATTATCAAAGTACAACACTTACAACATAGCGGAAATAACTATAGCTATATAATCCTGAAGCCTCCTGCTCCTAGCTCTCCAAGTATATCTGTAAAATCCTGACAACTTGACTGCACATATAGAATTGGGCACCCAAGAGTTTAGGGAAAGTAAAAGATATCTCATAAGACCACGTCGTATAACGGAACGGGTTTTTCCCTTATGAGAATCCAAAATATCTTTATATCAAAAACCTTTTGATACTATAATAATGTTTATCATCCACAATATCATAATCATCTAGCAGAAACGCATTCATCTCACGTTCTGCATATATAGTATACAATCAAAACTGCAAGCACGTATTGGGTAATGTATTTCCAACTATGACAAGGTATGGAACCACCTTTCACTAGTGTACATCTAGAGAGGAATACACTGGTTTCAACAAGAACATCTTGCAACCCGGCTATACATGACCGACCACTCATTTCGCTTGAGTGTATTGAATGTATATCACCAATGGTTGGGATCAGAAACCGTTTCCCGAATGGGACAGCATCGACAATAGATTTTTAGAAGTAAATGAAACTCTAGATCAGGTGATTATACACCCAAATAGGTGCGATCTACATAGCCATGCTGCCTGCCCGATTTTTGTCATTTCCGGATGTGAGGCTAGAGGCCACACTTATCTCTGACAGATCACACGTTTATTCACTTTGAATGTCACATCGTCATACCCGCCAAATCACAAATTGATTTCCCCAAAAATATCACGGGTATACAGCTAAGAGAAACGAATTCCTCTTCCACCAAACGTAAATACGTTTGAAGAGATCAATTTATGCGATCTATTAAATATACTCTGTCAGACATTCTTCCATATAGGTTGTCCTAGGACTGGACAAACCAAAGGCACTATTCAGTACAACCATCTCAGGTAATCTTTACCTAAGATTTATACAACGGCGCTTGCACTTTACTCTGTCTTCAATTATCTTTGGCATATATGATTCGCAACGCTTATGCCAATACGGAGTGGTTCTTCAGATAATAATCCAACCGGTCTCTCCATATTAACAATGTTAAAATGGTCAAAACTTTGATAGTCAGTGATTTAACTATCAAAGAAAAACACGTGTGGTAACAACGATATTATTTCCAAATGGAAATTATATCGATCAATCATCATTGAACATTTATCTCTTTAGTTCATTAATTTACTTATCTCCTGTTTCCATATATTCTAAATTCTTATTTCTAAGTTTAGAAAATATACATTATTAATCACTGGAAAACATTTCCATATCTCTCCCATTTCTTGTTTTCTATTATTAGAAAACATTTTTGATTTTTGATTTGGAAAACATTTCCAAAAATCCTTTATTGGATTTAAACAGATGTTTAAATAAAACATCGCAATGTCAACTCAAACCATTTACTAAATTCAATTAACCATCATTCACTATCAAACCTTACCATTCCTTAGTTAAGAAGGAAGTCAATCAAGTTGGGGTATAATTACCTCTTAGACCTTATCTGAACAACGTTTTAACTTCAAAATAGTCAAAGTTCATCCTTTAAATCATTAACTAACTTCCTTACGTAACTCTCTTTCGAATAAATCAATATTCGATAACTCTTCCCTTCGAATAAACTATATTTGATAATCTCTCTTCTTCGAATAACCTATATTTGAATAACCCTATTCAATTAACACTATTCAATTAACTCTAATCGATTTACTCTTATCAGTTATCTCTATTTGATTAACTCAATTCTATTAACTCTATTTGATTAACTTTATTGGATTAACCCTAACTAATTTACTCTTATCAATTAACTCCTTTCGAATAGACTATATTCGATTAACTCCTTTCGAATAAACTATATTCGATAACTCCTTTCTCTATTCGAATAAACTATATTTGATTAATCGAATAAACTATATTCGATTTACTCCTTTCGAATAAACTATATTCGATTTACTCCTTTCGAATAACTAATATTCGATTTACTCCTTTCGAATAACTAATATTCGATTAATTCTCCCTTCAAGTAACCAATATTTGATAACTCCTTTCGAATAACAAATATTCGGTAACCCTTTCGAATAACAAATATTCGATAACCTTCTTTCAAATAACAAATATTGGATAACTTCTTTCGAATAACAAATATTCGATAACTTCTTTCGAATAACAAATATTCGATTATTCGAAATAACAAATATTCGATAATTTCTTTCTCTATTCGAATAAACTATATTCGATTAATTCTCTTCTTCGAATAACCTTATTCGATAACCCTTTCTTCGAATAAACTATATTTGAATAACTCTAATCCGACAACTTTAATTCAATTAACGCTATTCGAATAACAAATATTCAACTAACTCTTGTTCGATTAACTCTATTCGAATAACTCTAGTTCGATTTAACTCTAATTGATTAACTCTAACTGATTAACTCTAACTGGTTAACTCTAACTGATTAACTCTAACTAGTTAACTCTAGCTAATTAACTCTAACTCTAATCGATTAACTCTAACTCATTTTGATTAACACATTTTGACTAACTCTACGTCCATATTCAGTTTCAAATATCGATGTTGAAATCAATTCTTACTTCTCTACATAAGTCCTGACTTATATATTCTATTTATCCAATGGTAAATATTTTATTTAATTTATAAAATATTATTTATAAATTAATCTTCTCAATCTATCGGCTAGAACAGATTCTATTTAAAATCTTTGCTTTAAATCTATACCATGTTAGGGTCTAAACTTTCCTGATGTAAAATTCTATTCATTTGCCAAATACATCCTTATATGACATTCTTTTCCATTTCCCAATAAATCCCTTTTATAAGTCTATTTATTTTCTAAATAAACATTTCCTTTTTATAACTCTATTTTTTTAACGAATAAATATTCTTTTCCAATCCTATTTAAATAACAAATAAATATTTTCTTTTCAATTCTATTTGTAAATGTTTTACAAATATTCCCCTTCCAAATCTATTTGTAAATGGTTTACAAATATACCCTTTTCATTTCTATTTGTAAATGGTTTACAAATATTTCTTTTTCTATTTTTATTTGTAATTCTTTTACAAATATTTCTCTTTCTATTTGTCTTACAAATAATTTCCTTTATATTTGTTTTACAAATAATTTCCTTTATAAAATCCCTTGATTTTATAAATATTCCTTTATATAAAATCCTTTGATTTTATAAATATTCTATTTCAACATACAGTTTGAGATCTTCCTTCTATATAAAATCTTTTGATTTTATATAATCTTTAATTTCAATATAGTTATTGAAAAATTTCCTTTTACATCCCAGGGTTTCTTACGGTATTTAAAATACCAAACAACAGTGATTGATATCATTCAAACACACATAATCAACAACAGATTATATATCACATCATATATCGCAATATATAAAATTACAGTAAAATAAATGTTGAGGAATCCAGTTGGATTGCTCCAACCTGTTTCCCTGCATCACAGATGTTAAATAATAATAATAACATCGATTTCATTTCACTATGAAATATTCTGCTAAACAGAATAAATATTTGATTAACGATTTATATATATATATATATTGTTATCTATAATTTCAACTAATACACAAGCAACTCAACCAAACAGTTAACACACATCAATCAACAGATGATTAGCAGTTCTAAAAATACGTTATAAAAATATAACTATTCAGAGTTGGTGAGTTTTACTCACATTGGACGATCACCGTTAAAAACAATAACTGTCTTTGATTTGATTCAGATCCGACAATTTATTTCGCTATAAATTGTAATGGGCTTGGATTCACTCCCGGTTAGTTCCATTGTGTTGCTCCCATCCATACGATCCCAACGGAGCTGATCGTTCCCAAAACTGATAATGTATGGCTAAGATACACCATTTATAACTTAGTACATTAATTTATATTAAATTAAATAAATTGTTTTTAGCCTTGGGCCTTACCACAATGAACTCAGCCCAAACTCCCCACCGTAGAAGCCTACCTTCACTTTAAACCCGCACCCACCATCTCTTTCTTCCCCGATCGAAATACCATGCTCCAGTAAAACCATGGCCACACTTCACATCTCCACCGCTCCTCCATCTTAACCATAAAAATCAAAATAAAAATATCAACATGTATCTTGTTCAATCATCTACCCCTCCATACCAAAATCATACCACTCGCGGCCCCCATTCAAAATCCAACATCGCCCTTTTTTCCAGCCATACCGAAATTGAATCGACACCAAAATCCCCGGAATTCCACAAATTACTCCCCATTGGTGCGCCTCGACCTCACATACACAATGCTGAACTCGCTTTTGCCTAACTCCTCCCCCATCGTCACTTAAATCCAACCCTAGCTCAACGCTGGGAATTTTTTGGTTTTAGAAAATACCACCGCACCTGGAAATGACCACATCAGATCGAATCCCTCTCTTCAAAGCTTTCTATGAATTTGGGTTTGGATTTTTCCGTTGAGAGTTGGATTTTTAATCGATGATTGAAATGGTGATATTTTCAGTTTTCTGAAGGACAAGAAAAAAAGAAAAGCGACACGAGGTTTTCTTTTAAAGGCTTCAAATTTGAAGATGTGGCTTCGTGGACACCAAGCTTGTTTTGTGTGGTTAAGAAAGGGATGCATGGCCTTGTTTAGGTCCACACATAATTTAGGATATTTTGGTTTTATATTCATTTATTTTTGTTTCTGCACTTTAAAAAATCCCTACGAACACACATGATATCTAAAAATCATGGAAACTGGTATGCAGCTACAGTTCGACATTAAGGTCCCAACGAAACTGATTTTGTCGAATTCCGACTCCGTTTGCTCACACAGCGTATTTTTAAAGGTCAATTTATCGATTGTTTTTCACATTAAAATCCCGTGCGGCCACATACTGACTTCAAAAATCACGGAAATTGAAATCTAACAATAATTTAATATTGCGGATCCAATAAAATTAGTTTCGTCGAATTCTGACGTCGTTTGCAAAATTGGCTGTTTTTAAAGCTCTAAATAACCCTTTTAAATATATAAATATATTTAAAAATAATGAAATTTAATATTTAAAAATAAATATTATCGTACATATTCACAATAGAATATCATACAGCTCCACTGGGATTTATAACTCGATATTTCAAAGTTCTCAGTTATATCGATATTCGATTTATATTTAAATTCCTTTTATAGTATAAATATATCGATATAAATTATAAAGGAATTCCACAACGACTTTTCTAAAATTTGGTTTGGACATAAATCAAAATCTACATAACGAAATCTGGATTTTTCTCTTCCACCAGAAAAATATACTTCACCAGCTCCTAACTTTTCTTGTTTCACAGAAATCCGATTTAAAACGGACCCTGTATATCCAGTTGAAGTTCAAATCGCCAAATAGCGAACTGCCGCGCCATTTCGAGCTCGATTTTAATTATAAAATAATTATATGTTTAATCTTCATTTAAATAATATATTCATCAATATAATTCAATATAAACTGAATTATATATTTTATATCGTCCAATTCACAACATATCATGAATTCTGTTATTTCCGATTATTCCGAATTTTTTTATTTATATTAATTAAATATAAATATTATTTAATTCCAGTTATAGATATCGTTAAATCGATAATTAATAATTAAATTAATTAATTATTCGAAAATTAAAAATGCAGGTTATTACAATTTGTTTTGGAATTTTTGAAGTTGATGATCGTAGGAAGATTAAGTTGGTTGTTTGGTAGCTAAAAGATGAGGCTTCATTCAGGTGGGAAGTGACGCAAGCAGGGCGTCCAGTGGAAACTTGGGATGATTGTTGACAGAGGTTCGAAATGAAGTTTCTTTCACAAGCCGAGCAAAGCATGCAAATGGAATGGTTTTTGGCGCTTAAGCAAGGAAGCATGTCTGTGAAATAATATATTAATAAATTCAATCAATCGGCGAGGTTTGGAGCTAGTGAATACCCCGCACAAGAAGGCTTTGAGGTTCACTAGAGGATTAAATGAACCCCTCCATGGGTTGGCTATGTCTCATATTCCAATGGGAGCAACTTTTAAGAAACTCGTTGATATGGCATTGATGCATGAAGAAGACAAAGGTGAAAAGAAAGAAACTAAGGTCGAGGAAACACAAAATAAAAAAGTGTGGCCCAAGAGAGGACGACGACGACAACAACAACAACAAAAGAAGGGTGGAAAGGACGGTAAGGCTAGAGATAAGAGGAAGGGTCATAATTGCGGACGCGAGGGTTACCTGATCAAGGACTGCAAAAGAAAAAATAACGCTTGTTTCAATTGTAGAGAGGTCGGACACTTTTATAAGGAGTGCCCGAAGAAGCAAGGACAAGGCCAAAGGGCAGGATCTTCTGGAGGGCAACTGCATGCTCTTGTGGCTGGTGCACCAGATAGAGGTAGGAAAGTTTCTATTGAAGGTTTGATTTATCTTTCCAATCATCCTGTTAGAACTCTTTTTGATTGGTGCGCTTCGCATTCTTTTTTATCTGATTATGTGGTTGAGTCTCTACACCTTAGTACTAGTATGGTTTTGGATCCTGTTGTTGTCTTAAACCCCATTGGGTGTACGACTCATCTGTTTATGATTTGTTGGGGTTTGAGAATATCTGTGTTGGGTGTCGAGTTTGAGTGTGATGCATATGTGCTTGGTTTCATAGGCTATTGTTTGATTCTAGGGATGGATTGGATAGCCATGTATGGTGCCATTCTAGATTGTGGGAGGAGGGTTATTAAACTTTTGACTTGCCATGAGAGGACCCTAGAGATTTCTTGTGACCCTAAAGGGTCTATCATGCTTAGTTTCCTAGAGTCATTTGATGCATCTATGAATGATCTGCGATATGTACTAGTAGTCTGTGAGTATCCTGATGTTTTTGAGGAAGTTCGGGGCTTACCTCCGAGGCGCAAGATTGATTTCCGTATATACTTGGTAGACAATGCAAAGCCAGTTGCATTGCTTGTGCGCCATATGGCTCCAAGAGAAAGGAGGGAGCTTAGCAAGCAAGTAGGGGAGCTACTTGAGAAAGGGTTTATTAGGTGAAGCATATCTGAATGGGGTGCTCCAGTAGTATTTTTTGACACCCCACGTCCATTAATGTCACTCATTAAGAGAATACATTAAGTTTCGTTAAGCGTTATAGGTAAACAGAAATAGAAATATTACAAGATTGATAATAAATAACTGCGAAATTTAAAATTTTATTAAGCAGAAAACATCGTAGTTCAAAACATGGTTGCACCATATGTCTGAAATGCATAAAACCTACTACGTCAATTTAAAACTTCAGACTTGTACTTAAATTATCAGAGTACAATGATAAAAGAAGCATAATCCCCAAAACATTAGCCATAGTAGAGAGATAAGAAACCAGACAGTACATCTAAGCAGCTCCAAGCAAGATGAAAGCAGAATCCTGATCAAGTTTGAGTATTCCCACCCTGAGAACTTGGGGGGAAATGGAAGAGAAAGAAGAGGAAACAAAATGGGCCAGACATAAAGTCTGGTGAGTCCAGTTAATTTTAGCATATAAATAAGTAAAAGTATTATGATAGGCATATAAAGTGGATAAGAGAGATAACATCATAAAGGCAGGTATGACAAGGTAAACAGGATAAACATGATAGAGTATATTGTGCTTCTCTAGTGCTTTCCCTTTCTCTACACCAATACTAAAGTCATATGAACAAGATGATCCCTACGAGTACAAGATGGTAGACTTAGGCATACTTCTAGTGAGAGGTTTTACCCCATACAATAACAGGCATCCCAACATACCAGAGTTACCCCTAAGGATTATAACGGGCTCTTAAACATACCAGAGTCTAGATGTACCCTAATTACTACCCCAATCGATCAGCTCCCTACTCCATAGATACCATGTGTTGGCCTCACAGTAGGATATATCCCTTCCTAATGTGGCAACCCTTCGTTTTCAGGATGTGCACAATCATATCAACAGGTGCCATGATGTCTAAACCTTTTGTGTCGGACCCATGCATGCACATGACCCCGTCGGAATGTGCCACCCACACTGTCCACCACATTTGGATCTCTTACAATCAGCCCAGTAAGCGTGCCCCGACTCCAACCTAGTTCAGGGTACTTGTTTGATACCTATATATAGGTTACTGACTAAAACAGGTCCCACACTCAAGATGATACAAGCTTCCCCTGACACTTGCATCCCCACTACTAGGTTTTCCACAGGTTATGCCATACCAGAGTAAAAAGATTGCATAACCCCAGAAGTTAAGTTTGTGGGCCTATATATAAATATTACCCACCGACCGAAGATATACTTAACCCTCCCACTGTTTCATACAATTTTACTTAACCCCTACTCAAATTAATATATACAATCCCTATGGATTCAACTAGGTTAAGTATTCAAGTTTATTACCATATTCATTTATGGTTATAATGTGCTAGACCTCCCACATTAGGCCTACAACTTGTGGATGCTGGATAAGCCGGTTAGTTCTGGGCAGACTTCATCCACAAGTTGGGCTTAATCTCGTGTCTTAGCATGTTTCGCGTTTATGCACTTAGACCCCTCACATTAGATTCACCACTTGTGGTTGCTGGATAAGCCGGTTGGTTCCGGGTAGACTTCCACCACAAGTGTAATCTAACCTCATGTCTAAGCGCGATTACAGTTTTTAATTACTGTAATTCTAGGCATTTCCATTATTAACCCCATATTCCTATGTTTTTATAGGTTTTCATGCCTCTTTTCCAAGTCATATTCATCATGTATCGTACGTCCCCAAATTCAGATCTTTAATTAAAGTTTGGATTATGCCGCAAATTCATATTCATGTATTTCATTCAATTTATGCCCAAGTTTACCAATACTAGTTATGCCCCAATTTTAAGTTTTCCCCCTCATTCCCAATTTTACACGTTCGCATATTTCAGCGGCATGCCTAGGCTCGAAGGTAGCTTGGCTATAAAAATAAAAGGGAAAAAGAAGAAAGGAAGAGAACAGAAATGAACATAATGACAAAATTGACATATAATAGCAAAAATGGGCATAGAAACTAATAAACATATAGTGACAAAGTTGGGTAAAATGACAAGATAGGCATATAGAAACAGATCTGATGAACATGTGATAGTAGAACTGATTCTAACATAATAAGGACATCATAAACATGCATGATAGGATCTAAACAATGAATTAGATCAACAAACAATAGCAGATCTGACATGATAAATAGTTATAGGCTTAGATCTAGTTCATAGTCATGTCAGTATAACTTAGATACACAAGTTATAGCAGATCTGATATAATTCAAATAGTCACAGGCTTAGATCCAAGTTATAGTCATTTCAAGATTAACATTTAAGTATTTAGTTCTAAAATTAACATATTCACTATGATTGTATCTAAGAAATAGAAGAGTAATTGCACACGTTGAATCACAGATCTCTAAACTTGACTGACTTGATTGTTGAAGAAGAAAAGGATTAATTTGATCTGGGAAAGGTAGCATTTGGTCCTCCATTGTTTTTGTGTGAAGAAAACAATGGGTATAGGGTATTATTTATAGCCTAGAATCAACGAATTTGGTCAAGAAAGGAGTCCACGTTTAGAAAATGGAATTCTTCCTTGGATCTGCAGGGGGGTCAACCCCCCTTGGTGTGTCGACCCAGGGGTCGGCACACCATTGAAGGGTCGACACACATGGGCGGGATTTTTTCCACTCCCTTCTACTGCTTGATTTTGAACTGTCTTGAATTCTGGAACTTATTTTATTCATATATAACTAACTTATATGTATACAAACTTTAAACCTTAATAACTTCTTCATACGGTGTCTGTTTTACGTAAACCAGGTGTCTATTTTGACCAGAATTACAAGATGAATGCAGTGGCGCATTCCGTTTCCCTTAATTCTGAATGTTTATTTAATTATTCTTTAATTTATCATCTTTAGTGTTGTTAATATTATGGGTTTTTACATTCTCCTCTACTTAAAGGATTTCGTCCTCGTAATCTCCAAGTTAAGAAGAATGTATATTCTAACATCCATTACCCATCTACTTATCCACCAATCGCAGGCACCCAATGTCCTTAAAAATTTCTCATGCTTATATGAACATATGCGAAGGTGTGTGTATATGTCCCAATACTAATGCGAAAAATTAGGAGGTCTACTGATTCAGCGGACCTCCTTAATGCAATGTATGTTAGTGCCATGAATCCAACATGTATGCAAATAATCCTATTATAACATGTAAGTTCTATATGTGTGCATAATCATCTTTCCAAATGCAAGATCTATATGAGGATACACCCATTTTATTCCATTAAAAGAGAAAAAAATAATGCACACACATCCATATGCAGTATGAGAGTGATTGAGTCGATCTAGTGCCTAACGTGTGTGTATATGCATCCCCGAGCAATCCCTAGCAAACACTTGCATCCATCAAACATAACATGTCACAAACACATGTTTTCATCCATGGGATTCCTACCTAAAGGTCGAAGATTCGATCGATAGGATATACTTAAATGATAGAAACAAGCATGAATAAAAGCTTTGGAAAGGAAGCTTAGAACATACCCTTGAAAAAAAGGTTACGAAGCGTGAATCTTATCATCAGTCTCCTAAGTTGCATCTTCTTGGTTATCACCCCACTGAACTTTCATCAACTTGACCTCTCGGTTGCATAGCTTCTTAACTTCTAATCCAAGAATACGGGTAGGAACTCGCCTAACTATCGCCTCCCATTCTACCTTTACTTCCTCAAGCATAATCGGCTCAACTACTCCTGTAGTATCATGCAAGCACTTCCGTAAATGAGAAATGTGGAAAACATCATCAACGCCGGATAGTCTCTCTGGTAGCTTTACTCTATAGGTCATTTAACCGATCCTTTTTGTTATGGGAAATGGCCCAACAAATCTTGGTGCTAATTTCCCTACAAATCCAAAGCGAACCACATTCCTTAAAGGTGATACCTTGATGAAAACCATGTCTACCACTTCAAACTCAATGTCAGCCCTTCTCTTATCTACGTTGGACTTCTGTCTATCCTGAGTTGTGTTCATTCGTCGTCTAATAGATCAATCTTTTAGAAGTTTCTCTAACCATATCCGGTCCAAGTAGAATTCTTTCTATAGATTCCCACCAATAAGTTGGTGACCTACAGGGTCGTCTGTACAATGGTTCGAAGGGTGCCATGCCAATGCTAGCTTGATAACCGTTGTTGTAGGCGAACTCTACTAAAGTAAGATGCTCTTCCCAAGTCCCTCCGAAGTCTACGATACACAGCGTTAAAAGATCCTCAAAGACTCTATTCACCCCTTCAGTCTGTTTATCGATCTGAGGGTGATAAGCGGTGCTCAAACACAACTGTGTACCTAATGCTTCTTACAAGCTCCTCCAAAATTCACTGATGAAAATGGGGTCATGATCACTTACGATACTAGAAGGTACTCCATGAAGATGGACTATCTCACGAACGTAAACTGCTGCCAACCATGCCGCCGTCCTTCTTACTCTTAACTGGGATGACATGAGCGCTCTTAGTAAGTCTCTCTACTACAACCCAAATACTGGTGTTTCCCATCCTTGATCTAGGCAAACCATTGATGAAATCCGTAGAAACGCTCTCCCACTTCCACTGTGGGACCTTAAAAGGATGAAGTAAACCACCGGGCTTCTTTTGCTTAGCTTTGACTTGTTAGCAAATCAAACATTGAGACACAAACTCCGCCACATCTTTCTTTATCCTAGCCCAAAAGAAAACCCTCTTCATATCTCTATACATCTTACCACCGCATGGATGAATAGTCATCTTAGAATGATGGGCTTCCTCTAGGACTATTTTTAACAAACTCCCAACTCGAGGAATGCAAAGCCTTCCATCTCGTCGCAACCACCCTCTACCGTCCATGGAATATCTACTGAGGTGACTAAAAGTCTCCCCTTTACTGAACATATCCAAGATGTATGAAATCTGTGGATCCTCTAGCTGCGAAGCTCCTATCTGATCCATAAGAGTAGGTCGCACCTCCAGTGATGCTAATAAGTAAGGCAAAAACTCGATGGAGGGTCTAAAGTCAAAAGTCGATATAAACTCCAAGCTTTTCCTTTCCACAAACAGAGGACTTAAGGCAATTCTCTGCCTACTTAGTGCTTCTGCCACCACATTACCCTTTCTAGGGGTATAAGCAATCTCGAAGTCATAAGATGTTAGGAACTCCATCCACTTTTGTTGCCTTAAATTAAGATCCTTCTACGAGAACAACTACTTGAGAGATTTATGATCGGTGTACAACTCGAACCTCTCTCTAAGCAAACAATGGCGCCAAATCTTAAGCGCGAATACTATGGCAGTTAGCTCTAAGTCATGGGTAGGATAGTTCCTCTCATGAACCCTCAATTGTCTACATCCATAACATACTACCCTTCCCTTTTACATCAGAACCGCACCAAGCCCTATACCACATGCATCAGTGTATACTGTAAACACTTTGTTCCCATCAGGCAAGGTCAAGAATGGGGCTGTGGTCAGAGCCCTTTTCAATCGTTGGACAGTAACATCACAATCTATATCCCAAGAAAATGTCAGATTCTTCTTCGTCAGCCTAGTAAGTGGGGCTGATATCTTCGCTAAGTCCTTAATGAACTTCCTATAATAGCCTGCTAACCCCAGAAAACTTCTTAACTCTGTCGCATTCTTTGGGATTTGCTAATCTTGAACTGCAACTACCTTTGCGGGATCTACTACTTTCCAACTTTAGAAACCACATGCCCTAGAAATCTCACCTCTTTTCTCCAAAAATGACATTTAGAGAACGTCGCCTTAAGCTGATGCGCACAGAGAGTTTTTAAAACCTCTCTCAAATGTTGGGTATATTCTTCCTCACTCTTTGAGAAAATTAAGATGTCATGAACAAAGACCACAGTTAACATATTTAGAAACACCCTACTCATCAGATCAACAAAATAGGCAGGTGCATTTGTCAACCCAAAAGGCATAACAAGCCATTCAAAGAAACCATCTAGAGTCTTAAAAGTGGCCTTGTCTATATTGTCCCCAGCCATCCTCAACTGATGAAACCTTATGGCCAAGTTTAACTGAGAGAAAATAGATGCACCAACAAGCTGGTCAAATAGATCATTTATCCTCGGGAGTGGGTGTCTGTTCTTCTTGATGAGTTTGTTCAACTCTCTATAGTCTACACATAAGCCAAGCGAACCATCCGCCTTAGTTGCGAATACCACTAGAGCACCCCATTCAGATATGCTTCGCCTATTATACCTTTCTCAAGTAGCTCCCCCACTTGCTTGCTAAGCTCCCGCCTTTCACTTCGAGCCATATGGAGCACATGCAATGTAGCTGGTTTGCATTGTCCACTAAGTATATATGAAAATTGAACTCGCACCTAAGAGGTAATCCCCGAACCTCATCAAAAACATCAAGATACTCACAGAGTACTTGTACAGATCATGCCTCCTTGCTTGAGAGCTAGAAACCTTTCCATTTTTATGATTTTCTCAACTTGAGAAAAAATTTCATTTCAAACCTCTAACGAAAATCATCCCAATTCTCACTGGATGCCCTGCTTGCATCACCTCCCACCAGAATGAAGCCTCATCTTTCAGCAGCAAACCGGCTAATTGAATCTTCCTACGATCTTCAACTTCGAAAATTCCAAACAAATCCTCCATCTCTTTGAGCTAATTCCTTGCCTCTACGAATGTTTCGGTTCCTCGAAATGGCTTTCCACCCATAGGACATAAATCTTTGCAGATTTTAGAGAAATTATCTACTCACGGAAGAGGAGGATGAGGAACAGCGGGTGCAGCTGGGGAAGGAATGTCTGCTTGGCCACCGGTGGATGTCGTGGCCTCTAGATACCTACGGAACTAGTCTGTTATCGTAATTCCCTAAAAAATATTAGGTACCCCAGATATGCTGAAAAGAAAAGGAAAAGGGATTCAAATAGAGAATCAAAAGATATTACATATGAATTTGGGGAATATGTTTTTCGAAACAGAATTTTCTTTTGAAAATGCTTTCTTCAAAACCTTTTTGAAAATAATTTTTAAAATCTTTTATCCAATCTGGTAACCTATAGCTCTGATACTAAGTGTGTTACCCCACGTCCGTTAATGTCACTCATTAAGAGAATGCATTAAGTTTCGTGAAGCGTTATAGGTAAACAAAAACAGAAACATTACAAGATAGATAATAAATAGCAATGGAATTTAACATTTTATTAAGAAGAAAACATCATAGTTCAAAACATGGTTACATCATATGTCTGAAATGCATAAAACCCAGTACAACGATTTAAAACTTCTGTCTTGTACTTAAATTATCAAAGTACAATAATAAAAGAAGCATAATCCCTAAAACATTAGCCATAGTAGAGAGATATGAAATCAGACAGTACATCTAAGTAGCTCTAAGAAAGATGAAAGTAGAATCCTGATCAAGTTTAAGAATTCCCACCTTGAGAACTTAGGGTGGCGGAAGAGAAAGAAAAGGAAATGAAATGGGTCAGACATAAAGTCCGGCGAGTCTAGTTACTTTTAGCATAAAAATAAGTAAAAGTATCATGACAGACATATAAAGTGGATAAGAGAGATAACATCATAAAAGGCAGGTATGACAAGGTAAAAAGGATAAACATAATAGGGTATATTGCGCTTCTCTAGTGCTTTCCCTTTCTCTACACCAATACTAGTGTCGTATGAACAAGATGGTCCCTACAAGTATAAGATGGTAGACTTAGGAGTACATCTAGTGAGAGGTTTTACCCCATACAATAACAGGCAGCCCAACATACTGGAGTTACCCCAAAGGATTATAACAGGCTCCTAAACATACCGGAGTCTAGCCTAATTACTACCCCAATCGATCAACTCCCTACTCTATAGATACGATGTGTTGGGCCCACAGTAGGATATATCACTACCTAAGTGGCAACCCTTCGTTTTCAGGATGTGCACAACCATATCTACAGGTGTAACAGCGTCTAAACCTCCTTTGCTAGACCCATGCATGAACATGACCTCGTCGGAATGCGCCGCCCACACCATCCCCCATATTTGGATCTCTTACAATCAGGCCAGGAAGCGTTCCCCGACTCCGACCTAGTTCGGAGTACTCGTTTGATACATATATATGGGTTACTGACTGAAATGGGTCCCACAATCAAGATGATACAAGCTTTCCCCTACACTTGCATCCCCAATACTAGGTTTTCTACAGGTTATGCCATACTAGAGTAAAAATATTGCATAACCCTATAGGTTAAGTTTGTGGGCCTATATATAAATATTACCCACCAACCCAAGATATACTTAACCCTCCCACTGTTTCATACAATTTTACTTAACCCCCACTCAAGTTAACATATACAATCCCTATGGTTTCAACTACGTTAAGTATTCAAGTTTATTACCATATTCATTTATGGTTATAATGTGCTAGACCTCCCACATTAATCCTACAACTTGTGGATTCTAGATATGCCGGTTGGTTCAGGGCAGACTACTTCCATAAGTAAGACTTAACCTTATGTCTTAGCATGTTTCGCGTTTATACACTTAGACCCCTCACATTAGATTCACCACTTGTGGTTGCTGGATATGCCGGTTGGTTCCGGGCAGACTTCCACCACAAGTGTAATCTAACCTCGTGTCTAAGCATGATTAAAGTTTCTAATTACTGTAATTCTAGGCATTTCCATTATTAACCACTTATTCCTATGTTATTATAGGTTTTCATGCCCCTTTTCCAAGTCATATTTATCATGTATCGTATGCCTCCAAATTCAGATCTTTAATCAAAGTTTGGTTTATGCCTTAAATTCATATTTTTGTGTTTCATTCAATTTATGCCCAAAATTCCTAATACAAGTTATGCCCCAATTTTAACATTTTCCCCTCATTCCCAATTTTAAATGTTCCCATATTTCAGCGGCATGCCTAGGCTCGAAGGTAGCCTGGCTATAAAAACAAAAGGGAAAAAGAAGGGAAGAGAACAGAAATGAACATAATGACAAAATTGACATATAATGGCAGAAATGGGCATAGAAAATAAAAAAACATACAGTGACAAAGTTGGGAAAAATGAAAGATAGGCATATGGGAACAGATTTGATGAACATGTGATAGTAGAACTGATTCTAACATAATAGGGACATCATAAACAGGCATGATGAGATCTAAACAATGAATTAGATCAACAAACAATGGCAGACCTGACATGATAAATAGTTATAGGCTTAGATCTAGTTCATAGTCATGTCAGAATAAGTTAGACACACAGGTTATAGCAGATTTGATATGATTCAAATAGTCATAGGGCTAGATCCAAGTTATAGTCAGGTCAACATTAACTTTTTAAGTATTTAGATCTAAAAATAACGTAGACTCACTTTGATTGGATCTAAGAATTAGAAGATTCATTGCAGATGTTGAATCACATATCTCTAAACTTGAATGACTTGATTGTTGAAGAAGAAAAGGCTTAATTTAATTCGAGTAGAAGCAGCATCTAGCCCTCCATTGTTTTTGAGTGAAGAAAACAATGGGTATAGGGTCTTATTTATAGCCTAGAATCAACGAATCTGGTCAAGAAAGGAGTCTACATTCAGAAAATGGAATTCTGCCTCGGATCTACAAGGGGGTCGACCCTCCCTTGGTGTGTCGACCTAGGGGTCGACACCCCCTTGATGGAGTCGACACCCATGGGCGGGATTTTTCCCACTCTCTTCCGCCGCTCGATTTTGAACTGTTTTGAATTCTAGAACTTATTTTATTCATATATAACAGGCTTATATGTATACAAACTTTAAACCTTAATAACTTCTTCATGCGTTGTCCATTTTATGCAAACCAGGTGTCTATTTTGACCAAAATCCCGAGATGAACGCAATGGCGCAATCCATTTCCTTAATTCTGAATATTTATTTAATTATTTTTTAATTTATCATCTTTGGTGTTTTTAAAATTATAAGGTGTTACAGTATTTGCAACTAAGGCGGATGGTTCGCTTTGCTTATGCGTGGACTATAGAGAGTTGAATAAACTCATAAAGAAGAATAGGCACCACTTCCGAGGATATATGATTTGTTTGACAAGCTTTTTGGTGCATCTGTTTTCTCTCAATTAGAGTTGGCCACGGGGTTTCATCAGTTGAGGGTGGCCGAGAATAGATAAGACCGCTTTTAGAACTCCAAATGGTTTCTTCGAGTGGCTTGTCCTTCCTTTTGGTTGACAAATGTGGCCGCCTATTTTGTGGATCTGATGAGTATGGTGTTTCAGAAGTTTCTAATTAAGTTCATAGTGATCTTTGTTGATGACATCTTGATTTTCTCGAAGAATGAAGAAGAGCATGCCCTACGTTTAAGGGAGGTTTTAAAGACTCTCCGTGCACACCAGGTTAAGGCGAAGTTCTCCAAATGCCATTTTTGGAGGAAAGCAGTGAGATTTTTAGGGCATATGGTCTTTAAAGTTGGGATAACATTGGATCCCGCGAAGGTGGTTGCAGTTCAAGAATTGTAGATCCCAAAGAATGCAATGGAGGTGAGAAGTTTTCTTGGATTAACGGGCTATTATAGAAAGTTCATTAAGGACTTCGCAAAGATATCAAACCCACTCACCAGACCGATGAAGAAGAATCTGACATTTTCGTGGGATATAGATTGTGATGATGCTTTCCAGCGATTGAAGAGGGCTCTGGCAACAACCATAGTCTTGACCTTGCCCAACGGGAATAAAGTGTTCACATTATACACTGATATAGGGCTTGGTGCGGTTCTAATACAAGAAGGATGGGTAGTGTGTTATGAGTGTGGTTGCTATGATATGGAAGGCTTTGTATTCCCTGAGTTGGGAGTTTGTTGAAGATAGTCCTTGAGGAAGCTCATCATTCTAGGATGACTATTCCTCCAGGCAGTGATAAGATGTATAGAGATATGAAGAGGGTTTTCTTTTGGGTTGGGATGAAGAAAGATGTGGCTGAGTTTGTTTCTCGATGTTTGGTTTGCCAACAAGTCAAAGCCTAGCAAAGGAAACCCGATGGTTTACTTCATCCTTTGGAAGTCCCACAGTGGAAGTGGGAGAACGTCTCGATGGATTTCGTTGATGGTTTGACAAGATCAAAGAAAGGCAACACCAGTATTTGGGTTATAGTGGACAGACTTACTAAGAGTGCTAATTTCATTCTTGTTAAGAACAAGAGAATAGCAGCATGGTCGGCGGCAGTTTATCTTCGCGAGATTGTCCGTCTACATGGAGTACCTTCCAGCATAGTGAGTGATCGAGATCCTATATGCACTAGTGAGTTCTGGAAGAGTCTGCAAGAGGCACTTGGTACACAGTTATGTTTAAGCACCGCTATCATCCTCTGATCGATGGACAGATGGAAAGGGTGAATAGAGTTCTTGAGGATATTTTAAGGTTGTGTATCCTAGACTTCGGAGGGACTTGGGAAGAGCGTCTTCCTTTAGTAGAGTTCACCCACAACAACAGTTATCAAGCTAGTATTGGAATGGCACCCTTTGAAGCATTGTACAGACGACCTTGTAAATCACTGACTTGTTGGTGGGAGTCTACAGAATGACTTCTACTTGGACCAGATATGGTTAGAGAAACTTTGAAAAAGATTGATCTTATTAGAAGGCGCATGAAAACAACTTAGGACAGGTAGAAGTCCTACGCAGATAAGAGAAGGACTGACATTGAGTTTGAGGTGGGAGACATGGTTTTCATTACGGTATCACCTTTGATGAATGTGGTTCGCTTTGGATCTGTAGGGAAATTGGCACCAAGATTTGTAGGGCCATTTCCCATAACAGAAAGGATTGGCCAATTGGCCTATAGATTAAAGCTACCAGAGAGACTGTCCGGCGTTCATGATGTTTTCCACGTTTTGCATTTAAGGAAGTGTTTACATGATACTGCAAAAGTAGTTGAGCTGAATATCCTTGAGGAAGTAGAGATGGAACGGGAGGCGATAGTTAGACGAGTTCCTACCCGTATTCTTGGATCAGAAGTTAAGAAGCTACACAACCGCGAAGTCAAGTTGATAACAGTACAATGGGGAGATAACCAAGAGGATGCAACTTGGGAGACTAAAGATAAGATTCGTGCTTCGTACCTGTTTCTTTTAAACTGTATGTTCTTAACTTCTTTTACAAAGCTTTTGTTCATGCTTATTTCTATCATTTAAAGTATATCCTATTGATCGAATTTTTGACCTTTAGGTAGGAATCCCATGGGTGTAAACATGTGTTTGAGGCATGTTATGTTTGGTGCATGCAAGTTGTTGGTTGCTTGTGGATGCATATACACACACATTAGGCACTAGATTAGCCCAATCACTCTCATATTGCATATGGATGCGAGTGCATTTTCCTTCTTTTATGGATGAAAGTGAGTGTATCATCATGCGGATAATGCATTTTGATGAATGATTGCGCACACATATAGAACTTACATGTTATAATAGGATTATTTGCATAAATTTTGGATTTATGGCACTAACATACATTGCATTAAGGAAGTCGACTGAATCAGCAGACCGCCTGATTTCTCGCATTAGTATAGGGACATACACACACACCTTGGCATATGTGCATAAAAGTATTAGAAATCTTTAAGGACAATGAATGCCTATGATTGGTGGATGAGTGATGGATGATGGATGTTAGGATATACATTCTTCTTAACTTGGAGATTCGGGGACGAAGTCCTTTAAGTAAGGGAGAATGTAACACCCCATAATTTTATAACACATTAAGATGATAAACTAAAGAATGCTTAATTAAATATTTAGAATTAAGTAAAATGGACTATGCCATTGCATTCGTCTCGTAATTGTGCTTAGGATAGACACGAAGTTTGCGTAAAACGGACATCGTATGAAGAAGATATTAAGGTTTGAAGTTTGTATACGCATAAGATATATATATACACATGTACATAACTAAGTCAAAACCGTTCAAAATAATTCAAAACCAGAAACAGGATGTCTAAGCAGGAAATCGGCCCGTTGGGGGTCGACACACCCTAGGGGTGTCGAGCCAGGGGTCGACACTATAACAGGGGTGTCGACACCCATATCGACACCCTCCAGATCCGAGGCAGATTCAGTTCTGCATATGTGGACTTGTTTTCTGACCAGATTCTTGACCCCAGGCTATAAATAGGACCCTATATCCATTGTTTTATTAATCTAAATCACAACAAGATGTTGCTCCAGCTCAGATTAAATTAGTCTTTTCTTCAGCAACAACGATTCATACATATTTGAGGATAGTTGATTCAACATCAATGCGCTTTTCTCGATTTTCTTAGATCCAATCATAGTGAGTCTATGTTATTTTTAGATGTAAACACATAAAAGTTATCTTGACATGTCTATGAATTAGATCTAAGCCTGTGACTATTTGAATCATATCAGATCTACCATTATTTGTATATCTAATTCACTGTTTATATCTCATCATGTCTGTGTATGATATCCCTTTTATGTTAGTTTTCCTAATTATGTCACCTTAGCCTATTATGTTAGATTGCCTAATCATGTTTCTATGCCTATTCTATTAGTATGATCAATTCCATCATCTTATGCCATTTTTATTTACTATGCCTATTCTTGTTCTTTTCTCTCCCTTCTTCCTTTTTGTTTTTATAGCCAGGCTACCTTCTAGCTTAGGCCTATCGCTGAAATACGCAAAAGCGCGAAATTGGAAACGATTGGGAATGATTAATTTGGGGCATAATTCCTATTGTAAAACATGATTGGGAATTTTAGGCATAATTTGTACCTTGAGCCAAAACTTAGAATTTTGGGCATAATCTAGATCTTGATCTAAATTCGGGGGGGGGGGGGGGGGTAATTTGTATTGTAGAAAAAACAGGAAATTGGGGCATAATGAACATGATAATTGGTTAATAATGAAAATGCCTAGATTTACTGTAACTACAAACTGTAACGACGCTTAGGCACGAGGTTAGATTACACTTGTGGTAGAAGCCTGCCTGGACCCGACCGACATATCCAGCATCCACAAGTGGTATATCTAATGTGAGGGGTCTACGTACATAAACACATAACATGCTGAGACACGAGGTTAAGTCCGACTTGTTGAAGAAGTCTGCTCGGACCCAACCGAGATATCTAGCATCCACAAGTGGTAAACTTATTGTGGGAGGTCTAGCGCATTATAACCATAAATGGATAAGTTGTATTGAACTTGTAATACTTAACCTATTTAAATCCATAAGGATTACATGGACGTGTTAACTTGAGTAAGGATTAAGTAAACTTGTTGAATCAGTGGGAAGGTTAAGTAAATCTTGGGGTGGTGGGTAATATTTATATATAGGCCCACAAACTTAAACGTGGGGTTATGCAATCTTGTTACACTAGTAGGCATAACCTGTTGAAATCCTAGTAGTGGGGATGCAATCCTAGGGGGAAGCTTGTATCATCTGGTGTGTGGGATCCATTTCAGTCAGTAACCCATATAGGTATCAAGTGAGTACTCCGAACTAGGTTGGAATCGGGGCACGCTTACTGAGCTGATTATAAGTGGTCACTTGGGTAAAGGTGTCTGACGGCGTGTTCCATCGGGGTCATGTGCGAGCATGAGTCCGCTTGCTTGGGGAAAAAACATTGTGACATCAGTAGATATGGTTGAGCACATCCTGGAAATGAAGGGTTGCCACTTTAGGAAGTGATATATCCTTCCGTTGGGCCAGCACAGGGTATCTACGGAGTTAGGGAGCCGATCGATTGGGGTAGTAATTAGGGTACATCTAGTCTCGCTTGTTTAGGAGCCCGTTATTATCCTTAAGGGTAACACCAGTAAGTTCAGTTGGGCTACCTGTTATTGTATGGGGGGGTAAAACCTCTCACTAGAAATACGCCTAAGAATACCATCTTGTATTTGTCAAGGATCATCTTGTCTAGTTATACTAGTAATGGTGCAGAGAAAAGTATTAGAGAAGTGTAATGCCTGTTATGTTCAATTTATCCTGTTAATCTTGTTATACCTGCCATATGACACTGTTATCTCTCTCCAACTTATATGTCTGTCACGATGCTTTTACTTATTTATATGTAAAAGTAACTGGACTCACCAGACTTTATGTCTGACCCATTTTGTTTTCTCTTCTTTCTGTTCTGTTTCTCCCTCTAGGTTCTCAGGATGGAAATACTCAAGCTTGATCAGGATTCTTTTTTCCTTCTGCTTAGAGCTGCTTAGATGTACTGCTTGATTTCGTATCTTCTCTACTATGGCTATATTTTTGCGAATATACTTTTTTTGTATAATTGTACTCTGATGATGATTTTTGTACAACGGAGAAGTTTTATGTTTTCAGTATTTCAGACTTATGATGTAACGATGTTTTGGACCACAATGTTTTCTATTCAGTAAAGTTTTAAATTCCACCGTTATTTTATATCTATCTTGTAATGTTTCTGTTTACCTATAGTGCTTCACGAAACTTAATGCATTCTGATAAAGAGTGACATTAACGGACGTGGGGTGTCACATCATCTCTCAATCCGTCAATATCAGGAACAACGAATCATCCTTGCTTCCGAAGCCAACCTTCTTGATCAACCTCAAATTCTTTATTCTTTGGTTCCAACTTCTGGATTAACTCGAAAAGCTTTCCATCTCACTTTTGGCTCTCGCCAATCCTTTTGATAAGAGTAGGTCTTGTCGATAAGTTTGCCAACATTTCAGGTTCTAATTCATACCTTGGACTGAAATCAAACCTTACCAAATACTCATGGCTTTTCCATTCCAAAAACATTGCTCCCAATCTTGCATATCTTCGGCTCAACGCATCTACAATAGCATTACCTTTACTAGGTGTACAGGCTATAAAAAAATAATATGATGCCATAAACTCTAACCACCATTGCCGCCGAAGATCCAAATCTTTTCTGGGAGAAAAGATACCTCAACGACTTGTGATCCGTAAACAACTCGAACCGAACTCCCAACAAGTTATGTCTCCACATCTTCAGATAAAACACGATCACTGCCAACTCCAAATCATGAGTTGGGTAATTCCTTTCATGCGGATTCAGCTGTCGGCTCACATATGCCACAACCTTATCCTTCTGCAATAGCACTGCTCCAAGTCCTGTACCACATGCATCGGTGTATACAACCATTTCTTCATTCCTGCTCGGAAAGGTCAACATAGGAACACTTATCAATATTTCTTTTAGGATTCCAAAAGCTTGCTCACATTTTGTATCCCATGTGAACACTTGGTTCTTCTTTGTCAATCCTGTTAATGGTGCAGCTATCTTGGAAAAATCCTTGATAAACCGTCGGTAATATCCAGTCAACCCAAGGAAACTTCTCACATCTGTCGCATTCTTAGGTCTTCTCAATCTTGGATTGCTGCCACTTTAGCGGAGTCAACTGCTATTCCATTTCCATAAACAACATGGCCTAAGAACCTCACTTCCCTCTTCTAGAAGTGACACTTCGAAAACTTAGCTCTCAGCTAATGCTTTCGCAAGATTTCCAAAACCACTCTCAAGTGCGTCTTGTGCTCTTCCTCATTCCGAGAGTAAACTAGAATATCATCCACAAACACAAGCACTAACTTGTTCAAATGATCTCTGAAAACTCTATTCATAAGATCCACAAAATACGCTAGTGCGTTAGTTAACCCGAATGGAATCACTAACCATTCGAAGAAACCGGATGGTGTCCTAAAAGCATCTTCGACACACTAACCTTTTCTACCCTTAACTTGTGGAATCCCATTGCCAAATCATCTAAGAAAACACTTTGGCCTTGTGAAGCTGACTAATCAAATCATCAATCCTTGGCAACAGACACTTGTTCTTCTTAGTCACCTTGTTCAGCTCACGATAATCCACACACAATCTTAACGAGCCATCTGCCTTAGTTGCAAACACCACTGGTGCACCCCAGTCGGAGACACTTCTCCGAATGAATCCTTTTCCCAAAAGGTCACGAACTTTCACCTCTAGCTCCCGCTGTTCCTTAGGCACCATCCGCCTAAGAAGCATAACGATAGGTCTAGCACCCTCGACCAAATCGATCCTAAGCTCAATCACATGATGTGGTGGAAAATCTTTGACTTCCTCAAAGACATCCTTAAACTCATTAGAGATCAACACAGATGACAAGTCTTCCTGTGGAATCTCAAGCGAATATAAATATCTCATAAAGACACCATCTTCGGGCTTACATCGAATCAAAACCTTTCACCCTTCCACATCCCCGACCCTCACCTCTACCTTCTCGCAATTCACTCTTGTTGCATACCTCTTGAGCCAATCCATGCCTAAGATGATCCCAAACCAATCGAAGTTAAGAACAAAGCAATCACATACAAATGAGCAACAATGACTCGACAACGCTAGATCATGATAAAGCATACAAATGCTAGATGAACCCCCAATTGGATTCATCACAATCAAAGGTCTATCACAAATCTCGAGCTCTAAACCCAAACGGCATACAAGCACATTACAAATGAAATAATGCGATGCTCCAGTTTCAAACAACACTCTGAAACACCTCGAACAGAAAGAGTACTAACTCACTCTTAGGCTTCTTCTTGCCATCCTTTCCCTTTGGTTGTTTCTGCTTCCTCTTCTTGTTGTTACCACCCTGTTGTGGTTTTGGAGCTTCCTTGGATGCAACAACAACAGTTCCTCTTTTGGAAACAAGCTTTCATGTCTCACGGCTTTTTCCATAATCTTCTCAAATGAATCATCAAGATGTTCCACTAATGGTCTTCCTATGTATGTATCCAAACCTATGACAAACTTCTCATTCTTTTGAAAAGGTATGTCAATATATAAACGAGCATATCTAGACAAGGCCTCAAAATATGAAACATAATTAAGCACTGGCCTACCATTCTGTTTCAACTTCACAAATTTCTTGATGGGGCAAACTTCTGAGCAGTGGAGATAAACTTTGTCTCAAATTTAACTTGGAACTGTTCCCAAGTAATTTCCTCTTCTTGAGTCTCAAGTGTAACCGAATTCAACCACTCTGTGGCCCTATCCTGCAATTGCCTTGATGGAAACTTTCTTTTAGTTGCATCATCCATTCCCAAATCTCCAAAAAATACGAACACAAGAATCTAACCACCTCTGGACCTCTTCAGTTGGCTCCGTTCCTTTGAATGGTTTTCCTCCTAGAGATGTGTAGTCCTTACAAAGTTTCACAAAATCCACAACCCTAGGAACCTACACACCTACATCTACCGTGGATGCCACTGGAGTGGGTACCCTTCTCATGAATGCTTCCATCATGGCCTCAAACATAGATGGGTAATCTGGTGTACTGCCATTTCCCTCTCCAAGCACAGCCTAGCAGTATGTCTTAAAGTTCGTCGACTCATTCTAAATCTGCAAATTAGAATGGTTAGCCACTTACAATAAAAACTGCTAATAGAGTACGAATGCTATTATACTATATAGTATTCATCCATCAAAATCTACAAATACGTCTCTCACACATTATTATGTTTTCGAACTTTGGCTAAAATTGATAACTGGAGCTCTAATACCAAATGTGACGACCACCCATAACCCCTACACTAAACAAGGGAAATAGTGTGCTGAAAGACATGCTAGGCAGCTATGAACGATCATCAAGGTATGATAACACAATCGGAACCTGTCGGATAACTCACAGTTTAAGGATAAAATATAATAAAACATATATAACAGGCAATGATAGTGAAGTATATTTGAGTATAAATCTCCAAACTTTCACAACAACTAGAAAGTATATCCAAACACTAGGATTACAGCATATATGTCTGTACAAATTTGCCTCACTACAACACTTAGTCTAAAACAACAAACAGTGGAAAAACAGATACTATATAGAAGAAAAGATAATACGACAGCCTCCCGCTCGCCACTGAACTGCAACATTTTCCTCACCAAGATATACCTGCCACTTAGTCTGCTCATCCACAAATCGGAAGAATAGCCCAAGGTAATAAGAGGGAAACATAAAACCTTGAGTCAGATAACAGTCTTAGTGAGCGATAAAACAACTGTATAACATCATTAATAAAGTACATGAGAATATGTAGATAAACAGACTAATCTACCAACACCAGAGAAGAACTCAACCCTATCATCCCTACATCGGACAACGATAGCCTTTACAACAAAAATTTCAACCATACATCCATGGTATTCAGAACAACCATTCATTCATAACAATCAGGAATATCCAGACAATAACAATCATGGCAACATATTATATATACCTCACGTAACCATCCTAATGAAGCTCAAAATCCCTCAAGCACAAGCCTAAGAGGCCTAAACCAATATTAGACAAGCACCCAAGAAACATCTCCATCGACGTTAGACAATCTACGTGAGATAATGCAAACAAAACATCCAACATCCATGAGTGACTCTGGCTATCACCGCCAATCCTACTTCGATACCATCGTTAATCGTATGACGGCCGACCCTGCCATATGTCAAGGGCTAATGGTAACCCCGGTTCTAGCAAAAACTCCATACGCCTTTCAATGATACGTACCTAAGATTTTCAACGATACCTAGGGTACTCGACTATACAACCAGTCTTTCAAACGTACCCCTGCTTTGAGCTCGCTAGAACCTATGACAATGATAATTCCTTGGCCTTCGGTATCGTTAGTCGTCATCGACGGTGA
This sequence comes from Allium sativum, assembly GCA_030737875.1. Classification (NCBI taxonomy): domain Eukaryota; kingdom Viridiplantae; phylum Streptophyta; class Magnoliopsida; order Asparagales; family Amaryllidaceae; genus Allium; species Allium sativum. The sequence goes on from CM060913.1 coordinate 291,791,632, forward strand.
CCATCCAACCATTATCAACCAACTCAGAACACCTTTAAGTTTCCATCACAACGTTGCATTTCAACAATCAACGAATGCATCACATCACTTTGACATTCCCCGTTGAATTCACTTCGAAGTCATCACCATTCTCGAACCAAGGAAAAATCATCAACAACATAAGGTTTACCATCAATCCACAGCGTTTCAAAGTGATGTTATAAACATTCGATACATGACGATCCATTATGGATCGGACATGCCAACCCATAGGAGTAAAACCATGACTGACCCATGCTGCTAACTCCATGACCGACCCATATCTTGATATTGCGGTCGACTCTTCACTGCTTGACAGATCCATAGGTGACTGATCCATTCCTTTCAACTCTAAACGACCCATAAGTGACTGATCCATCCTTCTGGAACCATGACTGATCCATGGCTTTTGAATCCCTGATTGACCCATAGCTCTTGCCATCCATAGGCCGACTGACCTATATATGATCGACCCATATACGATCGATCCATATACGACCGGCCCATATATGACCGACCCACATACAACCGATCCATATACGACCGACCCATATACGGCCGACCAATCATGACCGATGCATATTGACCGATCCATCTCCATTTCTTGGAGAACACTCCATCGACCCATTCAATCCCGGTCGATCCATCTCCAGTCCGGCCGATCCATCACCTGGACAGACCTATATGAACTCGTATAATTCATCCAATCCAACCATAAACATGTTATGAAATCACTAACAACTCGAAAATGACAATTTTCATTAATAATTATGTAAAACTCACCAAAATCATGATAAATGAACGTATGAACTAAATTATGGATCTAACTTGCATAAACATATGAAATTATTTGGAAATTACCAGTTTTTAGTTGCTAAATTAGATCCTATGGCGATTCGTATGAAAACAGACTTACCGTGATGTAGATCTAGGAGAAACCGACTTAAAATGATGAGAACATGTGCATACAACTCATATACTTAATTGAATCCGCGTGAGAGATGCATATCACTCACCAATTCTCTAGAACAACTAAAAAACACTAAGATCTAGATTTGAACAGCGAAGAATTTGCTTTAAACTCTTCGTTTCGATGACCTCTCTCTTCAATTGATGTAGATCTAGCTTCAAATGTAGATCTTCGATTTTCTTACTTAGATCTAGAACTTAATAGTGGAAAGATGTAGAGGATGAGGCAATCGAGGACCTCTAGCTCTTCCAAATAAGAGAATGGAGAAAGTAAACTATTCTTCATGCCTCCTACCCCCTATTTATAGCATTCCACCAACCAACTAATGGGCCTCTCCAATAGCCCATCATGACTCACAAAAACTGAATAGTCAACTGTGGAACCTTAAAACAGTGATTCCTCCCAAACCGTAGAGCCAAATCTTTAATGTGACCACCCTACCTAACAAGAACCATCGTTTTCATTCCATTGAGATTGATCTGAGCACTTGATTTGATCCAAGTCAAAAGTTATGCCTTGTACAAGACTGACAGGGGAAAAATGTTCACAGTCAAAATTGGTAAAAAATTATGAGCATGTCTTACATCCCCATAAACAACATATTAAAATATGAGAATGATCCAACCCTCGGGGAATAAAATAAAAATATATTACGATCCTTCGATACATAAAATGCGGGCTGTTACATATTTTATTGAGTCGAGTTTCCATCATAGGTAATTTTAAGTTAGTTCAAAACTCATTCCTTTTTATGTTTTCAAAACATTTGTTTTTGTGTTTTCAACACAAAATCCTTTGCAAGCCCTTCAGTAAATGGACAACTGTAATGACTTGCCTTTTCGACTGCTTCAAATTGGTAACTAAACCAACTTGAACCGCTTGAAATGACAGATTATTATTTAGCTTACAGGTTTAACAAAATCAGACGGAAAAAAACAAAATAAATAAATTACAATATCTCACAGCGGAAGCATTTTACATAAAATATAAGAGTTTCACAATAAACTTTATACAGTGGAATTAGATAAATATGATTAAATAAAACTTCACAAACTTTTCGATCCAGAACGCGTGTGTCTTCACGTGTCTCTAACTTCGATAGCTGAAAGCTGCAACCCTCGGTCTGACCCGAGCGTTTATGCAAACCACAAAAACACTCGAGTGGATTATACCATTGTAACGTCCCACTTTTCCGTATAATTTAAGCCGACATTTAACAACCACAGTCAACCCAAATTATATACTAAAGCAGAAGGTTATGAGAAAGAAATTAGAGGGTGAGAGAGAGTTAAGATAGAATAGAAGAAAAAGAACAACCAACACAGAGTCTCACATCGTAGCGAAATAAAATATAATATAAAAATAAATATATTGAAAGCTTGAAATAATACTTACAGTCATCCAAGTACAACAGTCAAAACAATCTGGACAATTATAACAACTTGTCCGCAAGTACAACACACATCGGAAAATGATTATGTATATCATGCGTCTGGCGTCCTCCAGCTCGTCACTAAACTTCACAGTATTCAATAACCTGAACCTATAACTCGGGATGACACGAGCAATACAAATGCCATGGATCATTCTGGTGAACCAGCATGAGAAAAACTCACTAAATTTAAATAACATCCATATTGCTTAACTTTGAAAAACCTTTGGAAAGAAAGGGTAACAGTAAGACCAGCCCATACATAAACACGAACGGATTTTACCTTACTATAAACAAAACATTTTTGAAATCAATACTATTCTGAAATTATACTAGTGATGTAAATCAAGCAAATAACCAAGTAGCAGAACGCTTGCATCTCATGCTCTACATATATAGTATAAAATCAAAAACCGAGGGGTGCTTATTGGAGATTAGACTCCAACTATGATAAGGTATGGGACCACCTTCCGATCAATGTACTCTAGAGGGGATACATTGGGGTACATCAGAACATCTTGCAACCCAGCCATACATGATTGCCCACTCATTTAGCTTGAGTGTAGTGAATGTATTATCAACCGATGGTTTTAAGGGCCCACTATCCATTCGCGGAGATATAGAAGTGAAAGAATAAATAATGAATTTCTCTAGATTGGTGATAATACACCCTGCTTGGGTGCGACCCAACTAGCCATGCTGCCTGCCCGATTTTTTGTCATTTCGCGGTTGTGAGTCTTGAGGCTACGTTTATCTTCTAGAACAGCAGGCCATCATTTACTTTGAATGCCACAGCGTCAAACCCTTCAAGCCACTAATTGAATTCCTAAAAATATTACGGGTATAAAAGCTAAAAGAAACGAATTTCTTCGCCACCAAACGTAATACCATTAAGTGATCAACCGAACGTGATTTGTTAGGCCTACTTAGTCAAACATTCGTTCATACAAGTTGTCATGGGAGTGAACAAACCGAAGGCAATCACCTACCGCATTCAAAGGATCAGTAGCGAAAAGCCCTTGCAAATTTGTAAAGTCGCACTCATGACCGAATCACGTTAGGATACCTCTGTGTTGCAATAAAGAGAATATTTGACAAGTAATCCTTCCACTCATGAAGATCCACAGTCTTCAATTTCTCCATCTTCCATCTTCAACATAACGTATTTGCTGGTCGGAATGGTTTTCGAACATAAATTCAATCCCGGTCTTTCCGTACCAACAAAGGCTTGGGCTAGATTTTGATAGTCTGTTATTTAATTATCAAAATAAGACAACTGTTCATCATGTAAAGAAAATGAATTCACTAATTTCATTACTCAGCATCATTTAGCCTCTTTAATTAACCATCAGTTAATTAAACTCTTAAAATCTTCAATATTCGAAAGCATTTCCTTTTATCACTATTTCTCCCTAACTCAACTTGAAATGTAAATATCTAATATTTTGTCTAAACCCAAATACTCACTATAATTCTTATTTCATATTCAATTTCCATTCATTCACTAATCCCATTAACAAAACCCATTTCATCACCTTCCAAATAATTTACAAATAACGTTTGCAAAAATGTTTATTATTTATGGAAAATCATTCTTGCAAATTCCTTAAATCAATTTCCATATATTTACAACTCCTATAACCCATTTAAAACTTTTAAAAACTTATAAATTTCATTTATGACATTTCAAGTGTCCTTAATACCTAAATTCATTTATACGTTTAGTTATAAATCACTTAGCCATCTATGGAATCATAATATCTTGTAATTTCTATTTACTTTAAATGATTATAAAGATGTAATTAAACTTCGATGATTTATTTTCAAAGATCATATTTCAAAATCATATACGAATATAATTTTGAAAACGTTTCATAATCGATTTAATATTAATTCCATAAATCTATTTTTTTTCGATAATACTAAATAGGAAAATGTCTACTAAAATGTCAGACAGTGAAATATCAGTCAATTTCACATTGAATAACAATATATAATCATATTGATAAACATTACCAATAATAGTGAGGAATCTGGTTGGATTCACCCAACCTGTCTATCCCTGTATCACAATGGGTTATCTTAACTTCAATACATCAAATATATTTATCACCATAAACGGAAATAAACAATTTAACTAGTAACGGTCAACAATCAATTAACAACATCCATTCAAGCATCCAATTTGTTTATTAAATACGTTTATATTATTGTAAACGTAACCTACAAGGTAAGTTACTTTGTTTGGAATATAATCGTTAAAATAATGATTTAATTTGATTAAATTAAACAAACGTTTAATTTAATCAATGAATATCTAAAAATACTCAGCATCCAATGCAAAACAGTCACCAAACCATCAATCATTAGCAAACACTACACACAAAAATAAAAAACCCGGCTTATAGAAAATATACGCGGGATAAACAGAGTGAGTTGAACTCACCTTGATTTCATTTGTCGTTGAAATGGTATATTTTAATTAAATTAAACAGGTGTTTAATTTAATTAAGATTCCTCATAGCTACCGATTCTGACCAACCCAGCTCCAAAATGCTACGTTCGCCGTTATGGTCTGACGCTTCCGGTCCTGTCGAATTTTGATAACAAATGAACATATTACTGAATTTATACAGTAATAAATTAAATTAAAATGATTAAAATTTAATTATTAATTAATCACATATATATTTATATTTGTTTGACCATTTTATTTACGGGCTTATATAAATCGGCATATTTCCATAACAGGATTAGACATGTTTAAACCATAAATCACTTATTATAAATCGTTTGGCAACGTCATCACATTACATTGGATTTACATATGCTTGGTCACGACTATCTAAAATTTTGGCATATCTAATATTGCCCAGGCCATTAGTTAATTAATATTAATACTACCTATATCACGTTATAAACTTGTCCATGGAAACGAATATAATTAGGCAAATTCAAATAGGGTTAGGAGTTTATAATCTATGATTTAGGCATATTTAAGTAATTTACTTCCTATTGTTTTATAAGTGATATGTATGGCCATGTAATATAATAGGATTAGGCAAGCATTAGGCATTTATAAACTAGGTTTAGGTACAATTAAATATTCCATGGCTACATTATCATATCCCATATGGCAACTATATATATATATATATATATATATATATATATATATATATATATGTTTATTTATAACAAAATCCTTTATTAGCTTAATAACCGATTAGGCAATGTAAAATCAATCAGGCATATGTAATTTCGAGTAGGCTATTAAACATACTATTGGCATACTTAAACGATCATTAGACATATTCATATTTCATACCCAATATTCGCTGTTCGCCTTCTTTGCAAATGTAAACTGCTGCTGCACCTCTTTTCCAATACTTTATCTCCTTCACTACCTACAATCTCCCCTAACTTCTCCCGTACACACATCGAAACCACCCAGCATCAATTGCTTCCTTTTCCAACACCATGTCTTTCACCACTCCTATTCGAGTTCCCCAACCAGTGCACTTCCATGCACGCCTCCTACTGTTGTACTTGCTGACTACCCTGTACCCACTGTTTCTCCATCGAACTGCACTGCCTCATTTCCATGCAAACATTAATTTATCTCTCCACCACTACATTTCAACACTCTAGTCAATGGAGCGCCACTTGCACGCATATCACCACCCCGTCAGTCCACTGCAACTCCATTAACACCACACACACCACCGTTAAAAACAAGCTCAACTTCTCTGCTTTCGACCAATAATACTTATGTGAAAACAGCTCCTATCCGATATGATACACCACCGTACATACTGGCTACCAGCGAGACCGCTAGCCTCCCCTTATGGCTTCCAAGTTTCCATCATTTAAGTGTTATATATATATATATATTCATTCGAAGAAAGGCGTTGGGTTTAACTGGCAAGCTGTGACGACAAGGAATTTCGCTCGATCCGAATCAGTCGTTAAACCGATCTAGACCGTTCGAAACCCCTGATTGTTTGAGAACAGGACAAATCAGAACACAAACAGAAGAACATTTCATTGTATATTACAACAATTCCATCAGATACAAGAATATACAGAGTATAAATGAATAAATTACATTCAATAAATATCAGAGATTACAATAAATTACATAGCAGCGGAAAATAATACAAAGCACAACTGAAGGTGATATACGGATACAGAGCTTTCCGGATATCATTCCAGCTGTAAACCAGGATCCTGTGAATATAAATCTGCAAAACCAAAACTACTAGCTGCCCGTGCGGAAAATAGGGGCACCCAGGGTTTAGGTTAAAACAATAAACTCTAGGTCAGTCATGTGATTGGTGTGAGAACTAAAACAGTTATTTAAAGCTTTACTTTAAAAGAGAGTAATTCAAGGGACCACGCCGTATAACACGGAACGGGTTTCCTCCCAAGAATACCAGTGCATAAAAAAAGACAACGCAATGCTTTTTCGAAAAATGAAGCTATTATAAAACCCAGGTCCCATCAAACAATGCAACGCAAGCCGGAGGATAGGGTTTTCCCTTATAATAGCCAAACATGCTTGGTACGTTTAAAACAAATCATTTGATACTATAATAAGTGTATAGTGTCAAAACATTTCAATCATAAATATAAATCATAGACGGCATGGGTACCATATATCATGTCGCCATACTAGTTCTACAATTAAAACCGCAATACACGTATTGGAAATTGGATTTCCGTCATGAGTCGAGGCAAGGGGCAAGCTCCTCTCCGCGTTCGAGACACTCTAGCAAATGTGCCAGGGCTACGCACTCTGGGCAACCCCTGGATGCTTCAGGGCCGATCCTCACTTACGTTAGAGGATTGGCAATTCCTGAACACAGGTTTACCGGTCCTTATAGACCTAAAATCGAGGCGCCTCATCCAACAACCACATAGGTGAAAAGTATATAAATGTCAGGGCTGGTAAGTCACTGACACCACCAAAGCTAGAAAGAAACGTCGTGCTCTCCCTGCAGTCCGTATCCCGTTTTTAACTCATACCGAGGTGTGAAGCTCGCGAATTCACGTTATACACAAAGCTGCCACGTAGGCCGTGCTTTGATCATCAACCACTAGACTATGCTTTTCAACAAAAGCCTTGATCATTGCATCTTAGCGTGCCACACAGGCAATTCATGCCATGCGATTGATATCTATCGATATATAACCTCTAAGCTCGTACGTCTCAGAGAAGGGCGTTAAGCAATAGAATAAATTCTCCGCCGCCAAACAGATATATATTTAACAGAAATCAATCAACACAGAATAAAATCCAATGTCAGACACACAATCCATTTACAAATTCGTTCTGGGTCGGAACGAAACCGGAGGCACTTTCCTCGCATATCCATCCATCTCCAAGTACGTCTGGACGACCACAACTATTTCCATCCTCTTGGGTGTACTGCCCAATCAGGATCGTCAGTAATTATCCAAAAGATGTGAAGACTTCCGGTCTTCAACCACTATCTTCATCTTCGACATATCGTCGAATCGGTTATTCAGAATGGGTGTAAACCCGGCCTTTCCGAACAACCCGCGTATATTAAAACGAATGTTACACTAACACAACATACGCCTCATTCCAATTCATATTCTCAGGGAAAAGTTCCCATTAATTTTATCCAAGATAAATTCTTTAAAATTTATCCTTTAATCTTCCTTTGGATGTCGTTTCAAACCAAATTGTGGTTTTCCAAACTAGTCGAGATTAGCGAACCACACCGAAGTAATTATTTATTTTATTTCCCAATCTCAACCTATTCATCCCATGAAGCAAAACTGGTAATACTCCATATCTAACACCGCGGTGTTATCGGTAAAATTAATTACCATTTCACGTTCAAATCTAATTAAAGATTTAACTATCGCTTTGGAGCAAAACTGGTGATACTCCATTCTCGCTTATTTTCCAAATTTGATAATTTAGATTATCTATGCACATTTCAATCTAATTGCAGATTCAATAAGACTCCTTTTACTGGGTAAAAGAACTAGTGTCATTTAAAACACAGTTCACGACAAACCCAAATCACATTGTAATTATTATCAGGTTAAAGAACTAGTGTTATTTGAAACACTGTTCATGATAAACCCACAAATCAATTCTATTTAAAACCCATTTCAAATCTAATTTATTTATTTAAAAATAAACGGATTTTAATTTTAGTTCAAAACTAGTTCATTTCGATAAAATTACATTTTTATCTTTTCGACTATGGAGTTTTTCATCCCAATTTTTCTCAAATCATTTCTTATGATTTTACATAAATTATTACTATTTTTAATAATTTTATCAAGGCTCGTACAGTCGATTTCCAACAATGGCCATCGAACTGCACTTACAACGACCTTTTTCAAATTTGATTTGGACGTATCTCCAAATCCAACCGTTAGATTTCAAATTTATAATATTCGTTAGAAATCTCTTTTCGATACGAACCCAACGGTTCTGGATTTAGGAGAATCCGACGGTCGGATCTCCCGTAATGTCCGTTTGAAATAAATGGTCGAAATTCACGAACTGCCGCGGTGCGTTCTATTCAGGCCATTATATTATATATATAATATATATGATATATATTTCGTTGATTTCAATTCAAAACGAATTTTAATAAACAGTTTTGAACTTGTTTCAAAAACAATTTCAACTTCCATTTCAATTCAAATTAAAATTGAATTTCTCCTTATAAATACGTTTTAAAATTCATTTCTATTCAATTCCAATTTCAATTCAATTTGAATTCAATTCAATTCGTTTTCAATTCAATTCAGATTCGTTGTATATTTCATTTCGAATTCGTTTTCTATTCGATTAAATTCAAATTGGTTTTCTATTTGAATCATTTCGAAATCGCTTCATATTCAATTCATTTCGAAATCATTTTATATTCAATTCAAATTGGTTTTGAATTCAAAAACGAATATAATCGATATAGATATCGTTCACGTCAAAATAGCGCATCACTAATCAACACGACTTTATATTCAACAAATGGATCTATATCTCTTTCAATACACGACTCTATATCTTTGTCAACACACGACTAATCTCAGCGAATGAGTACTGTCCATGTGTGACTATTTTTGTTATTTACTATATTTTATGAAAATTAAGGTATCTATCGTTTGATATTAAATCAGACTCCAACTGTAAATTAGTAAGAGAACGATTCCCTGAGTATTAACCCCGAAGGCTGAAACCAATATCAGATTAATATCCAGGAGACCACTCATCTCATCTATTTTCTAATTGATTTCTAATTCTATATATGATAAAGATGTAAATTTTATTGTTAAAGTACTTCGTTCAACACATGACTAATCTCAACGGATGAGTACAGTCAACACATGAACCTTTATTTTATAATGTTCTTTATCTTCTAAATTGGAATGAGGCCCAATCAATTACCATATAATGTTAATTATATGGATTTTCATACATCACGCGTATATAATAGCATTGAAAAATAATCAACCATCAACCAAAGTGCACTACACTGTATAAGCATCAAATATAGATATCTAACGCTTATAACAGCCTGTCAATCAATCGATCGACATATTTAATCAATCAGGATGAGTGAACTTCAAATTTCATCCCAACACCCGTGTGGGGTTTCAAACAATCAAACACATATTTTATTTGTGCAGTTGGGCGATGTGTAAAATTTATCGACCCAATCAATGTCCTTCAAATAGGTGTACAAAAACAAACCGTCCAGTTTGTAAATGAATATTTATTTATTCACATTCACGTTAAAAATTATATCTTTAATGATAAAATATTTTATTTCAACACATGAATTTCTATTCAGTTCATTTACACAATAAAATGATATTTTTATTTTTCTAACATATTTTAGAAAATTTTGGCGGCATAACGGCACGATACTAGAAACGGGACGAGGCCTAGCCTTATCCCCGGTCTAGTGAAGGCCCACGCCATTCACATATCAATCAAATCCATTCATTTCACCAAACCATTCAATTCAAACCAAATAAACTAACTAATTTTTGCAATCCAACAAACAAGTCCATGGTCTGTGGACGATTGTGTCGGGTGCTACTAAACACCGTGTGCATCCTAGTATATATATATATAACTAGAAAAGAAATTGAAGAGTGAGAAATTCTCACCAATAGTTATTCCAACTCCACGACACTTCTTAAGTAGAAATCTTCGTCGTTCTCGTCTCTTATCGCTTTCGTTGCCCGTAGCCACTACAATATAAAAATCACATTTTTATATACTGATGTCTTTAAAATAAAAATCACATTTTTATTTGTTCACTTTCAATTTAAAAATCATATTTTTATAATCACTTCATATATTTAAAAATCAAATTTTCACTTCGCCATTCAATATATAAAAATCGAATTTTTACTTCGCTATTCAATATATAAAAATCGAATTTTTACTTCGCTATTCAATATATAAAAATCGAACTTTTATTTTGTTGTTCAATATATAAAAATCGAATTTTTATTTTGTTATTCAATATATAAAAATCGAATTTTTATTTCGCTATTCAATATATAAAAATCGAATTTTTATTTTTGAAAACCATAACTTTGTATAAGTTAAAAAATCATATCTTTATGATTTAAAAATCATATCTTTATGATTTAAAAATCATATCTTTTTATTTCTATGAAACAAAATTTTCATTTTTAAAGCAGACACCATTAAAAATCATAACTTTCCGATATAAAAAACCAAATAAAAAGATCAGATTTTTTCCATCAAATAAAAGGAAATTAACAAAATCAGAAAACTCACGTTTTAGGGTTTAAATGGTCGGAGGAGATGCTGGAATTACTGCGCCTGAATTCGAGAGGGGGGGGGGGGTCTTCACGGCGGTGCGCAGGTTCGAAGCAGATGAGGACGGCGACTTTACTTGCTGGTTGCTCGACTGATGGAGGACGGGCGCGTTGCTTCTGGTGCAGAGCTTTCAAGTGGGTGCGCGGTTTGCAGGGGGGATGGCAGATCATCGGAACGACGGCTGGAGAGGGCTGTGGCGATGGAGGAAGAGGCGCAGTGAGGTGCGACAGGAGTTGGCAGTGGTTCGATCGAGGTTAGGGCTACGGGCTTGGCTGTGGTTTCACGAACGAAGAGAGAGGGGAGAGCGTGGATCCAGGAAGAAAGGCGGAGGCGAGGGGAGATCCTAAGGGCGGTGCGGTGGTGTGATGAGGGTGATGGCGATCGACGTCGCCATTTCTGATTTGGGGTATCAGGTTTGGGATTGGAGAAAATAACCGGGGGGGGGGGGTGTTATATGAAAAAGGATAGAATTATTATTTTATATATTTTTAATTTATTATTTTCTCTCTCCTCTGTTGGCTTTTCATACGAACTCGAAATCAAATCCGCCGACGGTCGCCCCTAGTGTATTACCCCCGTTCTGAACACAATGTGATATGTATCGTAGGCCAATTCGACTGTTTCGATCAGTTTTCGTCAAAATCAACATATAACTCTATATATTGATTTTGAACGCGCATTTCAATTTACTGGGGTCACATACTAGCTCGAAAAATTCCCGAAAAATATTTTCTAGCTTCGTATTGACAATATGGTCCTAACAAAACTAATTTCGTCAAATTCTGAGAACGTTTGAAAAATGGCCATTTTCCAGTCGATTAAAATCAACTGAAACTGGTCAAACGCGTTTTCCTTTACCACGCTCACATATTGAATCGAAAAATTATGAAATTTGAAATCTAGCAATAATTTGACATCACGGACCCAACGAAAGTGGTTTCGTCGAAATCCGAGGTCGTTTGCAAAATGTCTAATTTTAAGGGCCTGAATTCCATAGCGACTATTCAGATTTTTCAACTGGACATATCTTTTGATTCCCACTATGAAATTTTGATTTTTCGGATTCGTTGGAAAGATATCCTCAATTAGATCCTAATGTTTTTGGTTTCACTAAAATCTGGATTGTTTTGCACCCGGTACATTCAATTGAAGTTTGAAATCGAATTATCGAACTACCGCGTCATTTTCAATTCCTATTTATAATTATATATAATTATTTATATTCTAACGACGACGTATATAATATATGCGTTCTAAATATATTCAAAATAAATTTTCGTCGATTTTATTTAAAATAATCTATTTTAAATATTCAAAATTAGCTAAAATTGCCAAAATAAAAAATTTTAAACTGGTTCAGAATTTCCGGGTTATTACACAAGCAAAAAAAGAGAATGGCACTGGAAAATAATTGGAGAAAAAGTGGGGTTTCGGTTACGGTTTTGCTGGAAAAATGGTGGGGATATGTTTTCTTTTTAGGAATTAAATTGAAGCAGTGTAAATTAATTTGCTGGGGAAAACAGGAAGAAAGGGGCGATGGACATAGGGTATTTATATAAAAAATTCAAGCAGATAGAATCAATGTCAAATTCTGACGTATACCATAGGATGAAATAGGTCAGCTATCATAGGGTGGTCTATTTGAATTTGTACAGAAAAGTATTTTGTATATGTTTCGGGTTTATTTTTGTCGGCTAAAATGAATTGTCTGCACACAAATTTAGGTGGGTTGAATGAATTGTCTTCATTGGCTGAGTGTATTGTCTGTGCATATATTTAAGTAGGCTGAGTGTATATGTAACACCCTGAATTTTTAGCAACACTAAAAGAGGATAAATTAAATAATATTTAATTTAACATTCAGAATTGGAGGAAACAGACTACACCATTACGTCCGTCTTGAAATTCTGGTCAAGGAAGACATTTGGTTTGCGTAAAATGGACAACGTATGAAGAAGTTATTAAGCTGTGAAGTTTGTATGCATATAAGGAAGATATATACATATATATAATTAAAAGATATTCAAAAATCAGAAAAACTAGAAATCTGGCGCGTAGATCGACGAAAGGCTGACCGTTTTAGGTCGACCCGAGACCCGGCTGGGTCGACCCACGGATCGACTCAGGCTCATGGGGGTCGACCCCGGGGTCGACACCCTTGAAGAGGGGTCGACCCACCCGCGGCTCTGGAAACTTCTTTTCTGACGTGTACGATTCTGATGGCTTCTAGTCCAATTTGATGGTCTTAGTTGCTCCGCTCTCCTATATAAGGGACCCTAAACCTAAGTTTTATCCACATAAAAAAAATGGTGGCGGCGTAGCTCTACTGCAATGAAAATTAAGATGGATTTTCTTCATCTAAGTCAAATTCTAAGATTCAAACATAGATTCAACACCAACTTCTTTTCTATCTCATTAACAATCAAAATCACGGTGAGTTGGTTATTTTTAGGAATAAATAAATAAAAGTAAATTATGAAAGACTGTGATTTGGATGAATCTATGCTATTGTCATATCTATGCTATGTCATATAGATCTATTCTATGCTATTATCATATCTTATGATGTCATGTTTGGATCTTAACTTGTGCTATGCTAGATCTATTCCTATAGATCTAATTCTCTTAAGATGTCATATTTTGATCTTAACTTGTGCTATGTTAGATCTATTCCTATAGATCTAACTCTTTTGTGATGTCATATATGCGGATCTTACCTTCTCCCTAAAGTTGGTGGTTAATTTGGGATTATCAATTTCAGTTTATATCTAAAACACCATATTGTGATTAACTGAGATTCGTTATTATCGGATATAAGAAATCTTATTTGGATCTGTTCATCCTAAATATATTGGATCTAGTTTTATCATTACCATTTTTATTAGATCTGTCTTTATGTCCACCTTATTATACCTATTACTTGTCTATACCAGTATATATGCTTATGTCACTTTTAGAATGATCACTATTGTCATTTTTCCCATCACTTTCCCCCTTTTTATTACTCATGACTAGGCAATTTTCTAGCCTAGATGCCACCAAATATATGTGAATGCGGTAGTTAGGGAACGGGAAAAAAATGTTAGAATTAGCATAACTGGGACATAAATTTGGGCATAAGTCCATTATGGGTATAATTGGATATTTAAGCATAAATGGAATATGTGAATATAAATTTGGTATAAATTGGAGAAATGAATGTGAATAAATTTAGGCATAAATTTATTTATGGACATAATTGGGAAAAAGAGGCATAAAACCTCTAATCGACATAGGTATTATTAAAAATGGAATGTTTAATAATTACAATTATAAATTGTAATTGCACTTATGACACGAGGTTAAGTTGCATTAGTGGTGGAAGTCTGCTCGGACCCGACCAGCATATCCAGCAGCTACTAATGTTGAACCTAATTTGAGAGGTCTAAGTAGGGCTAAGACACGAGGTTAGGCCCAACTTGTGGAAGAAGTCTGCCCGGACCCGACCGGCATATCCAGCATCCACAAGTTGTAGGCCGAATATGGGAGGTCTAGCCCATTATAACCATAAATGGACATGGTGATGAATTGGAGTAAACAAGGAATGATAGTAACCTGTTGTGATTAATTACTTAATGAAAATGTTGTATATAATAGGTAGGATTGTCCTAGGGACAAATGGAAATTATAACATAAGTTATAATAAAAGGAAAGAAAGCTTATTAGTAAACCTTAGTTAAGAAAACTAAGTTATAAGTGAACAACGTCAAGTTGTAGTGATATGTTAAACAGGAAACAGGTGAACTGCGAAGAATATATTTAATTAAATATTAAGTAAAACATGTTACTATAATTATGGAATCAAACAATGAATAATACAAAGGGATTGTAAGATTACTTCCATTAATTACAATCCAAGGGTTGAAGATTGTAAGATTAAATATGTTAATTACAATCTAAAGAATAACATGTAATGGAGGTTTATTAATGAACTTAAATGGATTAAGTTATATATATATATATATATATATGAAATTAATAATCGAGATATTGGTTAGTAAAAGGCAGCCAATGTGAATGGGGATAACCTGTTAGTCTGTAATACTTAACCTAATTGAATCCATAGGGATTGTGTGAACATAAACATGAATAGGGGTTAAGTAAACATGCTTGAATCAGTGAGAGGGTAAAGTAAATCTTGGGTAGGTGGGTAATATTAGTATATATAGTCCCACAAACTTAGCCGTTAAATAAACATGCTTGAATCAGTGGGAGGGTTAAGTAAATCTTGGGTAGGTGGGTAATATTAGTATATATAGGCCCACAAACTTAACTTGATAAGGTTATGCAATTAAAGACACCTAATGGTATACATAACCGAGGGAAATAATAAAGTTATGTAATTAAAGACACCTTTTAGGATAAACATAACTTATAGAAATGATAGGGTTATGTATTAAAGACACCTATAGGTAAGCATAACCGGTAGAAAGATTGGGGGTTATGTATTAAAGACTCATATAGGTAAGCATAACCGGTAGAAAGATCGGGGTTATATAATTAAAGATACCCTTTAAGGTAAGCTTAACTGACATAGGGCTATGTAATTAAAGACACCTAAAGGGTATACATAGTCAGTGAAAAACCTAGTGGGGATACATGACAAAGGGGAGAGCTTGTATCATATTGTGTGGGATCCATTTCACTCAGTAACCCGGGGTAGGTATCAAATAAAGAACTCCATACTAGGCGGATAAAGGGGCACGCTTACTGATTGATTGTAAGAGATCCTAACGAGGAGGACGGTGTGGGCGGCGCAAACCGACTGAGGACATATGCGTGCATGGGCCGAGCAGAGGGGGCTAAGACGACCGTGACACCTGTAGATATGGTTGTGCACATTATTACGACGAAGGGTTGCCACTTTAGGAAATGATACCTCCTACTGTGGGGCCAGCACAAGGTATCTATGAGGGTTAGGGAGCCGATCGATCAGGGTAGTGGTTAGGATATATTAGGACGTATACCTAAGTCTATCACCTTATAGTCGAAGGGATCATCTCTTTTTGGATATACTAGTAATAGTGCAGAGTAATCATTTGAAGCATATACACCTTATCCTATCTACCTTGTCACACCTTCCATTTATGTAGTGATCTCTCTAATCCACTTTATATGCCTATCATGTTACTTTTATTTATTTACTGGCTAAAAAGTAACTAGACTCGCCAGACTTCATGTCTGACCCTTTTTGTTTCTCCTTCTTTCTTCCATTTCCCCCCTCCCCCACCCCAGGTTCTCAGTGGGAGAAAATACTCAGGTTTAGTCAGGATTCTGCTATCGTCTTGCTTGGAGCTGCTTTCGAAGTATGGCTCAAATTCTTATATCTACTACTATGGCTTATGATTTGGGGATTATGCTTTCTTTGTTATTGTACTATGATATTTGAAGTACAAGACAGAAGTTTTAAAGATGTACTGAGTTTATGTATTATCTTACATATGGTGTAACCATGCTTTATGATTAATAGAAGTATTTTTTTATTCCGCTGCTATTTTATATTTGTCTTGTAAGGTTTCTGTTCTGTTTAACCATAACGCTTCATGAAACTTAATGCGTTCCCTTAGTGTGTGACATTAACGGACATGGGGTGTCACAGTATATGTTTAGACTAGGTCATATCCAAGGTTGTTTTTATTTTCTTTGCACACTGTAAATCTGTCCTACCGCTATTTTACGTTACTATTAAATATATGCACCGGTAAACATCAACTTCAAATTCAAAGAAAATAAGTACACCGCTACGTGTCGACGTTCCGATCCCAACGAAACCAATTTCATTGAAAACAGACTCTATTTGTGAAAATGGCGTATTTATTTCATCGGTTCACACTTAAATTTCGTCCATTGACAAAACAACTCTAATTGACCCCAAACTGGAAATCTAGCAATAATTAATTATACACATTCCAATAAAACTCATTTCATTGAAAACAAAGGTCGTTCAAAAATTAATCATTTTTGAGGCCCATATAATATCGATAAAATAAAACTAAATCCAAAATGATTCCATTTTAAATAATAATAAATTGTTATCATCATTCATAGAATAACATATAACTTCCCATTTTACCAATATATATTTAAAACTCGACGTTCACAATTCTGGGTTAAACGAAATTCATTTTATATAAAAATCTTTTATATTTATTAATTAAATGTTATAATTTATATACGATTCCTAGAGCGACTATTTTAAAATTTGATTTGAATATAACCTATAATTTATACGATGAAACCTTGATTTTTCTCTTTCATTAGAAAATTATCATCTAATAGATTCAAATGTTAATTCGACTTATATCGGATCATGTATATTCGATGTTTAAAACTCAATATTATGAACTAACATGCCATTACGAGCTCGTTTTAATTATATTATAAATTTATATGTTTAAAATTCGTTTTTAATAATTAAATTCGATATAAAAATACATTAATATTATCAAATCAATATTTAAAACGAATTTAAATTTTTGTAATTAACATTCAAAAATCTTGGACATCACATTCTTTCCCCCTTAAAATAATTTCATCCCCAAAATTACAAGGTAAGAAGAATGCTCGAAACCCAATCGTTTTCAAAACAATCATTTAGAATTATCGTCAAAAAAATTTAAGTTATAAAATTTTCGAAAAATTTGCCAGCACCTCCTCTGCACGGCTCGATCGATACAACTACAACTACCACTCCAAGCCTCAGCTTCTCCAAAAGAAAGCCAAATGGCCACCTAACTCAGGGTATAAAATCAATTACCAACCAATAGTATTAAGGTTTACCTATTTGTCGGACAACTCAATTTCAATTTTCAAAGCAAATCAACTAACTGGTCTTCGTCTTCCAATCTGTTCTTACAATATGTATAACCAAATCAACTCCATAGCCTTTTGGAATCTGCACTTAACTCAACTTACAATGCAAGTAACAATCCAGGGTTAAATCATTTAGTTTTATTTTATAAGTGATTTTGTTTCCAATTATACCGGGATTTAGTCTCAATACATTCATCTTCTTTATTAAACTGTTAATGGATTCGGTTCATTCCAATCTAATCATTCAAGTGATCAACAATCAACTTAAACAAATTATTCCATTAATCAATTGGTTTGGTTAAGTTCGGTCGATATTAATATTCACTAGGGTCTAACCTACTTTAATATCAATCGGTTAATATCTGATTAACTTCTATTTATTTATTATTCATTTGATTTCCAAATCCAAATTTATTTTGTTTAATTTCATTTATGTATCCATCGCTTAATTCGTTTCACTTAACCAAGCTAATCTCATTTAATTAACTAATTAACTTTATAACCAATCCAATTTCAATTTACTATTCATTCTGAATTCCAAACAAATCAATCAAACAACTAATACTACCATAACTTGAGAAAATTATTTCCTTTTCTATATAAAAATATAGTTTGGGCAGAATTATTCTTTACAAAACAATATTGTGTCAATTGTTAGATTAATTGCTTCTCAACACTTGAACCGATTAATCAAAACAATACAAAACATTTTTAAATTAAGTTTACAAATACGCTCTCTCGTATATGCACTCAAACTCAATATAGGGTGTTTCTAACCCCATCTCTATCGAGTTATACCACAGAGCCAAGGTTACTACTCAACCAATTGCTCTGATACCACATTGTAACGTCCCACTTTTTCGTACAATTTAAGCCGACATTTAAATGCCACAGTCAACCCAAATTATACAGTAAAGCAGATGGTTAAGAGAAAAAAGAATGAGGTTGAGAGAGAGATAAGATAGAAAAATTAGAATAGAAGAAGAACAACCAAGATAGAGTCTCACATCGCAGCGGAATAAAATATAATATAAAAATTACTTTATTGCAAGCTTGAAATAATAATTACAATCATCCGAGTACAATAGTCAAAACAATTTAGACAGTTATAACAACCTGTCTTCAAATACAACACACAGCGGAAAAAGATTATATATATTATACATCTGAACTCTCCATCTCGTCTCTGAACTTCACAGCATCTGATAATCTGAACCTGTAACTTAGGCTAACCCGAGAATAACAAACGCCACGGATCAGTCTAGTGAACCGGTGTGAGAAAAGCTCACTAAGTTTAAATAACATCCATATTACTTAACTTTAAAAAACCTTTGGAAAGAAAGGGTAATAGTAAGACCAGCCCACACATAAACACGGACGGCTTTTACCTTACTATAACCAAAACATTTTTGAAATCAATACTATTCTGATATTATACAAGTGATGTAAATCAAGTAAATAACCCAGTAGTCGAACGCTAGCATCTCACGCTCTACATATATAGTATAAAATCAAAAACCGCGGGGCGTTTATTGGAGATTGGTTTCCAACTATGACAAGGTATGGGACCATCTTCTGATCAGTATACTCTAGAGGGGATACATTGGGGTTCAACAGGAACATCTTGCAACCCAACCACACATGACTGCCCCCTCATTTAGCTTGAGTGTAGCGAATGTATTATCACGTGATGGTTTTAAGGGCCCACCATCCATCCTTGGAGATACAGAAGCGAAAGAAGAGCAAATAAGCAATTTTTCTAGATTGGTGATAACATAACCTTCTTGGGTGCGACCCTACTAGCCATGCTGCCTGCCCGATTTTTTGTCATTTTCCGGTTGTGAGGCTTGAAGCTACGTTTATCTTCTAGAACAACAGACCATCATTTACTTTGAATGCCATAGTGTCAAACCCATCAAACCACTAATTAATTTCCTAAAAATATCACAGGTATAAAAGCTAAGAGAAACGAATTCCTCCCTTACCAGACGTAATACCCTTAAGAGATCAACCGTACGTAATTCTATAGGCATACTCAATCAGACATTCGTCCATACAAATTGTCCTGGGACTGGACAAACCGAAGGCACTCTCCCACCGCATCTGAAGAATCAGTAGTGAGAAGTCCTTGGAAATCCGTAAAATCCCACTCACGACCGAATCACGTCAGGATACCTCTGTGTAGCAACATAGAGAATATTCGACAAGTAACCCTTCCGCTCATGAAATCCGCGATCTTCAATTGCTCCATCTTCTATCTTTAACGTTACATATTTGCTGGTCGGAATGGTTTTTGAATATAAATTCGATCCCAGTATTTCCATACCAACAACGGCTTGGGCAAGATTTTGATAGTCGGTTATTTAACTATCAAAATTAAACAATGATTTTTCCATGAAAAGAAAATGGATTCATAAATTTCAATACTCAGCATTATTTAGCCTCTTTAACGGTTAACTAAACTCTTAAAATCTTAAATATTCGGATGCATTTCCTTTTATCACTATTCTGCCCTAACTCAACCTAAAATCTAAATATCTAATATTTTGTCCAAACCCAGATACTCACTGAAATTCTTATTCTATTTTGTCCAAACGCAGATACTCACTGAAATTCTTATTCCGGATTCAATTTCCATTCATTCACTACATTAACAAAATCCATTTCATCACCTTCCAAATAATTTACAAATAACATTTGCAAAAATGTTTATTATTTATGGAAAATCCTTCTCGCAAATTCCTTAAATCAATTTCCATATATTTATGACTCCTCTAACCCATTTAAAATTTTTAAAAACTTATAAATTTCACTTATGACATTTCAAGTGTCCATAATACCTAAATTCATTTATACGTTCAGTTATAAATCACTTAACCATCCATGGAATCATAATATCTTGCAATTTCTATTTACTTTAAATGATTATAAAGAGGTAATTAAACTTCATTGATTTATTTTAAAAAATCATATTTTAAAATCATATACGAATATAATTTTGAAAATGTTCAGAATCGAGTTAATATTGAGTCCATAAATCTATATTTTTTCCGATAATACTAAAGAGGCAAATGTCTACTAAAGTATCAAACAGTGAAATATTAGTCAATTTCACATTCTACCATATTGATAAACATTACGAATAATAGTGAGGAATCTGGTTGGATTCCCCGAACCTGTATGTCCATGTATCACAATGGGTTATCTTAGCTTCAATACAACAATATATATTGATCACCATAAACGGAAATAAACATAACTAATAACGGTCAACAATCAATTAACAATATCCATTCAAGCATCCAATTTGTTTATTAAATACGTTTATATTATTATAAACGTAACCAACAAGGTAAGTTACCTTATTTTACATATAATCATTAAAATAATAATTTAATTCGATTAAATTAAACAAATGTTTTATTTAATCAATGAATATCTAAAAATATTCAACTTCCAATGCAAAACAGTCATCAAACCATCAATCATTAGCAAACATAGCACACAAAAATAAAAATACCCGGCTTATAGAAAATATAAGCAGGATAAACTGAGTGAGTTGAACTCACCTTGATTTCATTTGTCGTTAAAACGGTACATTTTAATTAATGTCCTTATAGCTACCAATTCTGACCAACCCAGCTCCAAAATGTTACGTTTGCCGATATGGTTCCAACGCTTCCGATCCTGTCGAATTTTGATAACAAATGAACACGTTACCGAATTTATACAGTCATAAATTAAATTAAAATGACTAAAATTTAATTATTAATTAATCATGTATATATTTATATTTGTTTGACCATTTTATTTAAGGGTTTATATAATTCGGCATATTTCCATAACAGGATTAGACACGTTTAAACCGTAAATCACCTTATTATAAATCGTTTGGCAACACCATAACATTACATGGGATTTACGTTGTTTGGTCACGACTATCTAAAATTTGGCATGTCTAATATTACCTATGCTATTACTTAATTAATACTAATACTACCTATATCACGTTATAAACTTGTCCATGGAAACAAATATAATTAGGCAAATTTAAATGGGGTTAGGAGTTTATAATCTTCGATTAGGCATATTTATGTAATTTACTTCCTACTGTTTTATACGTTATATGTATGGCCCCATAATACAATAGGATCAGGCACGCATTAGGCATCTATAAACTAGGTTTAGGTAGAATTAATTATTCCATGGCCACGTTATCATATCCCATGTGGCAACTATATATATGTTTATTTATAACTAAATCCTTTCTTAGCTTAATAACCGATTAGGCAATGTAAATTCATTTAGGCATATGTAATTCGAGTAGGCTATTAAAAATAATGTTGGCATACTTAAACGATCATTCAACATATTCATATTTCATACCCACTATTCACTGTTCACCTTCTTTGCAAATGTAAACTGCTGCTGCACCTCTTTCCCCTACCTATAATCTCCCTAACCTGCTCTCATACACACTTCGAAACCACCCAACACCAATTGCTTCCATTTCCAACACCACGTCTTTCACCGCTCCTGTTTCGAGTTCCCCAACCCATGCACTTCCATGCACGCCTCCTGTTGTTGTACTTGCTAACTTCCTTGTACCCATTGTTTCTCCATCGAACTGCACTGCCCTATCTCCACGCAAACATTAATTTATCTCTCCACCACTGATTTGCAACACTCCAGTCACTGGAGCCCCACTTGCATGCCTATCACCACTCTTTCAGTCCACTGCAACTCCATAGACACCACACACACCACCATTAAAAACGAGCACAAATTCTCTATTTTCGACCAGTAACACTTATGTGAAAACAGCTCATATCCGATATGATACACCACCGTGCATACTGCCTACCTGCGAGACCGCCAGCGTCCCCTCTATGGCTTCCGCGTTTCCATCAATTATATGTATATTCACTAGAAGAAAGGCATTGGGTTTAACTGACGAGCAAAAGAAGAGAATGGCACTGGAAAACAATAAGAAAAAAAGTGGGGTTTCGATTATGGTTTTGCTGGAAAAATGGCGAGGATATGTTTTGTTTGTATAAATTAAATTGAAGCAGTGTAAATTAATTTGCTCGGGAAAACAGGAAGAAAGGGATGATGGACATAAGGTATTATATAAGAAAATCAAGCGGATAGAATCAACATCAAATTTAGAAGTACACCGTAGGAGGAATAGGTCGGCTAGCATAGGGTGGTCTGTTTGAATTTGTACAGGCAAGATTTTTTTGGTATATGTTTCAGATTTATTTTTGTCGGCTAAAATGAACTGTCTGCACACAAATGTTGGTGGGCTGAATGAATTGTCTTTGTTGGCTGAATTTGTTGTCTGCGCATATATTTATGTAGGCTGAGTGTATATGTTTAGGGTAGGTCATATTCAGGGTAGTTTTTATTTTCTTTACACACGGTAAGTTTGTCCTATCGCTATTTCACTTTACCATTAAATATACGCACCGCTAAACAACTAACTTCAAATTCAAAAAGAAAAAATACACTGTTATGTCTTGACGTTCCGGTCCCAACGAAATCAATTTCATTGAAAACAGACTCCATTTGCAAAAATAGCATATTTTATTTCATTGGTTCACACTTAAATTTCGTCCACTGACAAAACAACTCTGATTGGCTCCAAACTGCAATCTAGCAATAGTTAGTTATACGCATTCCAATAAAACTCATTTCGTTGGAAACAAAAGATGTTTGAAAAATAACCATTTTTAAGGCCCATATAATATCGATAAAATAAAACTAAATCCAAAACGATTCCATTTTAAATAATAATAAATTATTATCATCGTTCATGGAATTTCATATAGCTTCTCATTTTACCAATATATATTTAAAACTCGATGTTCACAACTCTGGGTTAAATGATATTCATTTTATATAAAAATTATGTTATATTTATTAATTAAATGTTATAATTTATGTACGATTTCCATAGCGACTATTTAAAAATTTGAATTGAACATAACTTACAATTTATACGATGAAATCTTGATTTTTCTCTTTCAATAGAAAATTATCATCTAATATATTCTAAGGTTCCTGTTTCACAGAAATCCGACTTATATCGGATCATGTATATTCAATTATAGTCCAAACTCAAAATTATGAACAATTGCATTGTTACGAGCTTGTTTTAATTATATTATAAATTTATATGTTAAAACTTCGTTTTTCACTAATAAATTTGATATAAAAATCCATTAATATTATCAAATCAATATTTGAAATGGATTTAAATATTCATAATTAACATTTGAAAATCTGGGATGTTACATTCTTTCCCCCTTAAAAGAATTTCGTCCTCGAAATTACTAGGTAAGAAGAATGCTCCAAACCCAATCATTTTCAAAATAATCACTTAGAATTATCGTCAAAATTTTCTAAGTTATAAAATTTTCGAAAAATTCGCCAGCACCTCCTTTGCACGACTTGATCGATACAACTACAACTGCCACTCCGAGCCTCAACTTCTCCAAAAGAAAACTAAAAGCCAAATGGCCACCCAACTCAGGGGTATAAAATCAATTACCAACCAATAATATTAAAGTTTACCTATTTGTCGGACAACTCAATTCCAATTTTCATAGCAAGTCAACTAACTGATCTTCATCTTCCAATATATATTCTATATTTGTGTTTGTTATATGTGATATGTTCTATTTACCTCTAAAGCTAATAACAATCTGTCGTTACGAGCGATTCGAGGTGGTTTAATTGTCGGCTTAAAGTGGTCGAAAAGGCGGGTTGTTACAGTATTATATACCAAACTTATACTCTTGATAATGTTGCTCGACTAACACAATGCACATATATTAAATGCATCGATTTTGGCAATACAGAAACTTCTGATAGCAGATTTCTTAACCATTTCTCTTCTTTACTCTAAGGAACTAATGTTATAAATTCAGCAGCCAAGGTAGATTCTGAAATGCATGTTTGTTTCTTTGAGGCTCGCTCCCACGAAAAGAGCGAATATCCATCAACTGGTTGGTTTATTATTACCCCCTTTCCTAATGTTCGAACATGCATCTTTGTGTCCTTCATTACACTTGGATACCCACTATACAATATACCATAGTCCATGGTTCATTTTAAATACTTTAATACTGTTTGTATGCTTGCCCAGTGAATATGAGTAGGACTACTAATATTTCTACTCTTTGGCCAATAACATAGGTAATATACAGTTGGTCTTATGAATGCATGGCGTACATAAAACTACCAATAACGTTAGCATGTTCAGCCTGATATTTTGCTCTATGCTTACAAGTTGGCAGTAAAATTAATAAAACCTTTTTAGAATCTTATCAATGTAACGAGGCTGGGTAATGGTCAATCTTTCTGTTGTTTCCAGGATTCTTATTCATAGAGTCGCTTCAGCATCCTTCGATATCCTTCATGTCAAAACATAAACATAGAAACTTTTTAGTTTCTTAAACACTTGAGGTATTGATCCCAATTATTAACATATCATCAAAATAAAGCCAATAATCACACCTTTAACTGCATGAGATATACTACAGACACATTTGTTTGATTCAAAAATCCAAATACTTCTTGATATTATGGTTTTGTCAAATTTTACGTGCCACTATTTTGGTGCTTGTTTAGAGTAGTAAATTGATTTAATGAGTTTACATGCTTTACATTTTTGTCCAGACATCAAAAAAATTCTAATTGAGGCATATAAATACGTTCATGAAGTTTTCCATTTAAGAATGCAGTTTTGATGTCCATTCGATGAATTTGAAATTTATAAATAGAACCTAATATAAATAAATTCCTAATCATTAAAATTATAGGTATAGATGAATATGTATCAAAATAATGTATTATTTCTTTTTGGGTAAGTCCATTAGTAACTAATCCAACCTTAATTTATTAATCAAGCCATCTACCCTTAACACTTTTTTTGGAAAGGCGAGGAAAAACTTTATTAATCACAATATATGATTTACAATATTTACATAGTACCAACTAACAAAAACAACACTCATAACAAACTCTCTAATTATGTACAGACCTTAATGAACAAATAACATATGGCTACAACACTTAAAATCAAAAAACAAAAGTAAGAATTATAAAAGCACATCAATCTCCCCTTGTACAACCTTGTATAGCCTTCAAAATTCTTCTATGAAGCACTGAGAAAAGCTCATTGGCATTCATCACACCATCACCAAAAATTCTATTATTATTTTCAGTCCATACTGCATAAACAAATTTCTTCAATATCTTCACGAGCATACTTGTTCTATTATTCTTCCAATGTGTAGCTTTGAATATATTAAACCATTCGATAGTACTGGAGTTAGATGGCCAATGAAAACCCCCATTTGCCAAAATCCTGGACCAGGTTTGATGAAAAAATACACTCGAAAGATAGGTACGCATTATATTTAGTTCCAGATTTTCATAAAACACATAAGTCTTCTTGAATTAGACCTATTGAATGCAATTTATCTTTAGTATTCAAAGCATTTTCCATTCACTTCCAAAGAAGAAGATTTTCTTTAGCCGAACTACCAACATTCCATATCCTAGTATGCCACAGAAAGATCTATCTCTCGGATTGCAAAAGATTATACACATGCTTAATTGAATGATCTCTCCTTTTCCATTCAATAGAATTAGCAATGCTAAAACAGAAGTGCTCAGAAATACAACTCCACAATTTCCTCAAAACAGCAGAGCTTGCATAAGGTAAAATAAGCTTGCCATCATGAAAATAATCATTGACTAACTGAATCAGGAATTCTAGAATTTATCCTCGAGTTATAATCAACCACCTCACTTAAGATTAGACCAGTTTTCCCCATGGACAATGCCAGAAAGATATCTTTTAAATACTCATGTAATTGCATTAAATAAAAGGCAAGAATATACCTCTAAATTTTAAAATGCTTCTCCAGCTCGAGCTTGAATTTTGAGGTATAGGAATAGTCCAGAAATTCTTCTTACCAATCAAATTATGATGTATCAATAGTGATTATAATCCCTTATCAGGAGAAAAAAGCATTTCATAATACACTGACATAGCTTCTTTGTTCCACACAGAAAGATTAGTAATTCCAAGTCCTCCATATTTCTTATCATCATATAGTTTATGGAAAGCAAAAGTAATCGTTATTTTGAGAAAGGATCTCAATGCCATAGAAACTTGTTGAGTGCACTAGTAACCAGGTAACAAGTTTGACAGGTAAGATATAGTGTTTGGTCCAATATGTAGTCATGGAAATTGCAATTGATTGAACCACTGTTAATCTACCAGCCTGTGAAATCTCAACTTGGCCATTGTTGAAATTTATTAATGGTCTTTTCAAACAATGGCACACACTTCTCTTTAGCAATCCTTGAACTAATAAGTGGCAGCCTAAATAATAAGCATTATTGGGCAATTCCAATAAGCCAGAATAGTTTATGATTTCCTCTTTTTTGGTCTGTTGGTAGTCCAGCTATCAATATATGAGATTTGCTCACATTAATCTGAAGACTAATGATAGTGTATAAAAAATTGAGGGTTATAAGATAGATTGGATATTACAAAGTGTAGGCCTTGTAAAAATTATTAGATCATCAGCAAACAACAAATGAGTGATCAAAGGAATCTTACATCTAGGATGCAAACCCAAATTTCCTTTCTCAACTTGTTCAATAAGAAGAGAGTTTAAAAGCTCCATAACAATAATAAAGAGGTATGCTGATATTGGATCCCCTTGGCTAACACAACGTGTACCCTTAAAGTAACCATGAAGACCACTATTCCTCGAAATGGAGTAAAAAGGTGATGATATACAAGTATAAATCAATGCTAGAAAAGGTTTAGGGAAGTTCGTTCTAGACATAACTACTAAGATTGAGTATTTGAGTCAAAAGCCTTATAATATCCAACTTTAGCATACATCTAGGTGATATATTGTTCTTGTTATATCCATATAACAAATCTTGAGTGATCAAAATATTATCATTGATTGATCTACCATTGATATAAGCTGATTGATTAGAAGATATGATAGAAAGTAAAACCACTTGCAACCTATTTGCCTAAATTTTAGAAATTGCCTATTACACAATAAAAAAACATGATATTGGTCTGAATTCTGAAATTGAAGATGGGTTTTCAACTTTTGGAATTAATGCAACTATTGTATAAACTTAGTGGTAAATAGTTATGCAAGAAAAAATACTGAATTGCACAGATGATATCATCAGCTATAATTGACCAACACTACTGTATAAAGTATACATTGTATCCATCAGGACCCCCAAAGCTAGTTGCATCCAAATTAACGTTGCTTCATTGATCTCATCACTTGTAATAACACCAATGATATTTTGGGACTGTGCATCATAAGGAATGGAAGATTTATATGATAGAGTGGTTGCACATCAATTTGATAGGTATTTGAAGAGGAAAAAATCAAAGAAAAGTATTTAATAAAAGCTTGATTAATACTATTAGTATTTGATTGAATTCCACCATTCATATCCCTTATCAAAAATATTGAGTCTCTAGCCTTCTTTATCTTTAGAGAATTATGGAAAAAAATCCTGTCAGCCTCAAGCTCCCTTTTAAAGTGAGAATTTTTCCTTAAAGCTTGTATTTCCATATCTATTACACTCCTCAATTTATTCTTCAGCTCAAATTCAGCTTGTTGTAAGTTAACATCGTAAGGGTTCCCATGAATTTCCTCTTAAACGTTTACTTACTCTCTCCTAACTAATGAAGATTTGCTTGGAGCCTGTACCAAAATTAAATGCAGACCAAGCCCTGAGATGAATCTTTAGTAACCTAAACTTGTATAAAAGATTATGCAAAGGAATACTCCTAGACTGATTTGACCACACCTGCAATAAAATCTTAGAAAAATATGCGTGTTTAATCCAAAAATTAAAAGAAAATTAAAAAAGGAATTACCCTTGCCAATAGCATCATCACTTCCCCAATGAAAAGTAAAGGACTATGATCACATAAGGTACAAGTTAGGATTTGATAAAAGGATTTTGGCCGAAGGTTGGAAAAATTGGAGTGAACAAAAAATATGATCAAGTTTACAAAGTGTAGGAGTTTCATATCTACTTCAATTAGATCAGGTGAAAGAAAGACCACAGCTATTTACAGGAATGAGTTAGCCCTTATAATAGCTTGATTTAAAGGTGCAATGTCATTTATAGATAAAGGAGAACCACCAAGTTTCTATTGGCAAGAAATCATACATTTGAAATCTCCTCCAATTATCCATGATTCATTAGCCGTGTTAAGTTGATGAATACGATCCAGAAAAATGATATCTTAAGGAGATGGAGTTAAGAGCATAAATAAATGTTAGAAGAAACTTAGAATTAGATGGAATATGAACACAAGAATAATGAATGAACTGATCAGTGAATAAAATTTTTGTAAGCTTGAAAAAAAGGGGATTCCATAATGTCAACAATCTACCAAAACTTGCTTCAGCAAGGTTATGATCATAATGCCAACCTACTGAAATAAAGTAGCAGCTCTCTTAGTTGAAGCAATATCAATTTTAGTCTCAGATATACACATTATATGAATGTTATTGTCTCTAATCAAAGCTTTAATTTCACTTTTCTTTGAGGGAAAGTTTGTACCTCTAATATTCCAGAAATTAATATTATTCGTCATTTAAATTGGAGAAGATTTAAAAGAGTGGAAGGATTCTTCTTTGTATGTCTAGATGAAAATTTCCTGTTATTATTGGATGGTAAGACTTCATCAGGTATAAACTCTTTACTAGAATTCAAATCATTTGGGTCATCAGATTTGTGTTTTTTGGTATTCTTTCTTACACTCTTAGATGGCTTGGCTTTTGAATTGGCAGGTGAATTAAGTTATGGAGGAGGAAGAATGACATGAGGAGGAGATAAATGAGAGTAAGGTGAGGATGAATATGATGCTGAAGAACCTGCCAAGTTATTAATTGAATGAGGTAGTTGAAAACTAAATGATGAAGCACAGGACATAGTATTTATAGAAGGGTGAGTTGAAGATGCAAAGGTGGAATTGGAAAAGGACGAGTTACATTATGAATCATCCCTAGTTGAAAGATCAGATAGAACTAGAAAAGCGATTATTAACATGAGTCTCTTCTAGTACATTATCAATTGGCATTTTAGCTAGCTCACCAGTATCATTTTGCAAATTTATTGATTCATTAGCCACTACTGTTTGATCATTATTCACCACTGTGTCTTGTTCAGAAATTTCACCATCTTTAATATTATGAACATCATTGCCTTTATCCCCTGCTTTATGACTAGCTCGACTACCTTTTGGAACATTGCTAGTTTTACCATCCACTTTACCACTAATACCATTTCCCTTATCCTTCTGAGTACCATCGTCTTTCTTTCTCCATACTTTCTTCTTCCTATGAACAACATCATCCCAATGACTTTGGTTTACTTCAACATGATCTTTTTGCTTAAACTGCCTGATGTTCACCTTATCACCAATATTTTCCTCCTTATGATATTCATCTTTCTACACAACACCATTCATATCAGCCTTAGCCTTTAGTTCACACCTAGCAGTTTCATGCGCAAAAATCTTGCAATGAGTACAAATGTGTGGCCTCCAGTCATAAGAAATCTTAACTGAAGGACAACTATCACCTAAACCTGCTACTTCGATTCACTCTAGCAAATAAAACTCTGGGGAAATATCAACTAATACTTTGGCATATTTAGATATCTACATCTTTTTAGTACTTTCATCAAAACAAATTAACTTGCCTACATGACATTCCAACCAATTGATTCCAACAAGTGTCCAAAGAATTAAAGGAATTCTATGTAAATGAATCCAAACAGGAACTCTTTTAACCCATGCCTGAGAGCTACCTATTTAAGGATCCCAACGTGTTATTATGAATATTCTACCCTTAATAAAATTCAGGTCAGAATGCAATATTCTATCTTTATCTTGATTATAAGCGAAATTGAAGTGAAAATTAACACCATCTGATTTGAAACCCACTTCACCATTTAACCTCTAGTATCTATTCAAGAAATTTACAACAGTAAGATATGACAACACACCATCCAAGAAGAAGCCAGCTAAATGATTATTCCAATATTTCATACCCTCATTTTAATTAGATCTAGAAGTTCTTTTGGCACACCATCCAAGGAAATATCAAAGTGTATTGGCTTAAAACACCAGCATTTCGAAGAAGAGATTTGAAAAGTGACAAGAAAACAGATTTAAAAGAAGGAGGATTGATATTAGAAGTGTTCGACGAATTGATATTAGACGTGTTCGACGAATTGATATTAAAATTGACATAAACAGAAATCAAATTAGGAGGATTCACATTGATGTTAGAAGAATTAAGGAGATTAACATTATCAAGATTCGAGTTCAAGGGATTCACATTGACATTATGGGCATTAGAAGGATTGGTACTGGATGAAATGTTAGAAGGTGGAATGATAATAGGTGGTGGATCTGGAGGAACATGGGGAGTTGGAAGGGAAGAAGGAAGAGGAGGAAAAGAAGAAGAAGCAAAAGCAAAAGAGGATGAAGAAGAAGTTGGGAAAAGGACGCCATTAGCACGGGTGGTCAGTCATGCTGAGTTTTCTTTTAAATTTACAATATTTACGCAGTACGAACTAACAAAAACAATACTCACAACAAATTCTAGCCCTTAACTTCTTTCTAAATATTCATTTACACCCTATTGGTTAAGAATTAGGAGACAAGTCTACTCATTTCCATGTTTGGTTTCCTATAATAGAATTCATTTCACCATTTATAGCTTCTTTCCAAAACATTAAATCCTAAGACTTTATTGCCTCTGTGAATGTTAAAGGGTCAGAATTTATGGCTGTAGAAATCATGCACTAGTGTTTAATAACATCTCTTGATACTTCAATCAAAAAGATAATAAAATCTAGTTTAAATAACTTTTTAGTCCTTATTCATTTACTTCTCCTAAAAGTTCCACTAGTTTCATCATTATTTGTTTCATTCTTCTCATGAGTTGGCTTAGTAACCTCCACAATTTCACATATGGGTATACTAATATCCACTTTTTCACCAACCGATGGAGTGGGTAGAATAGACGTGAACACAATTTCATAGAGCATTAAATCTTTAGATCCTATTATTTTGTTTATCTCAATCAAATTATTAGAATCTATTACTAGAAATCTATTACCCTTGCTGTGATGACCATATCCTAAGACAATATGCTAAATACAATTTTATTATAATTTCCTAAACTTTGGTTCATGTAATCAAATGGTCGTTCTAAAGTCCCAAACTCGATAATAATCAGGATTTGGTTTACGTATCATCCAAAATTCATATGGTTTGACTTTTTATTTTCTTATGAGATATTCTATTTAAGGTATAACACATAATAAGTAGTGCCCCACTTTATAAACTAGTACTAAGAGCATACTTATATAACATGACATTAACCGTTTCATTAAGAGTTCTTTTGATATTTATACTCCGGTACTTCATTTTATTATGAATTATAAGCTATAGATGTCTCATGTATACTTTCTGCAGATTCATAATATTCTGTAAAATGGTACTCGACTCCCCCATTAGATATAAAGATCTTATTTTTAGAGTTACATTGATTATCTATATCCATTTATGGGTAATGAATGAACCTGATACCTTAGCATGTATTAAATAGACAAAACAAAACTTTGATTGGTCATCTATATATGTGACAAAGTAACTCTTTCCTCCTCTGGTACGAGTATTATACATATAAAAAACATAATCATGAATCAATTGTAATATATTAATGGTATTCACAGATTTAATGGAAATGGTTTTGAAGTTATTTTAAAAAAAAAGCATATCTTATACTTACCATCAGATTTGGTACAACATTTAGGGATCATATCTGAAGGTATCATACTGTGACAACCTACCATTTCATACGGTTTTAAATCGAGAATAAACTACACAATTTGGTTCAAACCATTTAAAATGATTGATTACCACTGGGTTTGCTTTAATGAAATAAAATTCAGTGCTTTAAAGAAATAAAATTTAGAAGAACAAATACACAATATCGTAATGGAAGGATTAAAATATAATAAACACATAACGCAGAATTCATAAGTACATAAAATAGTCCATAAAGTTGTTTACATTTTGTTTAACTTATACAAAATAAACAGAATGATACAAATTACCAGACCGAATAAACAATACTATTATAGTAATAAATAAGGTCTTCGACTCCGTTTTCATCTTCAAGAATGAACTTTTTCCAAAAATTAAAATATTCGGTCTAATCCAAGCGTGAAGTAAAACAAATCACTCGAGTCAGGATTAATATTCTTATGCAAGTTAAATAACTCAAATGAAATGTTAGGTGACATATAAAAGTAACACAGGAATATTCACAATTCCAGACATCATATTTCATGTTATTAATTGTTTTTTTTTTCAACTATCGACTTCGTTATCGTTTTTTTAAAATCAATTCAATATCAAATTCAAACTTCAAATCCCAATTCAACTTCATTTATTGGATTAAACTTCAAATTCTTAATTTCCATATTTCAAGAAGATTCAATTTTTAAAATTTCAATTCGATTTGGATTTCGTATCACACTTATCTCATTTAAAATCTTTATATTTGAATGATATGGATTCAATTGCACAGATTGGAAATAGACTTTAAATCAACTAATTTTATAGCTAAAATAGTAAAAATTTAATATATGTATACATATATATATACACACAATATTTTAAATAATTAGTTAATAGGTTGTTGAATATAAAATAATTATAAACAATATATTAATATAAAATATATTAATTAAAATATATTAATTAAAATAATTATAAACAAATAGTTAAATGTAAAATATTTTAATTAAAATCATTATAAATAATATAGATAAATATAATATAAAAAGTTTAAGTTAAATTAATTATAAGATTAAATAGTCAATATAAAATAATATTAGTTCAAGCATTTCTGTAATCTAATCCAATCTAATTCAGTCGATCCAATATCAAACATTTCCAAATCCGACTTGATAACAATTCAAGTTTCAAATTTCAAATTCATTTAATAACTTTAACCTTTAAAGTTAAAATTTATAATATTAAACGTTTAAATTTAATAATTTCATTAAGTCTCATTTTATACATTAAACAAATCAATCAAATCTTAAAATCAAATGTTGTCCAAAGATCAAATCCAATATTCTATTAATTCAAACCAAATCTTTATTTAAACCAAACATGTTTAAATCTAAACTTAGTCTTAAAACCTTCACTTTAATCAAAACAAATTAATTTCAAGATTTAAATCTTCTAATTAAATAAATTTAAATCAAATCAGATTAAATTCTAAATACTTTCACTTAAATAAGTAACTAACAACTTCAAATCTTAAATTTAAATAATCCAATCAATTCAAATCCATTAAATTTTAAAGATTCTTAAAATAAATTAATTAAAATTTTCAATTAAACCATAAATTAAATCATTATATTTAACCTAAATTCATTTTTTTCACTATATACTAAATAATAAATTCAAGCTTAAATTTCTATGTTTAACTTAAAGTTAAATTAAAAAAAAAATCAATTAAAATTCTAAATCAAAAAGCGAGGTATATATCATTTCAACCGATATCCAAATTTTCATAAAATGTCATACACAGACTATGATTTGGGTAACTTGCTGATGTTTTAGCAGAGTGATAAATAATCAAAATAACAAACATGCAATATTCATAACTATCACAATACATAAATCAAATACTTATTGAATGTAATTATCACTTGTTATTTCATGTCAACTATCAACTATCATTTCATGTGGTAAATCAACAAGTCAAGAAATCATCAACTAATTTAAATCAATATTAACCAACAATTTCATAAATTTATGACTAACATTGTTAGACCAAAAATTGGGCCTAACACCCAAATGCAGATCGCAGATCACAAAATGCAGAAAAAAGTAAATAAAGAGGAGACACACAAGATTTTTATAGTGGTTCGGCTGTAGATGTAGCCTACGTCCACTTTATAATCTTATTGTTATACTGACAGGTTACAAAAATCGGTTACATGTAGACACACAATCCGTGTGTTAATTGAGATTAGAAGAGGAGAATTTATGTGAAGAAGGGTGCAAAATCCTTGCACTTCAGCAATGGTGGAAGCTATGAAGAAGAATGGCCCAAAAAGCTCCTTGAAAATGCCTTCAAATGGTGTATTTATAGCCGTTTCCTGAAGGCGGTTCATGGGACACATGGCACGCATCCCAAAAATCTCGAAATGTGGTGGAAAACGTCCAGATATCATCTTCAAATCGTCATATGACATGTGTAATAAGATCCATGCGAGTTGGAGTAAAAATAGCCTTGAGAATAGGTCAGAACAGACTGTCCAGGAGCAGGTGCGGGGATCGGATCGTGGTGGGGTGCGTGGCACACGATCCAGGGTAATAGGAGCAAGATGTGGCATGAGAATAGGTCAAAACAGGGAGCGTATCTGCAGGTCGGAAGCTCGGATCGCGATCATGGGATCGAATCGTGGTCTAGGAGTGCGACCCCTAGGAACGGATCGTGA
The DNA here is from genome assembly GCA_030737875.1 of Allium sativum. Lineage (NCBI taxonomy): Eukaryota > Viridiplantae > Streptophyta > Magnoliopsida > Asparagales > Amaryllidaceae > Allium > Allium sativum. Next base: position 291,827,374 of record CM060913.1, read on the forward strand.
CCTAGGGGTGCGACCCCTAGGATCGGATCGTGACCTAGGGGTGCGACCCGTAGGATCGGATCGCGACCTAGGGGGGCGACTCCTAGGATCGGACCGCGACCTAGGGGTGCGACTCCTAGGGGGGCGAATCGATGAGGGGCGATCCGAGGGTGCGTGATCCATACTTCGATCGTGTGCTGCTTCGTCGCTTTATCTGGGAAATTACCAATTTACACCAGTTTACGGAAACGGGCATAACTTTCAAACCGTAAGTCCGATTGAGCCAAACCGAAGCTCAAACTGAAGCTAACTCAGAGATCTACAAGTGTTACAGAGCTTAGCTCCTTAATCGCTGTTTTCGGGCCCAAAAGAGGTCGTCTGATAGGAGTTTCGGGCCTGTTTATGTTGAGGATGTGATTTTGACCAAATCTCTCAATGTCTTCTAACGTCGTTTCTATCGCTCGAGCATGTTATCATTCAGGAATTCCATGTGTGACAGCTTTTGCCAAAAAAAATGTGTCAACATGTTTGCCCCCCAGAACATATCTTGCTGGTTGAAGCAAGATGTGTTCTGGATAATCTGAGAAATCTAAGAAGGCCAGGAGTTTGTACCTACAAGAAGATAAAACAAACAATGCAAAAATATTCCCTAGATGGCCTTACCGGAGTAAACCATCCGAGGAGATGTTAGAGGGGTTCCAAGACGGCCTTACCGGAGTAAGACGACCAAGGAAAAGCAACGAAGGTTCCAAGACGGCCTTACCAGAGTAAGACGGCCAAGGAAAAGAACATGAAGGTTCCAAGACGGCCTTACCGGAGTAAGACGACCAAGGAAATGCACATGAATGCTCCAAGACGGCCTTACCGGAGTAAGACGACCAAGGAAAAGCAACGAAGGTTACAAGACGGCCTTACCGGAGTAAGACGACCAAGGAAATGCACATGAATGCTCCAAGACGGCCTTACCGGAGTAAGACGACCAAGGAAAAGCACATGAAGATTTGTTTATACTGGACGGATCCAGTTAGGATCCGGAGCTCATGTTCATACTGGACGGATCCAGTTGGGAGCCGGAGCTCAATGCTTATTGCTAATTCATGAAAATGCAGCAGTCGTTTGCCGGACACGGCAGGAGACCACAAGTAGGTTCCGTGCGTGTGGGCTGATGTGACGGCTCTTATTACATGCAGGGAAAACAAAGGAGGGCGAGAAGTCGCCTAAAAACCTAAAAACATGAATTGTGAACCGGAGTTCAGCAAACTGAAGAGATCCGCTGAGTGGGATCAACGAATGATAATCCCGCGATTGCTCGATCCAGGATCGTTCCCTCTTTGGGGAATAGGTGGTGGCAACGCAGGTGTAGGCGTTTTTGGTCGAGTGACATATTCGGGTAGCTCTCCTCGTCTGACCCGATCCTCAATAAGATCTCGCAAATGTCTGCAGTCATCAGTGTTGTGACCATCAATGTCATGAAATATGCAGTGTCTGCCAGAATTGCGTTGTGCTAGCGTCGGCTCCCTCTTGGGAGGTCTTGGATAGGAGGCAGCACCTCCTGTATCCATGTATATGTTGCTCAGAGTATCATTCAGTTCAGTGTATTTGTCGTATCTGGACCCTCTCCGGGGTGGAGCATTACGATCATTCGTAGCAGGGGTTTTTCCTTTACCCTTGTCATTGCCTTTTCCAGGATTGGGCGGTTCTCCATCCCCGAGCATGTTGACTTCGAGGGTTTTCTTCTCGGAAGTTGCATCTTCTTCCCGCAGAAATCTATCTGCTTCAAGGTAGAATTCGCCGAGATTTCGTGGTGGATCTCGGTACAAGGACTTTTTGAACTCCGAGTTATCTAGAACGCCGGATACTGCTGCCATCAGTACCATCGATGGTTCAGGACGATCAACTGATGCTGCTGCAACGTTAAATCTTTCCAGGAATGAACGCAGAGTTTCTCTGGGCCTCTGCTTGATTGTGGTGAGTGACATGACGTTCTTGGGTCATGCGATGTGGACACGAAATTGTTCAATGAAGCGTGCGATCAACATGTTCCAACTGCTGATCGATTCTGTTTCCAACTGCCGAATCCACATGGCTGCTATATCAGTCAGAAAGAGGGGAAAACATTTAGCCATGACATTTTCTGATGCCGATTGAACTTCCATATGCCGTTTGTAACGCATGAGATGCACGGTAGGATCTGTCCTGCCATTGTAGGGCTCCAGTTGTGGAAGTTTGAAATATGGTGGATTGCGAGAATTTCTAATTTCCTGAGTGAACGGATTGTGATTAACGTCGTCCACGTCATTCTGATAGGTGCGGCCTCTCGAGAGGCGTTGAATGAGATCAGCGAGTCGATTGCCCTCAAAAAGCTGTTGTAAACTACCAAAATCAGAGCTGGTGCCCCCAACGTTGAATGCAGGAGAAGATGGAAGTTGGTGAGCTATCGCCTGGGGATCGCGGCTCGCGGCTCGCGGATCGTGGATCGAGGGGAGCGACCCGACCCGGTTCGAGGGGGACGGTTCGTGAGGTAGGTTCGTGAAGTCCAGCTTGCGAGGCCGGATCGTGGAGTAGGGGAGCGATCCGACTGGGTCCAGGAGGTAGGTCACGAACTGGTTGTTGTTGATCAGGCGGGAGCGAGTTATTGGGATCGGTTCGTGAGCCTAGTAGTGTTCCACGATCCGGGTCGCGGTGCAGAGGTGTATCACGAGACGAGTTCTGCTGTTGAATGGGGGGGTTGCCCCCAAGTCCATCTGTGACGCGAGTCGTGGTGAGCCCGATCTGAGGGTTTCGTAAAGAGGGCGATCCGACCCGATTCTGGTCAATTGCTGGAGCAACTTCTGCATTGTTTCCAGCGAGCTGAATGTTGCCCGGCCTTCCATCCATCCGAACGAAGAATTGGTTGATCATTTCCTGTTGTTTCTGGAGGAGATCATCTTGTCGTGCCATCTGATCTCTCAGTTCAGCGAGAACTCCATCCATTTCGTCTCTAGTCAGGTATGCTGATGGGTCTTCATGAGAGGAAGCTTCCTGGCTTGCCTCGTTCCTTGTGCCTTCAGCGTCATCGACATGAGAAGAAGTTCCAGTCTTCTTCCTTTTGTTCGCCATTGAGTTTCCTTTCAAGCTAGAAGTTGAAGTTTTTGTGCGCTCCCCTTCCTGGCGCGCCAAAATGTTAGACCAAAAATTGGGCCTAACACCCAAATGCAGATCGCAGATCACAAAATGCAGAAAAAAGTAAATAAAGGGGAGACACACAAGATTTTTATAGTGGTTCGGCTGTAGATGTAGCCTACATCCACTTTATAATCTTATTGTTATACTGACAGGTTACAAAAATCAGTTACATGTAGACACACAATACGTGTGTTAATTGAGATTAGAAGAGGAGAATTTATGTGAAGAAGGGTGCAATATCCTTGCACTTCAGCAATGGTGGAAGCTATGAAGAAGAATGGCCCAAAAAGCTCCTTGAAAATGCCTTCAAATGGTGTATTTATAGCCGTTTCCTGAAGGCGGTTCATGGGACACATGGCACGCATCCCAAAAATCTCGAAATGTGGTGGAAAACGTCCAGATATCATCTTCAAATCGTCATATGACATGTGTAATAAGATCCATGCGAGTTGGAGTAAAAATAGCCTTGAGAATAGGTCAGAACAGGCTGTCCAGGAGCAGGTGCGGGGATCAGATCGTGGTGGGGTGCGTGGCACACGATCCAGGGTAATAGGAGCAAGATGTGGCATGAGAATAGGTCAAAACAGGGAGCGTATCTGCAGGTCGGAAGCTCGGATCGCGATCATGGGATCGAATCGTGGTCTAGGAGTGCGACCCCTAGGAACGGATCGTGACCTAGGGGTGCGACCCCTAGGATCGGATCGTGACCTAGGGGTGCGACCCGTAGGATCGGATCGCGACCTAGGGGGGCGACTCCTAGGATCGGACCGCGACCTAGGGGTGCGACTCCTAGGGGGGCGAATCGATGAGGGGCGATCCGAGGGTGCGTGATCCATACTTCGATCGTGTGCTGCTTCGTCGCTTTATCTGGGAAATTGCCAATTTACACCAGTTTACGGAAACGGGCATAACTTTCAAACCGTAAGTCCGATTGAGCCAAACCGAAGCTCAAACTGAAGCTAACTCAGAGATCTACAAGTGTTACAGAGCTTAGCTCCGTAATCGCTGTTTTCGGGCCCAAAAGAGGTCGTCTGATAGGAGTTTCGGGCCTGTTTATGTTGAGGATGTGATTTTGACCAAATCTCTCAATGTCTTCTGACGTCGTTTCTATCGCTCGAGCATGTTATCATTCAGGAATTCCATGTGTGACAGCTTTTGCCAAAAAAAATGTGTCAACAAACATTAAACAACTAAAATTCATGAAACTGATCAAGACATTTTGTTTAACTAATAATTCAAGCATTTATCAAATAAACAAATGCAATATAACCAGATATTATCATCATTTCATGAGATGTTAATTTCAAGCATATGAATATTAATCGTGAGAGTGATTCTCACCTTGCGTGGTTATAAAAGAAGGTAACAAGCTTCGAAACAACACAAAAAATAATACGAATTCGAACACAAACGGATAATTACATGCATACACATGGAGAAGTGGTCGTTGGTAAGCGAGGATGGTGAAGGTTGTTCGGTAGAATGGAAGGTGGGGTAGGGTCAAGATTATCTAGTTGAACTTTAAAAATTTGGAAACCCAAACTATCAAAATGATGACATGCACAAAATTACTTTAATATATGAAGTTATTTTATTTGGACTCACGCATATGTATCATACTTATAATTTCAAAGCATATCCTATACTTTCCAAAACCCGAAACATACATATACATGGAGCTAAGAAGACAAATTGTACTAATACATACATACATATATAAAAGCTAAGAGTACAAAATCATTAATCATAGTATTTCATATTATTATGCCATTGATACAAAGCACAGGATTTGAGTCCTAATGTTAGTGGCGACATGCGATTTCTCTCATCCATATCTCTTCCTCCAAAACTTTTCTTCTTTTTGCCTATTTTTTTAATCGAATCACTTCTCTCCTCTTCACCATATCCTGTTTCGCCTAGGTGTTAAAATTAAAACCCTATTTTTTTGTTTTTCAAATCTAACCCCGTCTCTGGCTCCACTTTTCCCCCAATTTTCTTCTATCCTCTCCATTTTTCCAATTCCTTCTCGAACCCTAACATATTCTCTCCCAAACGCTGCGAGGTGGCCGCTTCAGGCAACTACCATCCTACTATGCTCGTTCTGTCTGGTTGGTGTCTACCCTCTTATCAACACCAATAATCTGCTACACGTGGCTTCCAGGCAACTCTGAGCCTCATTGCATGGTGCATACCAACTCGTGTTAGTCTGACTGAGTCAGGTGGTGGAGGCAACTTGGATGTTGCTAAATGTGTGGTTTGTGAGTTAGTTGGCTAGTTACTCAACTGGTAGTATTGACTTGTAGTTTGTTGGGAGATTGCAGCTGATGCAGAGGGTCTTTGTTGCATAGCAACGCTCACCAACATATGAAGTCTCGTGTCTCAACATCCATTTTCTGGTATGTTTAAGTATTTACTGAGTATTCATACACTGCCCTAGCTTGGTGGGTTATTGCCTTGACATCAAACATGGTTTGTTTATGATGGATCATTATGTGTTTTTGGGTATTTAATGGGCTCAAAGGTTACATCTTGTTAGTTGGATTTATCATCTGTTTTTGTGGTTTGGTTATGTGATTCTGGAATTTGGGGATTTTTCTATGGTCTTGTAGAGCATGTCATTTTCTACATGAAATGCTGTTTAGTAATGTTATGGTCTGTAACAACCCGAAAATCTGGGCCAGTTTAAAATTTTTATTTTGACAATTTTAGCGAATTTTGATTATTTAAAAAGAATTATTTTAAATAATATCGACGAGAAATTTATTTTGAATAGAATTCGAACGAATATATTTATATAGTTCGTCGTTAGAATATTAATATTTATTTTAAATTATAAAAGGAATTGAAAATGGCGCGGTAGTTCGATAATTCGATTTCAAGCTTCAATTGAATGTACCGAGTGCAAAATAAACCGGATTTTAGTGAAACCAAAAATAATAGGATCTATTTGATAATATCTTTCCAACGAATCCGAAAAATCAAAATTTCATAGCGGGGATAAAAAGATATGTTCAGTTGAAAATTCTAAATAGTCGCTATGGAATTCAGGCCCTTAAAAATAGTCATTTTGCAAACGACCTCGGAATTCGACGAAACCACTTTTGTTGGGTCCGGGACGTCAAATTATTGCTAGGTTCCAAGTTTCATAATTTTTGGAGTCATTATGTGAGCGTGGCATAGTTAAACGCATTTGACCACTTTCAGTTGAATTTAATCGACTGGAAATTGGCCATTTTTCAAACGTTCTCAGAATTCGATGAAATTAGTTTTGTTAGGACCGTATCATCGGTATGATGCTAGAAAATATTTTTCTGTAATTTTTCGAGTTAGTATGTGGCCTTGGTAATTTGAAATGTGCGTTAAAATTAAATATATATTGATTTATATTTTAATTCTGAGAAAAACCTATCGAAATAGTCGAATTAGCCCACGAAACATATTCCATTGTGTCCGAGATAGGGGTAAAACGCTTGGGGCGACAGACGTTGAGTTTGATTTGGAGTTCAAATCGATAAACGAATAATTTTTGAATTAAAAATTAATATAATTTCATATAAAATCCCTCATTGGCCAAACCTTAAGTCAAATACCGTTGATTGGTCAATGCCCTCTTCAGCGCCTCTATCCGATTGAACGAGCGGAAAAGCTCGATTCTTTCCCTAATTCTTTCTCCCAATCCGCTTAGAGTTTGACCCCCTTCCAAAACAAAAACGGTAATACTCCTTCCCATCTACATCCTCAACCAAGATGATCAAAAACCGTGAAGCATTGGGTGCGAATTTGGGCTGGGAAGTGACGACTGTCGTCCTCGATTTGTGGGCTCCAGGCGGCACCGAGTTCGCCGTGACCGCTGGCGTTAGCGGAGTGGGGGTGGCGCTTCTAGTGGCGGCATTGGATTGGGGTCCGCACCCCTGTGGTGGCGGCCGTGGGTGAAGATCTCGAGCGATGGTGATGGGTTTAGGAAGACAGTGGTTACAGGAGCAAAGGACTTAGGAGAAGGTGATTAGCTTAGTTAATTAACTTATTAATTAATCATTTGTTTTAATTATGTGATTAACTTAGTACATTAAACAACTATGATAGTTTCTAATAAAAGAAATACCATTGTTTTAGCAAATAAAAGAAATACCATTGTTTTAGCAAATAAAAGATATACCATTGTTTTAGCAAATAAAAGAAATACCATTGTTTTAGCAAAATAAAGAAAACCGTTGTTTTAGCAAATAAAAGAAAACCATTGTTTTGGCAAATAAAATAACTTTGTTTGAAAATCAGAATAGCAATGTCTTTGAAAATATCAACTAGAAATGTTTTTAAAGATAAAATAGCTTTGTTTTAAAAAAGCATATTAAAAATATAGTCTTTTGTTCATAAATAGCATATTAAAAATATAGTCTTTTGTTCATAAATAGCATATTAAGAATATAGTCTTTTGATTATATAGTAGCGTATTAAAAATATAAGCTTTATGTAAAAGTGGCATTGTAAAAATATAATCTTTATTTTTAAAAGTAGCGTTGTAAAAACATAATCTTTATATTCAAAGTAGCGGATTAAAATTATAATCTTTATTCTAAAAAGTAGCGGTTTAAAAATGTGATTTTTAACGTGTACCGTGTGAAACAGAGTGCGATGGGACCAAGTGTAAAGCACGGCGAAGGTGTTCTACTTAAGAAGAGTCGTGGTGTTGGTTTAGCAATTGGTGATAACTTCTCACTCTATTTTTATTTTTCTAGTTAGAATATATACTAGGATGCTTGACGGTGTTTAGTAGCACCTGACACCCGTCGTCCACAAACCATGGATGGCTTGTTTGCTTGGTTGATTGGGTTGATTGTGATATTGGTTTGAATTGGATTTGTGGTGTGAAAAACGAATCTATATAATTGGTTAGGATTAGACGTGCGCCGTTATAAGGCGAGGGAGTAAGGCTAGGTTAGACCTTACCCCAGTTTGTGGTTTGGATAACGAATCGAAAAATTTGTTAGGACTAGACGTGCGCCGGCGAAGGAGTAAGGCTAGGTTAGACCTTACTCCAATTTTGGTAGTGTGCCGTTGTGCTGCCGAAATTTTCTAAAAAGTGTTAGAAAAATTTAAATAGCGAAAATAATTATCTATATACAAATCAGATGATTTGTATATGTACACCTATTTAACTGATATTGCTTGGGACGATATATTTTACACATCGCCCAGCTGCACGAATAAAAATGTGTGTTTGTTGTTTGAAACCCCGCACGGGTGTTGTGATGAAAACTGACGTACACTAATCCCAATGGTCAGTTGTATGTCGATCGATAGATTGACAGGCTGTGTAAGCGTTAATTATTTATATTTAATGCTTATGCAGTTGTGTAGTGCACTTTGGATGATGGTTGATTATTTATCATTGTTGTTATACACAAGTGTTGTGTGGAATCCATATAATTTATATTATATGGTAATTGGTTGAGCCTCATTCAAATTTGGGAAAAATAAAGAATATTTTGAAAATATTAATGTGTCGGAAGAAATATATATTCATGTGTCTGAGAATATATATATACATTCACGTGTTGAATAAATAAATACTTTTATGTTGACAATACTCATTCGTTGAGATTAGTCAAGTGTTGAAATAAAATATATTACATAACAAAATACTTTTGTGTTGACAGTACTCATTCGTTGAGATTAGTCAAGTGTTGAAATAGAATATTTGAAGTAAAAAATATTTGAGATAGAATATTTAAAGCAGAAATATTTGAAATAGAATATTTGAAGTAAAAATATTTGAAATAGAATATATAAAGCCGTGTTGGTTAGATTTGCGCCATTTGGACATGAACGTTATTTATATCGATTTTATTCGTTTTAAAATAAATATCGAGAAGAGAATTATTTCAAATTCAAATATTTTGAAAATAATATCCTTTATAGGATAGTGGTGTAGAAAATTCAAATTTGGTTTAAACTTTGAATAAGAAGTGGGAATCGATTTTTAAACGAGTTATAAAATACGTTTAGAATTAAAATCGATGGAATATACATAATATTATATATATATATATATATATATATATATATATATATATTAATGGCCTGAATAGAACGCGCCGCGCCGTGACAGTTCGCGAATTTCGACCATTGACTTCGCGTGGACATTACGGGAGATCCGACCGTCGGATTCTCCTAAAACTGGAACCGTTGGGTTCGTGTCGAAAAGAGCTTTCCAACGAATATAAGAAATTTTAAATCTAACGGATGGATTTGGAATTATTTCCAAATCAAATTAAAAAAAGGTCGTTATGCATGCAGTTCGATGACCGTTAGTGGAAATCGACTGTAAAGGCCTTAATAAAATTATTAAAAATAGCGATAATTTGTGTAAAATCAAAATAAGTGATTTGGAAAGAATTAGGGTGAAAAACTCCATATTTGTAAAGATAAAAAGGTGTTTTTATCAAATTGAACTAGTTTTAACTAGAATTAAAAATCTATTTATTTTAAATAAATAAATTGGTTTTGAAATGGTTTTAAAAATAACCAGAAGTTCTAATATGTGAATTAGAAGGGAATTGGATCGAAATTATCTTCGGGATATATTGATATAGGATTCCGTGATGATACAGATATTGTGTAGGAATTTGGAAGATATATATATATATATATCGTTATTCCCACACGATATTTGTGGATTTCAGAATTTGATATTGAATATAAGCCGATATATTTTCTATTCAAAGCCATGTATTTAATATCAAATGGGATTTTGGGTTCGTCGTGAATGGTGTCTTAAATAACACTGTTCTTGAATCCAGTTTAGCAAAGAATAAATCTTTTAATTAAGATTTAGTGAAATTGCCCAGCTAATTGGGATTTAATTAGAATAGAACTTGAATTGCTTTTTGGGTTTATCATGAGCAGTGTTTTAAATAACGCTTGTTCTTTAACTCGATTATCAATGAAATGTGATTTAGGGTTTATCGTGAATCGTGTTTTAAATAACATCGGTTCTTTAGCCCAGTTAAAGATTAAAACTAAGTGGAGTTTTGATGAATCTATAATTAGATTGAAAAGATACCTAAAGGAAGATTAAAGAATAAATTTTAAAGAATTTATCTTTGATAAAATTAATGGGAACATTTCCCAAAGAATAAGAATATTCTGAATTGGAACGAGGCGTATGTTGTGTTTGTGTAACACTTGTTTAAAATATACGCGAGTTATTTGGAAAGACCGGGTTTATCCCATTCTGAATAACTGATTCGACGACAAGTCGAAGGTGAAGACGGTGGTTGAATATTCGTTGATTGTCCAGACGTACTTGGAGATCGACGGATATGCGAGGAAAGTGGCCTCCGGTTTCGTTCAGACCCAGAACGGACTTGTAAATGGACTGTGTGTCTGACACTGGATTTTTCTCTGTGTTGATTGGTTTCTATTAAATATACATCTGCCTGGAGAAAGAGAATTTATTCTCTTACTTCACCCCTCTCTGAGTCGCTCGGATCAGAGGTTGTATATCGATAGACATCAGTCGCGTGGAGTGGATTGCCTGTGTGGCATGCCTAAGTGGCAAATGATCAAGGCTTCTATTGAAAAGCAAAGTCTTTTGGTGATGATCAAAGTACGGCTTTAATATAGCGTAGCTTTGTGTATAACGTGAATTCGCGAGTTTCGCACCCGGTATGAACCAAAAACCGGAGACGGACATCAGGGAGGGCATGCGTTTCTTTCTAGTTAGAAGTGGTGTCAGTGCTTAAAACTGGCTGGCATTGCTTATGTGGATGTTGGATATTGAGGCGCCTCATGATATCGGTTTCAGCCGATGCTTCTGGTCGGCAGACGAGCCAGGCTTACGCACCACGGGGCGGGGAAACGTATTGTTCGGGCATAATACACCTCGGTGTACCAGCCCTGTTGATCCAAGGGCCCACCTGAGTCTGGGCCCTGAGACTCGGACTAGAGAGCTCGAAGCGGTGTGGATCTTGCCCCCTAGCCTCGATTCATTACCATAAATGATAACCCAACTTCCAATACGTGCCATTGCAGTTTTAATTGTATAGCCTAGTATTGGCGACATGTCATATGGTACCCATGCCGCCTAGGATTGATACATTTATATTTGAAGTTGTTTTAACACTATGCACTTATTATAGTATTAAATAATTTGTTTTAAATGTATCAAGCATGCTTTGGCTATTATAAGGTAAAACCCTATCCTCCGGTTTGTGTTGCATTGTGTGATGGGACCTGGGTCTTATAATAGCTTCATTGTTCTTTATTTAGCATTGCGCTGTTTGTTTTATGCACTGGTATTCTTGGGAGGAAACACGTTCCGTGTTATACGGCGTGGTCCCTTGATTTACCTAACTTTAAAATAAAGATTTACAACTGTTTTAGTTCTCACACCAGTCCCATGACTGACCTGGAGTTTATTGTTTTAACCTGAATTCTGGGTGCCCTTATTTTCGACGGGCAGCTAGTAGTTTTGGTTTTGCAGATTTATATTCACAGGATCCTGGTTTACAGTTGGAATGATATCCGGAAAGCTTTGTATCCGTATATCTCTTCTAGTTGTGTATTGTATTACTTTCCGCTGCGATGTATTTAAATGTAATTTAAATCTCTGATATTTCTGTGTAATATTCATCTATACTCTGTATATTCTTGTATTCTGGTGCATTGTTGTAATATACAATGAAATGTTCTCCCGTCTACGTTCTGTTGTGGCTTGTTCTCGAACTATCCGCGCTTTCCTCACCGGGGAAGTTACGGGTTTTTACAGTTGGTATCAGAGCTTTGGTTTACAAAGCTCAGAGAACAAGACACATTAGAACCATACGAAAGAATTCATCAGTAATTGGATTAGTAATATCCAACGAGAATGACTCGTTAGAGATGGGATCAGTAGTATCCTAGGACGAGTGTGAAGAGTATATTTTTGAAAATGAAACCAAATCTTGTTTTGAAATATAAATCAATTATTCGTATTTGGTTATTTATTTATATTGATGTGGACAATCCAGTATATATAGATTTTGTGTATACGTCTGATCCGCGTGTATTCGAAGTTTTGATATATTGGGTAGATATAGAATCACCTTCCAGTCGCCCGGAGAGAATTCTGATGATTGATGCATCATCATCAAAATTTATGTTCGAGTGACGAAAGTGAGATTTCTATATATTTCCTATTGACTGGTGTGAGAACCAAAGCTATATAGGATTTATTGTTGTGATTTGGCCTCAAAAATCTAATTTTTGACTATGTATCAAAGTTATGAATTTCAAAATCTAATCAACTAATTGATTGATGGTTGTGTTGTTGATTATTGGTTGAATTATTAAAATTTGTATTATATAGCCAATTTGATCAAATATTGACTTGTATTGAAAATTAGTCGCATCTGTTTGCATATACATGTACTTACATAGAACAGGTCATAGCAAGGAGGCTAGAGCAGAGAATAAAATTTGTTTGCCCGACAAATAGGTACATGTTTACTATAATTTACTGTTTTGTTTGGGTGATGATGATTTTATGAGCCTATTGGCTAGCCTCTTGGCTTTTTCTTTTTGAGATCAGAAGGCCTATATGGCAATTTCAGGATTTTCCCGTGGCTCCCGGTGCAGGGGAGGTTATGGCGAAATTTTTCGAAAATTTAGGGTGTTAGCCAAATTTTTGAAGAATTTGAAAATTCTCAGAAACTGAAAAGTTGGGGAATGAAAGCCAGATCGAACGTAGAGTTGATTAATCAAACCACTTTCGACTTTGTTCCTTTTCGGGGACGAAAAGTTTTAAGTGGGGGAGATTGTAACAACCCGAAAATCTGGGCCAGTTTAAAATTTTTATTTTGACAATTTTAGCGAATTTGATTATTTAAAAAGAATTATTTTAAATAATATCGACGAGAAATTTATTTTGAATAGAATTCAAACGGATATATTTATATAGTTCGTCATTAGAATATTAATTTTAAATTATAAAAGGAATTGAAAATGGCGCGGTAGTTCGATAATTCGATTTCAAGCTTCAATTGAATGTACCGGGAGCAAAATAAACCGGATTTTAGTGAAACCAAAAATAATAGGATCTATTGGATAATATCTTTCCAACGAATCCGAAAAATCAAAATTTCATAGCGGGGATAAAAAGATATGTCCAGTTGAAAATTCTGAATAGTCGCTATGGAATTCAGGCCCTTAAAAATAGCCATTTTGCAAACGACCTCGGAATTCGACGAAACCACTTTTGTTGGGTCTGGGACGTCAAATTATTGCTAGGTTCCAAGTTTCATAATTTTTGGAGTCAATATGTGAGCGTGGCACAGTTAAACGCGTTTGACCACTTTTAGTTGAATTTAATCGACTGGAAATTGGCCATTTTTCAAACGGTCTCAGAATTCGACGAAATTAGTTTTGTTAGGATCGTATCGTCGATACGATGCTAGAAAATATTTTTCTGGAATTTTTCGAGTTAGTATGTGGCCCTGGTAATTTGAAATGTGCATTAAAATTAAATATATACTGATTTATATTTTAATTCTGAGAAAAACCTATCGAAACAGTCGAATTAGCCTACGAAACATATTCCATTGTGTCCGGGATAGGGGTAAAACGCTAGGGGCGACAGTCGTTGAGTTTGATTGGGAGTTCGAATCGATAAACGAATAATTTTTGAATTAAAAATTAATATAATTTCATATAAAATCCCTCATTGGCCAAACCCTAAGTCAAATACCGTTGATTGGTCAACGCCCTCTTCAGCGCCTCTATCCGATTGAACGAGCGGAAAAGCTCGATTCTTTCCCCAATTCTTTCTCCTAATCCGCTTAGAGTTTGACCCCCTTCCAAAACAAAAACGGTAATACTCCTTCCCATCTACATCCTCAACCAAGATGATCAAAAACCGTGAAGCGTTGTGTGCGAATTTGGGCTGGGAAGTGGCGACTGTCGTCCTCGATTTGTGGGCTCTAGGCGGCACCGAGTTCGCCGTGACCGCTGGCGTTAGGGGAGTGGGGGTGGCACTTCTAGTGGCGGCATTGGATTGGGGTCCGCACCCCTGTGGTGGCGGCCGTGGGTGAAGATCTCGAGCGATGGTGATGGGTTTAGGAAGACAGTGGTTACAGGAGCAAAGGACTTAGGAGAAGGTGATTAGCTTAGTTAATTAACTTATTAATTAATCATTTGTTTTAATTATGTGATTAACTTAGTATATTAAACAACTATGATAGTTTCTAATAAAAGAAATACCATTGTTTTAGCAAATAAAAGAAATACCATTGTTTTAGCAAATAAAAGAAATACCACTGTTTTAGCAAAATAAAGAAAACCGTTGTTTTAGCAAATAAAAGAAAACCATTGTTTTGGCAAATAAAATAACTTTGTTTGAAAATCAGAATAGCAATGTCTTTGAAAATATCAACTAGAAATGTTTTTAAAGATAAAATAGCTTTGTTTTAAAAAAGCATATTAAAAATATAGTCTTTTGTTCATAAATAGCATATTAAAAATATAGTCTTTTGTTCATAAATAGCATATTAAGAATATAGTCTTTTGATTATATAGTAGCGTATTAAAAATATAAGCTTTATGTAAAAGTGGCGCTGTAAAAATATAATCTTTATTTTTAAAAGTAGCGTTGTAAACATAATCTTTATATTCAAAGTAGCGGATTAAAATTATAATCTTTATTCTAAAAAGTAGCGGTTTAAAAATGTGATTTTTAACGTGTACCGTGTGAAACAGAGTGCGATGGGACCAAGTGTAAAGCACAGCGAAGGTGTTCTACTTAAGAAGAGTCGTGGCGTTGGTTTAGCAATTGGTGAGAACTTCTCACTCTATTTTTATTTTTCTAGTTAGAATATATACTAGGATGCTTGACGGTGTTTAGTAGCACCTGACACCCATCGTCCACAAACCATGGATGGCTTGTTTGATTGGGTTGATTGTGATATTGGTTTGAATTGGATTTATGGTGTGAAAAACGAATCGATATAATTGGTTAGGATTAGACGTGCGCCGTTATAAGGCGAGGGAGTAAGGCTAGGTTAGAACTTACTCCAGTTTGTGGTTTGGATAACGAATCGAAAAATTTGTTAGGACTAGACGTGCGCCGTGATAAGGCGAAGGAGTAAGGCTAGGTTAGACCTTACTCCAATTTTGGTATTGTGCCGTTGTGCTGCCGAAATTTTCTAAAATGTGTTAGAAAAATTTAAATAGTGAAAATAATTATCTATATACAAATCAGACGATTTGTATATGTACACCTATTTAACTGATATTGCTTGGGACGATATATTTTACACATCGCCCAGCTGCACGAATAAAAATGTGTGTTTGTTGTTTGAAACTGTAATGACCCGGATTTTGAGCGACTTTGGTTATCGACATAAACACGATGTCGATAACCAAAACACCGAAAAATCCTGGTAATTAGTGAAAGAAATTAGAGGGTGAGGATAGATAAGATAGAAATTTAGAATAGGAGAAGAAGAACACAACATCAGAGTAACACGAATCTCACAGTGGAACGAATAACATATAATATATGTAACATAACTTTGAAATATACATCTGTATTTGAATATACATCATTATCAAAGTACAACACTTATAACACAGCGGAAATAACTATAGCTATATGATCCTGAAGCCTCCTGCTCCAGCTCTTCAACTATATCTGTAAAATCCCAACTACTTGACTGCCTATACAAATTTAGGCACCCAAGAGTTTAGGGAAAACAACAAAGTAAACTCCGGGTCAGTCATGGGACTGGTATGAGTAAAACAGTTTAAAAACAGTTCGAACAAGTAAACGATATCTCATAAGACCACGCCGCATAACGGAACGGGTTTTTCCCTTATGAGAATCCAAATTATCTTTATATCAAAAACCTTTTGATATTATAATAATGTCTATCAACCACAGTATATATATAATCATCTAGCAGAAACGCTTTCATCTCATGTTCTACATATATAGTATACAATCAAACCGCAAGCACGTATTGGGTAATGGATTTCCAACTATGACAAGGTATGGAACCACCTTTCGCTCATGCACCTCTAGAGAGGAATACACTGGGTTCAACAAGAACATCTTGCAACCCGGCCACACATGACCGACCACTCATTTCGCTTGAGCGTATCGAATGTATATCACATACGGTTGGGATCAGCAACCGTTTCCCGAATGGGACAGCATCAACAATAATTTTTAGAAGTAAATGAAACTCTAGATCAGGTGATTATACACCCTACTTCGGTGCGACCGACTTAGCCATGCTGCCTGCCCGATTTATGTCATTTACCGGATGATGAGGCTAGAAGCTACGCTTTATCATCATAACAGATTCACTTTGAATGTCACATCATCAAATCCATCAAATCACCGATTGACGTCCTCAACCATACATTATGCGTTAGCTAAAAGAAGTTTCCTTCTCCGCTTCCACGCTTGGTACAGTTGGAGAAATCAATATATGTGATCGTCTGGAAATATTCTGTCAGACATCCCTCCAAACAAGTCATCCAGGAACAGGATGAGCCGAAGGCACTACTCTGTAAACAGGATAGCCCTTGCATAACTCCGTCTTCAATTTCCTTTGGCATATAAAATTCGCAATGCTTATGCCAATACAGAGTGGTTCTTTGGATAATAATCCAACCGGTCTCTCCATATTAACAATGTTAAAATGGTAAAAACTTCGATAGTCTGTGATTTAACTATCGAATAAATCAGGTGTGCAAACAACGATATTATTTCCAGATGGAAATTCATATCAATCAAACATCATTCAACATTTATCTCTTTATTTCATAAATTTACTTATCTCCTGTTTTCCTATATTCAATATTTCTTACTTTCTATATTTGGAAAATATACGTCATTAACAATGGAAAACATTTCCATTTCTTGTTTCCTTTATTAGAAAACATTTCTGGTTTCTTATTTGGAAAACATTTCCAAAGCTTCTTCATTGGACTTAGACAGATGTTTAAACAAACCATTGCGATGCCAACTCAAACCATTTCCTTTTTCTGCCAAACCTTAACTATTCCTTAGTTAAAAACGAAGCCAATCAAGTTGGGGTAGAACTACCTCTCAGACCTTAACTGAACAACATTTCTAACTTTGAAATAGACAAAGTTCACTTTATATCCCTTTACTAACTTCCTTACTTAACCCTCCTTCGAATAGCTATATTCGATTGACTCTTTTCACTTAACTCTATTCGATTAACCATAATCAATTAACTCTATTGGACTAACCCTATTGGATTAACTTTATTGGATTAACTCTGTTTGACTAACGCTATTGATTTACTCATTCACTTACTCCTTTCGAATACTATATTCCATAACTCCTTTTTCTTTCTTTGAATAAACTATATTCGATTAACTCCTTTTACTTTCTATTCGAATAACTATATTCGATTAACTCTTTTTACCTTCTACTTTAATCGATTAAACTAACATCGATTAACTCCTTTGCTTTAACTCTAATCGATTAAACTAACATCGATTAACTCCTTTTAACTTCTACTTTAATCGATTAAACTAACATCGATTAACTCCTTTATTCTATTCGAATAAACTATTCATTTATAAAGATTTACTTTTAGTAACAGTTCTTCACTTTACAAATGATTTCCTTTTATTCTAACTTATCCTTTGATTTTATAAATATTTCTTTTATAAAAATTCTTTTCCTTTTCTATATAAAATCCATCGATTTTATATAAATAATTCATTTTCAAAATACCCTTTGAAAATCCCCTTCCCATGTCCAGTATTTCTTATGGTATTTAACATACCATATAACCACGATAAATATCGTCCAAACACACACTATCAACAACAGGTTATAATTCACATCATATATCAAAATATATGAAAACAATAAAATAACTGTTGAGGAATCCAGTTGGATTCCTCAAACCTGTTTCCCTGCACCACAGATGTTAAACAATATAGATAACATCACTTTCAGTTTTATATGATACATTCTGTTAAACAGAATCAATATAGAAATTTAACTAACTGACTAGCAGTTCAATCAAACAGTCAACACACAATCAAACAGACATTTTCTAACAGTTCTAAAAATACAACATGAAATTATAAACTGTTCAGAGTTAGTGAGATTTACTCACATTGGCAGTTCATCGTTAAAGAAGGATAAACTGATGTTTGATTTGAATCAAACAATTTATTTCGCCATAAATTCATATGAGCTCCACTCCACTCCCAGTCTGTTCCAGCGTGTAGTCGTCGTCCATACGATCCTGACAGATCTTGTTTCGCTGAATTTCGATGTCGTACGATGAAGTTATGAATTTTATCAGTTTCAATACTATATAAATTAAAAACAACTTGAGTTATTTAAAAGAAAATAGCCCAACCATTTTCCCTTGGCCCAACTCATTTCTCGGCCTAGTTAGAAACAAATGTCAGTCCGCCCATAATCATCCTTACTCCCCAGGCCCTCTCCATCCAAGCCTTCCTCCTGATAGAAGACGCTGCTGCTATCCCCATTAACCCACGTTTTTGAACTCAGCCCATTCTCTAGATCGACCCACTCCCGCATCCTTCAAGGCCCGCTACCGCTAGGAACAATATCCTTCTTCCCCCACTACGCTGCTGTACCCTTCGAACAACCATGGCCGATACATTCCCTATCTCAACTTCCCTTTTCTGTTATGAAAACCCAACCCAAACACATCAATACACTCCCCTTTTGCCGAAATACATCTACTCCACATCTCCACCTCAAACTCGCATCACTACTGAGGACCGCGTCCTGCTGCTCCCAAAATTAGATCGACGCTTTTTGCACCAAAACACACAGTCTAGGGCAAACACTATTTGCATCTTTAAAAGCACAGTGCCTTACATCCTATTCACACCACGCAAACCCTCTAGGATTCGTATTGACGCAAGCTCGCCATTCCACAATATTATCACTTCTATACCCACGTCTTCTTCCTCAAAGTCCACACTTTCGCACCCCAGACCTTGATTTCTTTCTTTATTTGATGTGCCTCTACAAGTCTACACCACGCCTGTCTCTCCTCTTTGCATTCAGCAAGCATAACCACCGGACAGTCTCCCCTTCTCGCCATTTCTGTCCAGTACAGCAAACGTCCATACTCAATGAACATCACTTGCTCCACCACACTAACACCACTACAACCAACAGTTTTCGCTCCATTTTCATTTTGACTCTTCACGTTTTAAATATATGTTATTTATTTATTTTCCCTCCTGTTGAATAATGAGTCCAAACTTTCCCATTTTTAGAGAAACCACAGCAAACCGAAATGGCAAAGGAGAAAAATGGGAGGGCAAACAAGAACATGAGTTTATTTATAGAAGGAGCTTAAGACTTAAGGTACAGTTGATGGTATGTGGTAGGGATTAAATCTAGTGGGTCGGCTAGCTGTTCTTAGACGTGGGCGTTAGTCTATGGAGTAGGGTATGTTGTCACTTATAGGGTAAAAGGGTTTCCACGTTTTAGAAAGGAGGTGTGGTTGGAAAAGAAGGGACGTGGCTCCTGTGAACTCCTAACGTGGTCTTGTGGTTGATGGAATATGCCACACGGTTGAATAGGGGGCCTTAGGAATTTAGTAGTGCAAATACGTATATATATTTAAGTTATAAAATACTGACACCTCAATATACACTACTCCACTTATATATATGAGCTGCTAGGAACAGATATAAATATACCATTGTATTCAGCAATGTGTCAGGGTCCCAAAAATATAATAATATCGGTAGGTTGACTCCTATTTTGAAACCTCGAAATGTCGGTATAGGGTGCCCAATACTCCAAATAAACAGTTGCTTATTTAATTAATTAAAAATTTCAGTAAAATTCTAAAAATTAAATTATCACTACTTCCCAAAAGAACCTTGTCTAAATTCAAACCCGATCTCTAGTTATATCGAATAATCTGTTACGGTCGATAAACGATTCCATAGCGACTATTTTAATATTTGATTTTGACATATCTTAAAATCTACACGACGAAATCCTGATTTTTCTCTTCCACTAGAAAGATATACTCCACCAGCTCCACACATTTCTTGTTTCACAGAAATCCGGTTTAAAACGAATCCTGTACATTCAGTTGAAGTTCGAATCGCCAATTTACGAACTGCAGCGCCATTTCGAGCTCGTTTATAATTATATTATAAACTATACGTTCAACTGTCGACGATTGAATATAATCGTTATTCAAATTCAATTCTAAGTTGAATTAAATATCACAGATGATCCGGTTCACACCATATCGCCATTTCAGCCAATTCTGATTATTCTAGAATTAAATATATT
Organism: Allium sativum; assembly: GCA_030737875.1. Taxonomy (NCBI): domain Eukaryota; kingdom Viridiplantae; phylum Streptophyta; class Magnoliopsida; order Asparagales; family Amaryllidaceae; genus Allium; species Allium sativum. The sequence goes on from CM060913.1 coordinate 291,847,847, forward strand.
ATTTAATTATTATTTTAATTAAATATTCACTATTATTTTATTCGATGACCATGTAATTCACTAACCTACCATTTATACAATTAAATAAATTAATCATAATACCCCTGCCAATGCGGGTCATTATAGAAACCCCGCACGGGTGTTAGGATGAAAATTGACGTACACTAATCCCAATGGTTAGTTGTATGTCGATCGATAGATTGACAGGCTGTGTAAGCGTTAATTATTTATATTTAATGCTTATGCAGTTGTGTAGTGCACTTTGGATGATGGTTGATTATTTACCGTTGTTATACACAAGTGTTGTGTGGAATCCATATAATTTATATTATATGGTAATTGGTTGAGCCTCATTCAAATTTGGGAAAAATAAAGAATATTTTGAAAATATTAATGTGTTGGAAGAAATATATATTCATGTGTCTGAGAATATATATATACATTCACGTGTTGAATAAATAAATACTTTTGTGTTGACAATACTCATTCGTTGAGATTAGTCAAGTGTTGAAATAAAATATATTAAATAACAAAATACTTTTGTGTTGACAGTACTCATTCGTTGAGATGAGTCAAGTGTTGAAATAGAATATTTGAAGTAAAAAATATTTGAGATAGAATATTTAAAGCAGAAATATTTGAAATAGAATATTTGAAGTAAAAATATTTGAAATAGAATATATAAAGCCGTGTTGGTTAGATTTGCGCCATTTGGACATGAACGTTATTTATATCGATTTTATTCGTTTTAAAATAAAAATCGAGAAGAGAATTATTTCAAATTCAAATATTTTGAAAATAATATCCTTTATAGGATAGTGGTGTAGAAAATTCAAATTTGGTTTAAACTTTGAATAAGAAGTGGGAATCGATTTTTAAATGAGTTATAAAATACGTTTAGAATTAAAATCGATGGAATATATATAATATATATATATATATTAATGGCCTGAATAGAACGCGCCGCGCCACGGCAGTTCGCGAATTTCGACCATTGACTTCGCGTGGACATTACAGGAGATCCGACCGTCGGATTCTCTTAAAACCGGAACCGTTGGGTTCGTGTCGAACAGAGCTTTCCAACGAATATAAGAAATTTGAAATCTAACGGTTGGATTTGGAATTATGTCCAAATCAAATTAATAAAAGGTCGCTATGGATGCAGTTCGATGACCGTTAGTGGAAATCGACTGTACAGGCCTTAATAAAATTATTAAAAATAGCGATAATTTGTGTAAAATCAAAATAAGTGATTTAGAAAGAATTGGGGTGAAAAACTCCATATTTGTAAAGATAAAAAGGTGTTTTTATCAAATTGAACTAGTTTTAACTAGAATTAAAAATCTATTTATTTTTAAATAAATAAATTGGTTTTGAAATGGTTTTAAAAATAACCAGAAGTTCTAATATGTGAATTAGAAGGGAATTGGATCGAAATTATCTTCGGGATATATCGATATAGGATTCCGTGATGATACAGATATTGTGTAGGAATTTGGAAGATATATATATATATATGTATATCGTTATTACCACACGATATTTGTGGATTTCAGAATTTGATGTTGAATATAAGCCGATATATTTTCTATTCAGAGCCTTGTATTTAATATCAAATGGGTTGTGTTCGTCGTGAACGGTGTCTTAAATAACACTGTTCTTGAATCCAGTTTAGCAAAGAATAAATCTTATAATTAAGATTTAGTGAAATTTCCCGGCTAATTGGGATTTAATTGGAATAGAACTTGAATTGCTTTTCGGGTTTATCGTGAGCAGTGTTTTAAATAACGCTTGTTCTTTAACTCGATTATCAATGAAATGTGATTTAGGATTTATCGTGAATCGTGTTTTAAATAACATCAGTTCTTTAACCCAGTTAAAGATTAAAACTAAGTGGAGTTTTGATGAGTCTATAATTAGATTGAAAAGATATCTAAAGGAAGATTAAAGAATAAATTTTAAAGAATTTATCTTTGATAAAATTAATGGGAACATTTCCCAAAGAATAAGAATATTTGAATAAAAGAATATTCTGAATTGGAATGAGGCGTATGTTGTGTTTGTGTAACACTTGTTTAAAATATACGCGAGTTTTTTGGAAAGACCGGGTTTATCCCATTCTGAATAACTGATTCGACGACAAGTCGAAGGTGAAGACGGCGGTTGAATATTCGTTGATTGTCCTGACGTACTTGGAGATCGACGGATATGCGAGGAAAGTGGCCTCCGGTTTCGTTCAGACCCAGAACGGACTTGTAAATGGACTTTGTGTCTGACACTGGATTTTTCTCTGTGTTGATTGGTTTCTATTAAATATACATCTGCCTGGAGAAAGAGAATTTATTCTCTTACTTCACCCCTCTCTGAGTCGCTCAGATCAGAGGTTGTATATCGATAGACATCAGTCGCGTGGAGCGGATTGCCTGTGTGGCATGCCTAAGTGGCAAATGATCAAGGCTTCTGTTGAAAAGCAAAGTCTTGTGGTGATGATCAAAGCACGGCTTTAATATAGCGTAGCTTTGTGTATAACGTGAATTCGCGAGTTTCGCACCTGGTATGAACCAAAAACGGGAGACGGACAACAAGGAGGGCATGCGTTTCTTTCTAGTTAGAAGTGGTGTCAGTGCTTAAAACTGGCTGGCATTGCTTATGTGGATGTTGGATATTGAGGTGCCTCGTGATATCGGTTTCGGCCGATGCTTCTGGTCGGCAGACGGGCCAGGCTTACGCCCCATAGGGTGGGGAAACGTATTGTTCGGACATAATACACCTCGGTGTACCAGCCCTGTTGATCCAAGGGCCCACCTGAGTCTGGGCCCTGAGACTCGGACTAGAGAGCTCGAAGCGGTGAGGATCTTGCCCCTAGCCTCGGTTCATTACCATAAATGATAACCCAACTTCCAATACGTGCCATTGCGGTTTTAATTGTATAGCCTAGTATTGGCGACATGTTATATGGTACCCATGTCGCCTAGGATTGATACATTTATATTTGAAGTTGTTTTGACACTATGCACTTATTATAGTATTAAATAATTTGTTTTAAACGTATCAAGCATGCTTTGGCTATTATAAGGTAAAACCCTATCCTCCGGTTTGTGTTGCATTGTGTGATGGGACCTGGGTCTTATAATAGCTTCATTGTTCTTTATTTAGCATTGCGCTGTTTGTTTTATGCACTGGTATTCTTGGGAGGAAACCCGTTCTGTGTTATATGGCGTGGTCCCTTGATTTACCTAACTTTAAAATAAAGATTTACAACTGTTTTAGTTCTCACACCAGTCCCATGACTGACCTAGAGTTTATTGTTTTAACCTAAACTCTGGGTGCCCTTTTTTTCGACGGGCAGCTAGTAGTTTTGGTTTTGCATATTTATATTCACAGGATCCTGGTTTACAGCTGGAATGATATCCGGAAAGCTTTGTATCCGGATATCTCTTCTAGTTGTGTATTGTATTACTTTCCGCTGCGATGTATTTAAATGTAATTTAAATCTCTGATATATCTGTGTAATATTCATTTATACTCTGTATATTCTTGTATTCTGGTGCATTGTTGTAATATACAATGAAATGTTCTCCCGTCTGCGTTCTGTTGTGGCTTGTTCTCGAACTATCCGCGCTTTCCTCACCGGGGAAATTACGGGTTTTTACAGTTGGTATCAGAGCTTTGGTTTACAAAGCTCAGAGAACAAGACACATTAGAACCATACGAAAGAATTCATCAGTAATTGGATTAGTAATATCCAACGAGAATGACTCGTTAGAGATGGGATCAGTAGTATCCTAGGACGAGTGTGAAGAGTATATTTTTGAAAGTGAAACCAAATCTTGTTTTGAAATATAAATCAATTATTCGTATTTGGTTATTTATTTATATTGATGTGGACAATCCAGTATATATAGATTTTGCGTATACGTCTGATCCGCGTGTATTCGAAATTTTGATATATTGGGTAGATATAGAATCACCTTCTAGTCGCCAGGAGAGAATTCTGATGATTGATGCATCATCATTAGAATTTATGTTCGAGTGACGAAAGTGAGATTTCTATATATTTCCTATTGACTGGTGTGAGAACCAAAGCTATATAGGATTTATTGTTGTGATTTGGCCTCAAAAATCTGATTTTTGACTATGTATCAAAGTTATGAATTTCAAAATCTAATCAACTAATTGATTGATGGTTGTGTTGTTGATTATTGGTTGAATTATTAAAATTTGTATTATATAGCCAATTTGATCAAATATTGACTTGTATTGAAAATTAGTCGCATTTGCTTGCATATACATGTACTTACATTGAACAGGTCATAGTAAGGAGGCTAGAGCAGAGAATAAAATTGGTTTGCCTGACAAATGGGTACATGTTTACTATAATTTACTGTTTTGTTTGGGTGATGATGATTTTATGAGCCTATTGGCTAGCCGCTTGGCTTTTTCTTTTTCTTTTTGAGATCATAAGGCCTATATGGCAATTTTGGGATTTTCCCGTGGCTCCCGGTGCAAGGGAGGTTATGGCGAAAATTTTCGAAAATTTAGGGTGTTAGCCAAATTTTTGAAGAATTTGAAAATTCTCAAAAACTGAAAAGTTGGGGAATGAAAGCCAGATCGAACGTAGAGTTGATTAATCAAACCACTTTCGACTTTGTTCCTTTTCGAGGACGAAAAGTTTTAAGTGGTGGAGATTGTAACAACCCGAAAATCTAGGCCAGTTTAAAATTTTTATTTTGACAATTTTAGCGAATTTTGATTATTTAAAAAGAATTATTTTAAATAATATCGACAAGAAATTTATTTTGAATAGAATTCGAACGAATATATTTATATAGTTCGTCGTTAGAATATTAATATTTATTTTAAATTATAAAAGGAATTGAAAATGGCGTGGTAGTTCGATAATTCGATTTCAAGCTTCAATTGAATGTACCGGGTGCAATATAAACCGGATTTTAGTGAAACCAAAAATTATAGGATCTATTTGATAATATCTTTCCAACAAATCCGAAAAATTAAAATTTCATAGCGGGGATAAAAAGATATGTCCAGTTGAAAATTCTGAATAGTCGCTATGGAATTCAGGCCCTTAAAAATAGCCATTTTGCAAACAACCTCGGAATTCGACGAAACCACTTTTGTTGGGTCCGGGACGTCAAATTATTGCTAGGTTCCAAGTTTCATAATTTTTGGAGTCAATATGTGAGCATGGCACAGTTAAACGCGTTTGACCACTTTCGGTTGAATTTAGTCGACTGGAAATTGGCCATTTTTCAAACGGTCTCAGAATTCAACGAAATTAGTTTTGTTAGGACCGTATCGTCGATACGATGCTAGAAAATATTTTTCTGGAATTTTTTGAGTTAGTATGTGGCCCTGGTAATTTGAAATGTGCGTTAAAATTAAATATATACTGATTTATATTTTAATTCTGAGAAAAACCTATCAAAACAGTCGAATTAGCCTACGAAACATATTCCATTGTGTCCGGGATAGGGGTAAAACGCTAGGGGCGACAGTCGTTGAGTTTGATTTGGAGTTCGAATCGATAAACGAATAATTTTTGAATTAAAAATTAATATAATTTCATATAAAATCCCTCATTGGCCAAACCCTAAGTCAAATACCGTTGATTGGTCAACGCCCTATTCAGCGCCTCTGTCCGATTGAACGAGCGAAAAAGCTCGATTCTTTCCCCAATTCTTTCTCCCAATCCGCTTAGAGTTTGACCCCCTTCCAAAACAAAAACGGTAATACTCCTTCCCATCTACATCCTCAACCAAGATGATCAAAAACCGTTAAGCGTTGGGTGCGAATTTGGGCTGGGAAGTGGCGACTGTCGTCCTCGATTTGTGGGCTCCAGGCGGCACCGAGTTCGCCTTGACTGCTGGCGTTAGGGGAGTGGGGGTGGCACTTCTAGTGGCGGCATTGGATTGGGCTCCGCACCCCTGTGGTGGCGGCCGTGGGTGAAGATCTCGAGCGATGGTGATGGGTTTAGGAAGACAGTGGTTACAGGAGCAAAGGACATAGGAGAAGGTGATTAGCTTAGTTAATTAACTTATTAATTAATCATTTGTTTTAATTATGTGATTAACTTAGTATATTAAACAACTATGATAGTTTCTAATAAAAGAAATACCATTGTTTTAGCAAATAAAAGAAATACCATTGTTTTAGCAAATAAAAGAAATACCATTGTTTTAGCAAAATAAAGAAAACCGTTGTTTTAGCAAATAAAAGAAAACCATTGTTTTGGCAAATAAAATAACTTTGTTTGAAAATCAGAATAGCAATGTCTTTGAAAATATCAACTAGAAATGTTTTTAAAGATAAAATAGCTTTGTTTTAAAAAAGCATATTAAAAATATAGTCTTTTGTTCATAAATAGCATATTAAAAATATAGTCTTTTGTTCATAAATAGCATATTAAGAATATAGTCTTTTGATTATATAGTAGCGTATTAAAAATATAAGCTTTATGTAAAAGTGACATTGTAAAAATATAATCTTTATTTTTAAAAGTAGCGTTGTAAAAACATAATCTTTATATTCAAAGTAGCGGATTAAAATTATAATCTTTATTCTAAAAAGTAGCGGTTTAAAAATGTGATTTTTAACGTGTACCGTGTGAAACAGAGTGCGATGGGACCAAGTGTAAAGCACGGCGAAGGTGTTCTACTTAAGAAGAGTCGTGGCGTTGGTTTAGCAATTGGTGAGAATTTTTCACTCTATTTTTATTTTTCTAGTTAGAATATATACTAGGATGCTTGACGGTGTTTAGTAGCACCTGACACCCGTCGTCCACAAACCATGGATGGCTTGTTTGCTTGGTTGATTGGGTTGATTGTGATATTGGTTTGAATTGGATTTGTGGTGTGAAAAACGAATCGATATAATTGGTTAGGATTAGACGTGCGCCGTTATAAGGCGAGGGAGTAAGGCTAGGTTAGAACTTACCCCAGTTTGTGGTTTGGATAACGAATCGAAAATTTTGTTAGGACTAGACGTGCGCCGTGATAAGGCGAAGGAGTAAGGCTAGGTTAGACCTTACTCCAATTTTGGTAATGTGCCGTTGTGCTGCCGAAATTTTCTAAAAAGTGCTAGAAAATTTTAAATAGTGAAAATAATTATCTATATACAAATCAGACGATTTGTATATGTACACATATTTAACTGATATTGCTTAGGACGGTATATTTTACACATCGCCCAGCTGCACGAATAAAAATGTGTGTTTGTTGTTTGAAACCCCGCACGGGTGTTGTGATGAAAACTGACGTACACTAATCCCAATGGTTAGTTGTATGTCGATCGATAGATTGACAGGCTGTGTAAGCGTTAATTATTTATATTTAATGCTTATGCAGTTGTGTAGTGCACTTTGGATGATGGTTGATTATTTATCGTTGTTGTTATACACAAGTGTTGTGTGGAATCCATATAATTTATATTATATGGTAATTGGTTGAGCCTCATTCAAATTTGGGAAAAATAAAGAATATTTTGAAAATATTAATGTGTCGGAAGAAATATATATTCATGTGTCTGAGAATATATATATACATTCACGTGTTGAATAAATAAATACTTTTATGTTGACAATACTCATTCGTTGAGATTAGTCAAGTGTTGAAATAAAATATATTACATAACAAAATACTTTTGTGTTGACAGTACTCATTCTTTGAGATTAGTCAAGTGTTGAAATAGAATATTTGAAGTAAAAAATATTTGAGATAGAATATTTAAAGCAGAAATATTTGAAATAGAATATTTGAAGTAAAAATATTTGAAATAGAATATATAAAGCCGTGTTGGTTAGATTTGCGCCATTTGGACATGAACGTTATTTATATCGATTTTATTCGTTTTAAAATAAATATCGAGAAGAGAATTATTTCAAATTCAAATATTTTGAAAATAATATCCTTTATAGGATAGTGGTGTAGAAAATTCAAATTTGGTTTAAACTTTGAATAAGAAGTGGGAATCGATTTTTAAACGAGTTATAAAATACGTTTAGAATTAAAATCGACGGAATATATATATATATATATATATATATATATATATATATATTAATGGCCTGAATAGAACGCGCCGCGCCGCGGCAGTTCGCGAATTTCGACCATTGACTTCGCGTGGACATTACAGGAGATCCGACCGTCGGATTCTCCTAAAACCGGAACCGTTGGGTTCGTGTCGAAAAGAGCTTTCCAACGAATATAAGAAATTTGAAATCTAACGGTTGGATTTGGAATTATGTCCAAATCAAATTAAAAAAGGTCGCTATGGATGCAGTTCGATGACCGTTAGTGAAAATCGACTGTACAGGCCTTAATAAAATTATTAAAAATAGCGATAATTTGTGTAAAATCAAAATAAGTGATTTGGAAAGAATTGGGGTGAAAAACTCCATATTTGTAAAGATAAAAAGGTGTTTTTATCAAATTGGACTAGTTTCAACTAGAATTAAAAATCTATTTATTTTTAAATAAATAAATTGGTTTTGAAATGGTTTTAAAAATAACCAGAAGTTCTAATATGTGAATTAGAAGGGAACTGGATCGAAATTATCTTCGGGATATATCAATATAGGATTCCGTGATGATACAGATATTGTGTAGGAATTTGGAAGATATATATATATCGTTATTCCCACACGATATTTGTGGATTTCAGAATTTGATGTTGAATATAAGCCGATATATTTTCTATTCAGAGCCTTGTATTTAATATCAAATGGGATTTTGGGTTCGTCATGAACGGTGTCTTAAATAACACTGTTCTTGAATCCAGTTTAGCAAAGAATAAATCTTTTAATTAAGATTTAGTGAAATTGCCCAGCTAATTGGGATTTAATTGGAATAGAACTTGAATTGCTTTTCGGGTTTATCGTGAGCAGTGTTTTAAATAACGCTTGTTCTTTAACTCGATTATCAATGAAATGTGATTTAGGGTTTATCGTGAATCGTGTTTTAAATAACATCGGTTCTTTAACCCAGTTAAAGATTAAAACTATGTGGAATTTTGATGAATCTATAATTAGATTGAAAAGATATCTAAAGGAAGATTAAAGAATAAATTTTAAAGAATTTATCTTTGATAAAATTAATGGGAACATTTCCCAAAGAATAAGAATATTTGAATAAAAGAATATTCTAAATTGGAATGAGGCGTATGTTGTGTTTGTGTTACACTTGTTTAAAATATACGCGAGTTATTTGGAAAGACCGGGTTTATCCCATTCTGAATAACTAATTCGACGACAAGTCGAAGGTGAAGACGGCGGTTGAATATTCGTTGATTGTCCAGACGTACTTGGAGATCGACGGATATGCGAGGAAAGTGGCCTCCAGTTTCGTTCAGACCCAGAAAGGACTTGTAAATGGACTGTGTGTCTGACACTGGATTTTTCTCTGTGTTGATTGGTTTCTATTAAATATACATCTGCCTGGAGAAAAAGAATTTATTCTCTTACTTCACCCCTCTCTGAGTCGCTCGGATCAGAGGTTGTATATCGATAGACATCAGTCGCGTGGAGCGGATTGCCTGTGTGGCATGCCTAAGTGGCAAATGATCAAGGCTTATGTTGAAAAGCAAAGTCTTGTGGTGATGATCAAAGCACGGCTTTAATATAGCGTAGCTTTGTGTATAACGTGAATTCGCGAGTTTCGCACCCGGTATGAACCAAAAACGGGAGACGGACATCACGGAGGGCATGCGTTTCTTTCTAGTTAGAAGTGGTGTCAGTGCTTAAAACTGGCTGGCATTGCTTATGTGGATGTTAGATATTGAGGCGCCTCGTGATATCGGTTTCGGCCGATGCTTCTTGTCGGCAGACGGGCCAGGGTTACGCTCCATAGGGCGGGGAAACGTATTGTTCGGGCATAATACACCTCGGTGTACCAGCTCTGTTGATCCAAGGGCCCACCTGAGTCTGGGCCCTGAGACTCGGACTAGAGAGCTCGAAGCAGTGAGGATCTTGCCCCTAGCTCGGTTCATTACCATAAATGATAACCCAACTTCCAATACGTGCCATTGCGGTTTTAATTGTATAGCCTAGTATTGGCGACATGTCATATGGTACCCATGCTGCCTAGGATTGATACATTTATATTTGAAGTTGTTTTGACACTATGCACTTATTATAGTATTAAATAATTTGTTTTAAACGTATCAATCATGCTTTGGCTATTATAAGGTAAAACCCTATTCTCCGGTTTGTGTTGCATTGTGTGATGGGACCTGGGTCTTATAATAGCTTCATTGTTCTTTATTTAGCATTGCGCTGTTTGTTTTATGCACTGGTATTCTTGGGAGGAAACCCGTTCCGTGTTATACGGCGTGGTCCCTTGATTTACCTAACTTTAAAATAAAGATTTACAACTGTTTTAGTTCTCACACCTGTCCCATGACTGACCTGGAGTTTATTGTTTTAACCTAAACTCTGGGTGCCCTTATTTTCGATGGGCAGCTAGTAGTTTTGGTTTTGCAGATTTATATTCACAGGATCCTGGTTTACAGCTGGAATGATATCCGGAAAGCTTTGTATTTGTATATCTCTTCTGGTTGTGTATTGTATTACTTTCTGCTGCGATGTATTTAAATGTAATTTAAATCTCTGATATATCTGTGTAATATTCATTTATACTCTGTATATTCTTGTATTCTGGTGTATTGTTGTAATATACAATGAAATGTTCTCCCGTCTGCGTTCTGTTGTGGCTTGTTCTCGAACTATCCGCGCTTTCCTCACCGGGGAAGTTACGGGCTTTTACATGGTCTGAGTTGGATTAACGTGGGACTGGTGCTAGTTGTCAACGGCTAGTCAATGATATAGGGGAAGCATAACTATTCTCTATATTGTTTGCTTTTCGTCTTTGCCTCACTCTCTCTTGCTTCTCCTTCTTTGGCCATACGATCTGGCTTTTGAGGTCATTGTCTGCATGCCTGACATGGTAGCTACTATGACGCAACATATCGTGCCCATACCTTTTGGTATGGAGTTCAATTGAAATCTACAACATATGTTCTGTCCTTCTAGTGCAACTACTCGGCAGCTATCTTTATTTTTCTGTATTGTGATGGAATATAGTATGTTATTTCCTATTGTTACATTATAGAGTCTTGTGTCTATATAGTGTAGTGATGAGTACTTTATGTAATTCACTTATTTCCTGAAGTTTGTAATTTATTCTTTCCCTGCATGGAGAGCATATTTTATAGTCCATTAAATTAGTCTAGTTCCAATGCTGTAAGCCTGTATAGGTAGAGTGGACGAAACATTTTAAATTCCATATGCGGTTAATGGTACATCTTAGAAACCGAATGTAGTTGATAGATACACCGTCTATCACCTGTAAAAATGTATTTTATTATTTGTTATAATAAAAAGTGTTTGAGGTCACTTTAAAAACCAGTGGCATTTGCCAAATAAGTACAAAAACGTTTACACATATAAAAAACTTTCTAGAACTATTTACCTGAACCTCTTCTACAAAAATATTTTATAGATGGCTCAAGTACATGGAGACTGAGGGCATGGATGGAGTTGACGTCGGTGGCGTTAGAGAACGGTCGGAGTTGGGTTCGACTTTGGGTCAGGGTGTAGGCGTGGTTCGGTTTTGTTTGACGTCCAGTAGAGAAGGAGAATGACTTGGATAGAGGTTGGGTGGTGGAAAACTATGGGTATGCGGGGCTAGTGCATCAGTTGTGATGCTGAACTTGATGCAAGATGCCGGAGGTGGAGGCCGAGCCGGCGGTGAAGGCAACCTAATTCTGGGATGTTCGGTTATTGTGTTTTTTAGGAGGGGAAGGGATTTGTTTTCGACGAACTGAAGGAGGTGTGAGAGGGGTAGTAGCCAGTGGTGGCACATAGCATGGTGAGAGTCTGACGATCAGGGCTATGGTGGTGCGAGGGAGAGAATGCGGAAGATTTCCATTAATATTATTTTTCTTTGTAAAGGGGTTTTCCAAGCTTTTGATAAAGAAGAAGAGAGAGGCCAATCATCTATAATGCATACAAGTGAAATAATATTTAACGCATACAGATGAAATGATACATTGGCTTATTCTTTTTTTTCCATGAACAAACATGTCTACACACATTACCCAAGCCCAAAATCCCCCTATAGAATAAGTAACGTATGCACCAATTCAATCATATAAGTATGTGCATTGTTATGTCAGAATATACTCTCTACTTCCTATTTTTTTAACACAAAATCGCTACGATAGAATGTACGAGTTTCACAAAACAAAAAATGAAGTTCACTTCGAAATACCATCTAGTATTTTTAGTTCAAATTTGCTTAAGTTCCAACTACGTTTTATTTATAGCGATTTATAAAATGTTCACTTAGATTAACGCGTACGGAACAAACTTGCATATTTTTCTGTGAAAATCATTCCTTCACTATGTTTAGTTAAACATGTCTCAACTCAAATTATTATTCAAATTTTAAATTTTATTATTATTTATGATATATCGTTTGTTGCTACCGCAAATCGATCGTCAAAAATCAGTTCAAACAGAGCGAGAAAAATTTGATGTTTCAATATATATAAAAAATGAACGGTCACCGAAGACTACGGAAAGCCGCTCATCTTGGAAGTTATAGGGCTACCTAGTCCGCAACTGCAAGCATATATAGCTTATCGCAGTTCCCCTTAGACCTCCACTATACCGCGTATAATTTACTTGGGGGATAGTTGCCCAAGGCAGGCCTCGAACTCCTGACATATTACCAGGTAGGAGCGCGCCTTTCCACTTGGCTACAGGCGCGGACATGTTTCAATATAAATATATATATATAGAAAACAAATATATAGCACGATACTATACAGCCGATTAATTTATATTATATATAATAACTAGTTGACAAGCCCAACTGGTGGCCAAATGCAAAGGCCTACAATTCTGTACCATTTGTGTTGACTAAATGCACCACACCTCCAACCCAAATTGTAAAGAAATACGAATCTTTATGAAACAAAGAAGAAAACGATAAAAGAAGAACAGAAATGACAACACAGAATCTCACATCGTAGCAGAACAAAATATAATATATAAATATTCACTTTCTAAATACAACTGTATTTGAACTTACATACATCATCAAAGTACATCACAAATACAACACAACAGAATAAACTTTAAATATCTAACACTGAAGCCTCCTGCCCCAAGCTCCTTCAGATAAATCTGAAAAATCCTGAACTACTTGACTGTCTGTACAAATTTGGGCACCCAAGAGTTTAGGGAAAACATAGAAAAAATAAACTCTGGGTCAGTTATGGAACTGGTATGAGTAAACAATTTAAATAGTTTGAGAAAATAAACGATATCTCATAAGACCGCGCCGTATAACACGGAACGGGAATTTCCCTTATAAGAATCCAAAACACTTGATTTAACTTTAAAAAATCCTTTTGAAAGAAATGATAATTTTTATATCAAAACTCCTTTGATATTGTAGTAGTGTCTGTCAACCACAACTAAATAATCATCTAGCAGAACGCTTGCATCTCATGCTCTACACACATAGTATACAATCAAAACAGCGACCACTTATTGGATAATGGATTTCCAACTATGATAAGGTATGGAACCACCTTCTGATAGTGTATCTCTAGAGAGGAATACACTGGGTTCAACAAGAATATCTTGCAACCCAGCCACACATGACCGACCACTCATTTCGCTTAAGTGTATCGAATGTATATCACCAATGGTTGGGATCATCAACCATTTTTCTGAATGGGAAAACATCGAATAGAATAAAGAAGGAAATAAATTTTCTCTAGATATGTGATAATACACCCTAAGAGCTACCCACTTAGCCGTGCTGCCTGCCCAATTTTTGTCATTCCCAGTTGTTGTGGCCCGATGCTTCGATTACTTACCTTTCATTGATAGCACAATCACTTTGAATGCCACATTGTCAATTCCATTAATCATTAATTGATTTGCACAAATATATTCTAGGTATTATGCTAGGAGAATAATTTCTCTGCCACCATAAAAACATTTGTACGGACCAACGTATGTGATCATTAGAAATACTCTGTCAGACATTCGTTCATAGATGTTCGTGCTGGGACCGAACGAAACCAAAGGCACATTTTTCATTAATCCATCTTAGCAATTTCTACCTAGGATTAATAGAAAAATCCCTTGCGCTTTACTCCATCTTCATTATCTTCACATAATCTGATCCGCAACGCTACTGCCAATATAGAGTGGTTCTCGGTCTAACCGGTCTCTCCATATCGAAACGATATTGGCTAATACTTCGATAGTTGGTTATTCAACTATTGAAGAAAAAAAACATTCATCCAAAGCATTAAACAATCACTGGGCATTTTAATTAATATTCATTAATTAAATTTATTATTTTCTAATTTTCTTCAATATCTTTACCCATATGTTAACACCAAAATTCGCACTGGCCAAATATAAGGAAGCAGAAGCTCCGATACCAGAAAGTATAAATGGAAAAGCCTTGGATACACCTATGTCGATACCAAAAGAAGGAGATGAAATCTTTTTTCTCCTATAACTTTGACTAGTGAGAGATTCAGACCTAAAACCAATTCCAGTGGATTCAGATGATGGTATTCCATTCCGTAGAGTGGTCACATTAAATAAACGGACGTACCATTTGGGAATAATGGCTAAAACAAGTTTAACAAAGGCCGGTGATGAAAGGCTAGTGAGGAAAGGTTGTTGACAAAAGGCTGATGACAAAAGGTTGTTGGTGAAAGGCTGATGACGAAAGGTTGTTGACGAAAGGTTGTTGATGAAAGGTTGTTGACGAAAGGATGTTGGCGGAAGGATGACAAAAGGTTGTCGACAAAAGGTTGTTAACGAAAAGCTGATGACGAAAGGCTGTTGGCGAAAGGCTATTGGCCAAAGGATGGTGATGAAAGGTTGCTGACGAAAGGTTGACGATGAAAATTTGTTGACGAATGGATGATGAAGAAAGGCTGTTGACAAAAGGTTGTTGACGAAAGGATAATGATGAAAGGTTGTTGACAAAAGGCTATTGATGAAAGGCTGGTGACAAAAGGCTGATGACGAAAATCTTTTGAAGAAAGGCAGATGACGAAAAGGGTAAAGCAAGAAAAAGACAAAAACGACAGAAGAAGGCTGTAGGAAGCAGGAGAAAGCCAAGACAAAAACGATAGCAGAAGGCTGTAAGAAGCAGGAGAAAGCCAGAAAAAGACAAAAAACGAGACTACAAAGCTGGAGAAAGGCAAAAAAAGACAAAAACACAAAAAGCCAAAAACGAGAGCAAAAAGATGACACCAAAAAGTGGCAAAAAAAAGAGTGGGAAAAAGAAGCAGCAAAAAAGAGCCTAAAACCACTATAAGTAAGACCCCAGGTCACATTTTGGGGGACTTTTCTCCTCATTCCACAATCTTCCTCTCTTATTCTAGAGAGTAAATCCAAATTTGTAAATCAATTTGGGAATTTCTTATGTAACCTCCTCCATGATTAAAATCATCAAAGTCCTTAAACTGGATGTAGGTTCAGGTTGAACCAAACCACTATAAATTGTGTGTTCTTACTTTTTCTGCATGTTATGCTAGTTTTAAGTATATTTTTGTGTGTATTTTGCTAGGCGGTTGGATCATCAGAATATTCCAGCTCAAGCCGTTAGGTTCTTAGCAACCTGACGCTTTTTCCACGGTCCATTTCCATTGACCTATCTCCCATGTTGACGGAAAATATTGTTAACATTTTGGCCCTAGAAGGAGGGCCTTGAACCTCCGTTCCCCTTTTCGTACCTTTAGCCTTTTAGATAACATTGCCACATTTTTAACTGTATTGTTCCGTCCCGGTTTGGACCAAGCTTTTAAGAGGCAATATTATAGAAGTTGTCTCAACCAGGGGCTTCTGAATACCAAGGTACACTAAGAATCAATTAAAGGATGATTCAATTGGGGAAAAGTGGAAAAGAGGGATCCAACACATCGTCCATTCAATAAAACAACATCAAAATAACCAAACTAGAAACCGGAGGATCTTCAACTTTAACAAAAGATGAGTTAGAAATATTATACTTGACTGTGCAAATTGATACCACTAGGATATTTATTGAAGCAGACTTGATCCGAAGCTCCTCTGAAGTAGAACCCTATGAAGCAGATTCAAGGATCATAGCACCTCGGGAACTTTATAATCAAACCGAGTCTTCATCAAATCTACATAACAACCCAATCTCATGGAGAAATAACCAAGCATCAAAGGTGGCAATTAATTTAGAAGAAAATAAAAGCCTAACATGGATAGAAGATAGAAAGTTGCAAGGAATCCCTTTCTCCAAAGAGATAATGATGGCGAAGGTCCATCTGAAATACATGAAAACAAACTTGTGTGTATGATGGGACTACAGACCCTAAAGAGTACCTTGCCATGTTTAATAATTACATTGATATGTACAACGCTTCTGAAGCCCTTCGATGCAAGGTCTTCGTAACAACTCTTCATGGAAGAGCTCTTAAATGGCGCAAACATTATCATGGCCCTCTCATCAAATCTTGGAAGCAATTGTCTACCATATTTAGCATGCCATTCCATATGCAAAAGGATTCAGCAAGTAGCATTTATAGTTTAGCCAGAATCAAGCAAAGACCGGAGGAGTCCCTTAATTGCTATCTAAGAGGTTTAACAATAATTCACTCAAAGTGAAAGGCGTAACGGATAGAGAGAAGCTAAGAGTTGTATGGTCGGGGCCGCTTGTACCATCCCCCTTTTGTAAGGAGCTTATCTTAAACGTATTTGAAAGCTTGACTGATTTATATTCCAGAACTAATAAATTCATTCTTATGGAAGAAATACTTAACACAAGGAAAATCTTGAAGCAAGAAAAAGAGGAACGGCCTAGTTCCAATCCCCTTGCAGAAGGTTATACAAAATTGAACAAAAGGAAAGACTATTGCTCTTATCACAAGACAGAAGGACATAAAACTAAACATTGTTGGAGTTCGATAAAGATACATCAAGCCAAAAAGAAAAGAAAGTTCATTTGAGAAATTCAAAGTAAAATCAATGGGAAAGATGGTCAGAGACAACGCAACATGGAAACGGGAACTTAACAATAAGCCTCTTATCTCAAATGATTACTCTTATTATTTGTTTAGCTTTATCATTTTTCCTATAGTTAAACAAATATTAATGTAAGTTCACTATTACAGGTAAAAACCAAACCATGTTCAGGCTCATGCATATAACAAAAGCTTAAGTGGAGCACTTTTTGTTTATGTCTCATCCCATGAAAGGGAACGAAAGGTCAAATGGAAGCACTTAAAGAAACACAATGCATGAATGAATACAAAACAAAGTTATCAATAAAATACAAGCTTCAGTGGAGGTTATTCATACAAATATGCAGCAATGGAATGATTAAACCCTCATCATAGCTTGGATCAAATAAGATTCTTGTAAATCTTATCTCCCCTATTTTAGAATTTCATGACTTTGTCAGACATGTTATATTGACATACTTGAATGCTTCTATAGAAGGTGTGGATCCTACCTTGATAACTGATATTGACAAAGCTTCTGAGGGAAGAAGATACATCAACAAAGCTTCCGAGGGAAGAAGCTACATCAACAAAGCTTCTGAGGAAAGAAACTACGTCATCAAAGCTTCCAAGGGAAGAAGCTACATCAACAAAGCTTCCGAGGAAAGAAGCCACATTAACAAAGCTTCTAAGGAAAGAAGCTACATCAACAAAGCTTCCAGAAAGGGAAGCAACAACAAACACAACCTCCCAGAAGAGGAGCGGCAAACAAAGCTTCCAGAGAGAGAAGCAACCACAAACACAACCTCCCAGAAGAGGAGCGTCAAACAAAGCTTCCATGAAGAGAAGCCGCAAAGTTACATCTCCACCTAGTGGAGTGCCACCTAAATGGCGCTAACAAACAAAGTTACATCTCCACCTAATGGAGTCACCTCCTAAGTGAGGCTAACAAACAAAGTTACATCTACACCTTGTGGAGTCGCCTCCTAAGTGAGGCTAACACCCCCTACAAATTATAATATCCCAAAGTGGGACTAGTAATTCCCACATGTTCCCATATAAAAGGACTATTGTTGCTCTCTTAGAGTGCATTCACTCATTTGCATATCATATGGGTTAGGAGTAAGGCTAGACGCTAGATACCCTATGGCTAGAAAACTAAGAGAAGCTCCCGCTAAATGACTAATCATCTCAAGGTAAGGTTATTTTATTATGAAAGCAGTCCTCTATATACACACACCCGAAGATTACTTGTCGGAATATTTAAGACTCTTTCTTCCAAATGTTCTCTGAGCGAACCTCCGAGAAACACACACATTATCTATGGTTGCTTGATCGTTTTCTATAATATTTGGATAGGTTGACACTATACATATGTATGGTCTTTGGATGGTTTGTGATGCTTTCATTAGATGATCCTTAAGTAACCTTCTATGTTTCTTCCATGTGTTTTATTAGTGCATTTTATTTAGCTATGACATTCTTTAATAAATCTTAGTTAAAGATATGGTTCTTTGACATGAATTTCTGATTTATGCTTTACCCAAGTATGAATCTTGGGGCTTCCATATAATTTCTGATTTATGCTTTACCCAAGTATGAATCTTAGGGATTTTATATGATTTCTGATTTATGCTTTACCTAAGTATGAATCTTGGGGCTTCCATATGATTATGGTTTATGTTTACCCAAGTATGCATCTTAGGGCTTCCATATGATTATGGTTTATGCTTTACCCAAGTATGCATCTTGGGGTTTCCATATGATTTCTGATTTATGCTTTATCCAAGTATGAATCTTGGGGTTTCCATATGATTTCTAATTCCTATTTACCTAAGTATGAACCTCAGTTTTTTTTTTTTTTTTACTAATTCCAGTTTGCAGGGTTCTAACCTTGTATCATAAGTACTCAGCTTGGCATTTCTAGTCTCTTACTTGAAATCTCTAAGCAAAGGTTATAGTTTCCTAGTGCCTAACGAAAGGAAGTTTATGACCTTATGTTATTCTTATCCCAAATCCTGTTGCTATAGGTTTGGATTAAAAACAATGCTTCACATATTATAAGTGAAATATCACTCACTATGCAAGTCATGTTACTTTTATTAACGCATTATATTTGTCAATGATGAACATTTGATTGCAAATATCCAAATGTAAATTTTGGATTTATTATATCACACTTTCAAGAATGAATTCTTGATAATTGAATGTATAAGTAACAATAATTAAATGCTCATCCAACGCTGATAGAAAATGCTATGCTTTAAATCATATGATCTCGCATGAATTCATGTTTGAATTTGCACACTATGCCTACAAAAAAGTTCCTAACTTTGGCTTTATGTTCAAGCCCAATTTGATTAAGGAAAGTTTATGCTTCCCCTTGCATCATTACTCTTGGTTATACGAAACTAACTTCAAATATTTTTACTGGTTCTTGAGTGATAGGCAAGCTGTGCAGAAGCCACAGGATTTTGTCCTAAAGAACAAAAGCTTCTTTATACTAAGGGGGGAGGCTAACTGTTAACACCGAAATTCGTACTGGCCAAATATAAAGAAGCAGAAGCTCCGATACCAGAAAGTATAAAAGGAAAAGCCTTGGATACACCTATGTCGATACCAAAAGAAGGAGATGAAATCTGGTTTCTCCTATAAATTTCAACTGGTGAGAGCTTCAGACCTAAAGCCAATTCCATTGGATTCAGATGATGGTTTCCCATTTTTGAGCGGTCACATTAAATAAACGGACGTACCGTTTAGGAAAAATGGCTAAAAAAAGTTTAACAAAGGTTGGTGAGGAAAGGCTAGTGAGGAAAGGCCATTGACGAAAGGCTGATGACGAAAGGCTATTGGCCAAAGCCTGATGATGAAAGGTTGTTGACGAAAGGTTGTTGACTAAAGGCTGTTGGCGAAAGGCTAATGATGAAAGGTTGTTGACGACAAGTTGTCAACGAAAGGTTGTTGAGAAAAGGCTAATGACGAAAGGTTGTTGACGAAAGGCTGTTGGCGAAAGGATGATGAAGAAAGGTTGTCGACGAAAATTTGTTGACGAAAGGCTGATGACAAAAGGCTGATGACGAAAGGGGTAAAGCCAGAAAAAGAAAAAACGACAGAAGAAGGCTGTAGGAAGCAGGAGAAAGCCAGAAAAGACAAAAAAGTGACCAGAATTGTACAGAAAGCTAGAGAAAGGCAGAAAAAGACAAAAACACAAAAAGCCAAAAATGAGAGCAAGAAGGTAACACCAAAAAAGTGGCAAAAAAGAGTGGGAAAAAGAAGCAGCAAAAAGGAGCCCAAAACCTCTATAAATAAGACCCCAAGGGTCATATTTTGAGGGACTTTTCTCCTCATTGCACAATCTTCCTCTCTTATTCTAGAGAGTAAACCCAAATTTGTAAATCAATTTGGGAATTTATTATGTAACCTCCTCCATGAATAAAATCATCAAAGTCCTTAAAGTGGATGTAGGTTCAAGTTGAACCGAACCACTATAAACTATGTGTTCTTACTTTTTCCGCATGCTATGCTACATTTAAATATATTTTTGTGTGTATTTTGCTAGGCGGTTGAATCATCAGAATATTCCCACTCAAGTCGTTAGGTTCTTAGCAATCTGACGCTTTCTCCATAGTCCATTTCCATAGACCTATCTCTGATGTTGAAGGAAAATATCGTTAACACCAGATATTTCTCCAAACCCATTTAACCTCTCACGATTCTTGGAAAAACATTTCCATCTATCATAACTAATTATTTTCTATATTCCAGAAAATATCTCTTAACATCGGGAAACGTTTCCATATATTCACAAATCACTTCCATATTCATCAGTCCCTATCCGTAAACTAGTAAGAGAGCAACTTCCTAAGTATCAACCCCAAAGGCCGAATCCAACATCAGATCGACACTTAGTAAGCCATTCAACTCAACTAATCTCTTGTCAGTTTCTAATTTCCTTAACTTTATTTCTTAACTTCTTATCAACAAAATCATTTCAATCTGCAAAACATTTTCTTTTAAACTGTCATTCACTTTAAACATTTATGTGCTTTTTCTTCCCACCTCTCCAGATTTAATTTTATAAATTCCCTTTCTTCCTTATAAAATTCCATTATACACTTATTTGCTTATTAAATTTCATATGCAATTGATAAGTCAATTTCTAGTTATCTAACTTTTGTTAAATTTTTCTATCTCCTTAAATTTCCATAAAATTTCGCCAGCACCTACTTTGTACCGGTCAATAGCTCAAACCCCAACTTGTCTCTCTAGGCCCTTTCCATTTAAAAAAAAAATCAAAAATCAAAGCGGCTTGCCGATTCGGCGCATAAAAGCTCATGTTGAATTAAATACGTACCTCTTTTGTTGGGCATTCAATTTATATCTCTTCATTCACTTCGTTCCAAACCTGCTTAAAATATACCTAACCATTCCCAATTTATTTCAACTCAATCAAATCATTTGAATTCAATTCGCTAATTTATTCTCTAATTAGCTCTTTTGCCTGTTTAACTTTTTAATTGATCATATCACGTTCAAATATATTTTAAATTTGCTTATAAACCAGTCAAGTTCCATTTCCAACTCAAGTTTCATTTTCGATTTCGAATATAAATTCACAAATCCCATTCATTTATCCAAAGCCCAGTTTCGTATTAAAACTCGATTAACTAATTATTCTATTTAATAATTAAAAAAATCAAAATTTTATTTTTCAAAAATCAGTTCACTTACTCCACTTGAGTTCATATTTATTTTATATCTCAAGTCTGGATTTTTCTAATGGAAATTCAGATTTTTATTTACTTCAAATCCTTTTATTTATTTAAATAAACAGTTATGGTTTTGTAATAGTTATGGCGCAGTTTTTCTGAAAATTTGATTTTGACATAACTCAAAATCTATAAGACAAAATTCAAAATTTTCTTTTCCATTAGAAAATTATTATTTAATCAATCTCGAGATTCTTATTTCAAAGAATTCCGACTTAAATTGAGTTCTATATACTCAATTGAAGTACGAAACGCCAATTTACGAACTACCACGCCGTGGCTAGCTCATTTTAATTATATTTAAATATTATCGTTAAACTTCATTTAATTTAAATTTCAATCTCATTCTAATATATATTTTAATATATATTAAATCCAGCTTTCAAATCCAACTTAATATTTCTGATTATCTCTAATTGTCAATTTTTCATTACTCGATCATAAATTAATTTATAACTCAATTTGCTATATTAAATTCCAATTCCCTTTTTTAAATAAATTATTTATAAAATTCGATATAATCGAATTCTAATTATAAATTCTTAGGTTTATCTCAATTCCGTTTATATTCCGAATTCCGGAATAAAATCCGTCGTTCCATTTTCTGAAATGATTTCTAGTTCATTGATAAATTCATATTTGAATTTAAACAACTAAATTATTTAATGATAATTTATCTTCCTTAATTTATAAATGTCGTTTACAAATTTAACTTCCTTGTTTTATAATTTAAAACATGTTTCCATTTCAAATCCATTTGAAACTCAAATTCTATTTTGGAATATTTTGTTGATTATAACTTATATATGTACAATGAATCTATTTTCATATTTAAAATTTTAACTTCTATTTAATATAATCCTAATATATTTTTTTGAAAATATTTATTTAAATAAATTTGACCTAATCGAATTCAAATCATAAACCCATAAGGATTTATTTTAATTCAATTCACATTCTGAATATTAGAATAGATTTACCATTTCTTTTTTAAACTAATTTCAATTTCACTTTATAAATTCACATCTTAATTTACACTTCCCAAGTTACACAAATGATAATTTTTCCATTTCAGTAATAAACACCATTTATAAATTCACTTAAATTTCTCGTATTATTTGATTTATAAACATCGTTTATAAATTCAATACTTGTTTTTATTATTCAAACAAGTTAATATTTCTTAAGCCCATTCGAAATTCAAATTCTATTTTTAGAAAAATAGATTTTCCCGTTTTATTCTCAAAATCCCTTTTCACGATATTTTTATAACATTTAGGCCCAATGATATTTAAGCATCCAAAAAAAGACCCAATTATCAATCATAGGTTTTCTAACACATCATATGTGATAATATATATATATATATATATATATATATATATATATATGAAAACAAACAATAATAAATTTTGAGGAATCCAGTTAGATCACTCCAACCTGTTTTCTTACATCAATAGATGTTAGCCAACATAAATAATACCCATCTTTCTTCGAGGAAGATATCGCAGTATAGAAGGTCATCCACTATCATATTATGGGGCGCATAGGGTCATCCGCTAATGATAATGCAGGCATCCGCTAATGATACTGCGGGAAATATCCAACCACTAATATATATATATATATATATATATATAGCCACAAACACCAAGCCTAAATAACTTATATATATATATATATGTATATGTATAATAGCCACAATAATATTTCAATGCATTCAAACAACCAACAAACAACATAAAAAAAATATTTAAATAAAATCCAGATAGTGACTTTACTCACCTTGATATTTTATTTTGATCCATTCTGATTCCCAATTTTGTAACGACCCAGTTTTTGAACTAGTTTTATAATCTCTAATGATTAATTATGCTAATAGTTTAATTTAATAAGATGTATACATCTTTAAAATATCAAGAAAATTCCCAAGAAACATATTCGTTAATGATTTAAAATTTCCTTAACCGATATACATATGTATATAATACAAATAATTAATGTTTTATGATGTTATTTTAAACTCCTGTAAATACAGATTTCTTAAGTAAGGCATACAAAAGTGAATTTTATTACTTCATTTGTAATTTAACCTGGATTATTCACTTGAAATTGAAATAATATTTTACATAAGTAAAATTTTATTATTTCATATAATAGGAAAAATGGAGATATAAATTATATACAAGATATAATATTGATAAGCTCAAAACCATATATATTTGAATAATTATTTTAATACCATCTGTATATATTAACTTATCATATTCATATAATCAAGTATATGTGGTTCAAACACTTTATTTGCATTTAAAAACTTGCTTTTAAAAACCATATAAATTGTGTTACTTAAAAGGAAACAAAAGAGACATACTTAAAGTAAAATCCATTGTTTCACATGTAAGTACACATAAGAAGAACATGACTTCAAATACAAAATGACAAGTGAATTATGATATTTGCCTCAATTAAAATATACAAGTGAAATATATAAGTGAGTATATATGTAGACAAGTTACTTAAATCAAAACATATAATCTAAACTTGATTTATCCATTTGCATATAAATGAATGCAGTATATATATATAAGACTGGTCTTGCATATGGCATATTAATATAAAATAAATGTATACATGAAACTATTAAAACAAGAACGAAATAACAATTGGAAATATAAGTAAAATAAGGTGACATGAAAAAAAACATAGCCTGCCAATGTACTAACGTTGAAAATCAGAACTTAGGCATTTATTAGAAAAGATAGCCAAGGAATTAGCATTTGGAAGGGAGCAAACATCTTACATAAGAAAGGGTAGGTCTGCAAGTTTGGATATCCTATAGATTTAAGACAATTCTAGCCATGTGCACATCACTATGGATGTCAAGCAACCGAACTAAGAAGATTTAAACAATCTCATTCCACGTGCAAATCTGCAAAACAAGAGTAGGTGAATAGAAAGGTAATCAAAAGCCAGTAATGAACTTAGTTGCTTTGGAACTAAGGGCTGATTTATTAATGTATATAGGGTACACACAGGTGGAATTTGCAGAAGAAAAAGAACATGGCTAGGGTATAAAGTAGGAGCAATAATGACAATAAGGGACTGGTAACATCAAACATCACACACATCTCCTTAGGGCTACTATGCTTGAGCCTTTCTGCCTTGAACACCTACCCAACTAAAAGCATAAAATCTTACTTTTATAAATACCCTACTAAACCACACTTACACACACACAAATTTTTTTTTTTAATTGAAAAGGGTAGTAAAAACAAAAGGGGGCAAGTCATGTAAATTAAATATGGAATAATTTGTGCATGTAAAATAAATTGAATTGGCAAGTCATGTAAATTAAATATGGAATAATTTGCATAAATACTTTTACTCATCTACGCTGCTTAAATTTGACAGTTAAAACGCCGACTATCAAATAAATATCCCCTATGTGTTAGTTCGAAGAGACAGGGGTGGGAACTGGACCCAAAATCACTTCGAACCGACCTTACGTAAACTAACTTGCAGGGATAATTATAAAATTTAAAGAACTGAAGACCATAGATCTTCGCGAGCGGAAGAAATACATGTTGGAATTCTCTAGTTAGCTCCCAGAGATATTTCAATAATGATTCTATCGTGATAGAAATCTTCGGAAATGCAAGGACTATTCGCTATTGATCCATGGGGTGAATCCTACATCGGATGCAGTGGGAGAGTACCTTCGGTTCAACCTATTCCTGGATGACTTATATGAACGAATGTCTGACAAAGTATTTCTTAAGAGCCATGTACATTGATTTTTACAAACGTACTTTTGTCAGTGCCAGCTAATACCTAGAGTATTTTTATGGACGTCAACTTGTGATTTGATGGATCTGACAATGTGGCATTCGAAGAGAATGGTGGCCAGATGAACTAAAGGTAATTGTAAACCTCAAGCCTCATCAACCGGAAAATGACAAAAATCGGGAAGGCGACATGGCTAAGTGGATCGCTCCCAAGTAGGGTATATTATCACCTACCTAGAGAAAAGTCATTTCCTTCTTTATTCTTTTTTATGTTGTCCCTTTTGAGAAATAGTTGCCGTACACAACCGTTGGTGATATACATTCGACACACTCATGCGAAATGAGTGGTCGGTCATGTGTGGCCCGGTTGCAAGATGTTCTTGTTGAAGCCAGTGTATTCCCCTCTAGAGATACACTATCAGAAGGTGGTTTCATACCTTGTCATTGTCATATTCCATTGCCCAATAAGCCCCCGCGATTTGATTGTATACTACGTATGTGGAGCGTGAGATTCAAGCATTCTGCTAGGTTGCTATTTATTTGATTTAGAAATTATTATAATATCAGAATAGTTTTGATACAAAGAATGTTTTGGGTTATCATAAGGTAAAAACCATCCGTGTTTATGTGTGGGTCGGTCTTACGATTATCCTTCTTTTAAAAGGATTTTTAAATGTTAAATCAAGTTATTTTAAATTGTTTACCCACACCAGTCCCATGACTAACCCAGAGTTTATTT
This sequence comes from Allium sativum, assembly GCA_030737875.1. NCBI lineage: Eukaryota > Viridiplantae > Streptophyta > Magnoliopsida > Asparagales > Amaryllidaceae > Allium > Allium sativum. The sequence continues at coordinate 291,874,174 of CM060913.1, forward strand.
TTCTATGTTTTTCCTAAACTCTTGGGTGCCTAAATTTGTACGAGCGGTCAAGTAGTTCAGAATTTTACAGATACACTTCAAGGAACCTAGAGCAAGAGGCTATAATATTAGATATAGAGTTTATTTCCGCTGTATTGTATGTGAATTATGCTCTGATGATGTATGTGAGTACAAATACCAGTTTTATACTTCAAGTATTGTTGTGTAATATATTTTATTCATTCTATTGTGAGATTTGCGTTCACTGATTATGTTGTGTTCTGTTCTTGTTTTTCTTCTATTCTAACTTTCTTTCTATTTCTCACCCTCTAAATTCTTTCTATTAACGATCTGTTAATTTCTGGTGTTTAACTAGTCGTTATATGATACATGATACGTATTAGTACTGATAATCAGGATCGAGAATTCTAGGGTCGTTACAAATTTATTCCCAGCTTATGTAATCCATAGCTTGTGAAATTTTCGTTCAATTCCATTTGTTAAAATCTTAATCCCTAGTTTATCTCCTTTTTCCTTATGGTTTCAACCTCGCACCGCACGCCACGATGCCAATATCGACATATTATCAAAACCAAGAGTTTTCGCACTCAAATATCACCAACATTTCACTGCTACTATTCAGCAGCACCCAACATCCATCTCGACTCTCCTTCAGGCCACCGAAACATCATCTGTAACCCACACCATTGAAACCAACACCTATTTCACTGACATATCAAATTCGCAATTCAGCTGTAGGTTCCAATTTCCCCCAAACCCAGCAGCGTTCCCTATTTCACAACACCACCTGTGATTTCCAAATCCCCTAAACTTGCTTTTATACTCCACGATGTTCGACCCCCCTGAAATAACAATTGAATAGTATCCATTCAAACAATCCCACAACAACGAACCTTACTCGCTTCCTCATACACGAAATCGAATTCAAATTCGATTCTCCAAAAAAAACTGATCTTTACTAAATTTACCTTGCGATGTTATTAGTTTCCTCAAACAAGAATCGAACGTCTTTAATCCCATCTTGAATTGCCAAAAATTTCGCACAAGCTAAATACCTATGCATTCGTCAAAAACCCACAAAACGAACTCCTACCATCCAACAAAACGCAACTTCGACCCTGAAGCAGTGCATAGAACGGAATTCAACCCAATGTCGAACTCACTACTACCCATTTCATATTCGACTTCGGCCACTTCCTGGTTGATTGCGATTTCTCAAACGGAAAAACAAGGATCTCGATTTTATTTAGAAATGATTTTGTTTGTTTTTCCTTTTCCCTTTCGAACGGATTCTGATTTGAACAAATAGGGGAAATTCGACTTCAATTTGAAGCTTAGAGGAAAGCAAATGTTTTAACGGAAAAATAAAATAATGAATTTGAGATGGGGACATCGACTTAGATGGGTTTATGTAATGGCCCGAATTTCCGTACCCTTTGAGTTGACTAATTACATCACACGTCCAACCCAAATTACATAGAAATATGAATCATTTATAGAAAGAAGTTAGAGGATGAGAAATAAAAAGAAAGAAAAATTAGAATAGAAGAAACCAAAGAACACAAATCTCATAGCGGAACGAATAAAATATATTGTATAACATACTTTTGAATACAAATCAGTAATTGTATGTACATACCATCATCAGAGCACAAAAGTTATTCCTGGAACAGTTATAAACACATGTTTCCAAATTCAACATAGTACACAGCGGAAAATATGATAGTCTATAGCTAGTTGATGAAGCCTCCTGCTTCAAGCTCCACCAAGCGAACCTGTAAGATCCTGACTACTTGACTGCCCGTATAAATTTGGGCACCCAAGAGTATAGGGTAAAACAAACAAAATAAACTTTGGGTCAGTCATGGGACTAGTGTGAGTAAACTCCAACCATTTGATTTAACTTTCAAAAATCTTTTCGAATGAAATGATAATTGAAGACCAATCCACACTTAAATACGGATGGTTTTTACCTTACGATAACCAAAATTATTATTGATATCAAAATCCAGTGATATTATAATTGTTTCTACATCACATAAATAGAGTCTAGCGGAATGCTTGCATCTCACGCTCCATATATAATATAAAATCAAAAAACTGCAGGGCGCTTACTAGAGATTGGATTCTAACTATAACAAGGTTTGGAACCACCTTCCGATTAGTGAACTCTAGAGGGGATACATTGGGGTTCAACAAGAGCATCTTGCAACCTGGCAACACATGGCTGGCCACTCATTTAACTTAAGTGTACTGAGCATATTATCACCAATGGTTGTGATCAGCAACCGTTACCGAATGCATACAGCAGCGAATATAATAAGAAACAAATGAATTTTCTCTAAATTAGGTGATAATACCCCAAACGGGAATGACCCAATTGGTCATGCTACCTCCCTGATTTCTGTCATTTCCCGGTTGATGAGGCTTGAGGTCATGATTATCTTTTTAGAACATCTTGCCACCATTTATTTTGAATGCCACATCGTCAGATCTGTCTATGTACGTTGTCCTAGGACCAGACAAACCGAAGGCACCATTCTATTAATCCATCTTAGGCAATTTCTACCTAGGATTAACGGACAGTCCTTTCATTTACTCCGCCTTCAATTATCTTCGACATATTTCGATTTGCAATGTTTATGCCTATACAGAATGGTTTTCAGATAATAAATCCGATTTCGGTCTCTCCGTATTGACAACGGTTGTACAAAATAAAATAAAACTTTGATAGTCGGTGATTTAAATATCAAACAAAACATCTATACATCCAACGATCCTATTTCCAATATTGGTTTCAAAACAAATCTCGTTTAAATTTCCTTAATAGTACCTAAGTTCAAATCTCATTTCAAATATTGGTTTCAAAACCGATTTCCACTTTTTTATATAAATTCAAATTTGAATTTATATTTCAATTTATCCCATGATAAATAATTCACTTAATTTATACTCTCGTTTATAAACAACTTCTTGTTTTCTCCATTAACATGTTTTTAATTTCAACTCTATTTGAAATTACCTTTCTATTTTTGGAAATAAATTTCCTTTTAAAACCTCAAATTTCATTTTTTATATTCGAAAATATTTTATGGTATTTAAATACCAAAATTCTAAGGCCAAGGTAATTCAACACAGCATAATCAATCACAGTATGTATCACAGTAAATAACAAACAATAATATAAATGTTAAAGGATCCTGTTGGATCCCTTCAACCTGTTTCCCTGCATCCACAGATGTTAATCAACATTAATTTCACATAAATATGAAATACCATAGTAACAGAACTAATAATCGATCAACGATATAATTATATCAACCATTTCAACCAATTTTATCAACCATTCACCCAAACAACCATCACATAGTATATAATTATTATAAATAAATTTAAAACTTGTTTATACAAAAATATAAACGAACCAGAGTTAGTGAGTTTACTCACCTTGTTTTGTAGTTGATGGTCCTGCTTTTTATTTCGTTTAAATGGGAACTTGATTTTTTTCTTGGAATTCCTATGGTTCTATTCTCAGTTAAATCAGTTCCATAACGTAGATCTCATCGTTGCAATTCTAACATGACAAATTTTGTTGGATTCTGTTTTCATATGAGATAGTTATATATTTTATAAGCTATCGATATATGTGTGTATATATATATATATACACACACATTGTTTAATTAATTTAAACCATATAATTAGCCTTAGTTAATTATTCAATTACCACGTGACTTGGCATATATAAGCTTTCCCTTTGCTCTCAGGTAAATCTCCCCTATGCACCACATCATCACATCTGAACAAGCGCGATGATTAACATCACATTATCTTTCAGCTTCTTCAATCCTAGCAATATTCTGCCTTTTATCGAAAACCACCACTTCATTTTAAACAGTGTCCATCTATCTCTAGTTCAAACAGACCTTTACAGCCATGGTCTCCAACAACTACCCTTCTAATAACAAAACTTGCTCCTCATGGTTGCCTTTCCAGTTAACATCCACGTCCAGTTAGCGTCCACGTTCTATAGTAAACGGAGAGCAAACTCACTCCAAACTCACCAATGATATCCCATCTCCCTACTTAATTACCGTAATTAGAGGCTAACTTAGCAGATTTAACACTGTAACAACCCACACCAAATCACGCTATCCTCCCACAGGCAAATTCAAACACACCATTCACAGTCCCTTTTTTTTCATCATCCCCTCTTTCTTCACTTCCCATATATTATATAAACATGCGTCTACTGATATAAGAACAATTTAAGAATAGTTATTATGTAAACCACACCAGTAACTAATTAGCGTTTAAGAACAGTTAAACCCCTCCCCTAAAATCTCGTTTACTACAAACTCTCCTTCCCATACATAAGAACATATCTAGACTTCACAAATCTGCAACTGATTCCACCACTTGAAATGATCGCCAAGACTTAATTCTCCACAGCCTGAACGTTGTGTCAATCCGTACTCCACCCATCACTGCTTAACACCCCCGCAAATCGAAATCTTAGGTAATGATGTAGGAAAAATCAATTAACTGGCGTAGTTTCGAACTCCATTAAACATATGCGGAATTAAAGAATAAAAGATGCGAATTTCAAATATAAATGTTTCGAAATTTAAGAAGATTTCTTTGATTTTAATCGATTTTTTGAAGTGGCAAATCTCGTTTTTAAAAGAGGAAATTTGGACTTGAGGAAACAGGCAAAATAATTGTGGTTAGGTATTAAGAAGGGGTTGGGAACAATTTTTACTTCGAGGGAGGAAATTTCGATTTTTTTACTGAAGGAAATGAAATGATAAAAGGTTAGCCTGCTTCTTTATTTTATAAATATTTACTTAATGGCTTTCTAAAGACGATTTGGCAAGGCTTCGGTGAGAAGGAATTGGGTGGCTTCCAATAGAAGCTTCATCGTTATTTTCCATTTAGTATTAAAAATTTAGCTGCCTCGCTACACAGAATTTCATTCACTTTACGGACTGGTATATACAAAAATAAAAATACTATCGTGTCAACTGATGTGCCACGATCCTAAAAATATAATAAAACAGACTAATTAGTTTATTTTGTGAAACCCCAAAATGTTGACATAGGGTGTAAAATACTTCAAATAAAAAGTTCCTTATTTCCTAAATTAAAAATTACAGATAGATTCTAAAAATTAGATTATAACTACGACTCAAAGATCTTGTCTAAATTCAAAACCAATATTTAATTATATTAAATTATAGTTATGGCTTATACACGACTCCACAACGACTTTCTGAAAATTTGATTTGGACATAACCTACAATCTATAAAATGAAATCTCAATTTTTCACTTCCAATAGAAAGATACAGTTTAATAGATTCAAACAATTCTTGTTTTAAAGAAATACGACTCATATTGGCTTCTGTATAACCAATTAAAGTCCAAAACGTTGAATTACGAACTACCGCGATATTACAAATTCGATATAAATTATACTACAAATTATACTTCAGACTTCGTTTAATTAATAAATTCCTTATAAAAAGTGTTTTATACTACAATTATAATATTTAAAACATATTTAAATATTCCAAATTTAGTGGCTAAAAATCTGGGTCGTTACATTCCTCCCTCCTTAAAATAATTTCGTCCTCGAAATTTCTAAGTGGTAAAAATGCTATAACTCTAACTCCTCATAACCTACTTAGTTAAGATCTTATATTCCATATCTTCATAACCCAGTTCTTACCTGACCTTTGAATTCTCATAAAAATACTCAACCATTCATAATTTTTTCCAAATGATATGTCCACCATTTTTGGACAATCCATCATCACTTTCTTGTCTTCAATCCATATGCTCTTCTGCATATCCACACCCATTCCAATTGATTTCAAATCCATTTATCAGTTGCATTATTCCACTTCAAATTTTATTAACCAACTCTGGTTTTTTATTTCAATTACAATAACAACTCGATTTTAAATTATCAAAAAATTTCTTGAAAATTTTCTAACTCTTTAAATTTTTGAAAAATTTCGCTAGCATCTCATTTGCACTGCTCAATCGGTACAACCACAAATCGCCTTTCTAGGCCTTATCCAATCTAAAAGAAAATCAAAAAAGCCAAGCAGCTTGACCCATAGGCTCATAAAACCATCAAAACCAAGTAATATTGTAAACATGTACTTTTTTATTGGGCATAATTCTATCTCTTGCATTTGCTTCCATTCAATAACTTCACAATATACATATATCCATTTCCAGTTGGTTTCAAATCAATCCAACTTCCAGTTTTTAACACTCTAATCAACTTCTGATTAGTTCACTTCCATTCTATCAATTCAAATCTAATTTCTGTTAAGTCAATCCACATGTTATACTTGAATCCAAATTTATCACAGTTCAATTTCAATTAACAACATCCAATATATATTCAACTTGCTTATTCATAAGTCGAATTCATATTAATTGTTAATGGTATTTTTCACCAACACCCGAATTACAGAATGTAATGTATGTATTTATGAAATTTGTCATGGTCATGACTCAGAATTCTCAGGAAATGATCCTGAATCTGAGATGGGTAGGTTTCTGGGCTATGGCAACTGCACTATGTATTTCAATAAGAAGAAAAAAGGCTAACGCCTCCCTTGAGTTCATGGATGAAAGCATCGCAATATTCGCTAACTTCGATGGCTCCTTTGCACTAGATCTTCCAGGGGGAGGAATCTGAATTACAATGGAGGTCGAGCAAGGAATTCATATACGATTTTTTCGCATCAATGTTTGAGAAGCATTAAGCTCAGCATGAGGGTATGGATCAATCATGGTGGCTCCGTAAAGTGAGGAGATGGGGAATTCATATTTCTATCAAGTTCCCTTCCTCCACTACTGGAGCACCTTGATTGGTCTCCTCATCAGAAAGGTTAGTGTTAACTCCCTGTTTCATTATTATGATACAACAAGATTATCAAATCCCAAGACATACGGACTCGGAATTTTTCATTTATAGATTGTAGATAGATTACATAAATTAATGGTTTTCTCTCCTTAAGGAAGGAGCTAAATTGAGAAATGAAAAGTTCATCCCTTATTGCAGAGTATCAAGGGTCCTATTTATAGAGTATCAAGGTTGTTGGGCCTGAAAGATTCCCGTCGGTCGCTTTTTTCTGGGTTTCGGGCATCGGCCTATCGGTCCTCCTCGTGGCGCCGGTTACAGTTTTTTAAAGTGATGGCTCTGGGTGAATTGGGGTCTCTCCTAGGTGGAAGGGGGATTGTTCCCGCGACAGGTCACGGAGGCATTTTGGATTTCTTGGGGAATGCTCTCAGTGTCGGCCCTTCGTTATGGGCTTTCAGATGTAGGCTTTCGGCTTTATCGTGGTTACTCGGATGGGCCCGCCCTCATGCCATACGCAAATGTCTACCGATTTATAACCGTTAATGGTTCAGGTACTAAGTGGATTAGTACGGGCAGCCCATATTCTTACTTGAGTCTCGGTTTAGCCTTCCGGTTTGCCTCTCTCGAGGGTAGCTTTCGGTGATACTCGTGTTACTTACGAAAGTAACCACTTTCCATGTCCATGGAGCCATTCTTCGAGGGTTGATTTCAAACCATCTTTATGCTCTGACCCGAAACTCCTCCTATTTTAATGTGTTGGTATCCATTGGGTGATTCTTGGCGGATAGATCCCGTCGGACGAACCCTTGCCGATACCTGGTAGGTTTCGGGTCCCTTTTCTCCAAAGGGGGTATCGGCCTGAGTTGCTCTTGAGTTCCTTATTCTTTCCTTATATTCATTCGACATCCATTCACCTACCGTCTTGTGCCAAGATCATTTTGGTTGTAACATTTCCCCCCTTTAGTGAAGGGGTGTCTTCGACTTTCCAAGTCAAGCTTCTTTCACCTGATCTTCGCCTATTTGCTTGTCAATTATTTTCCCATGCTAAGTTATGCCACGGGTCTTGTCAAAGAGACATGTTTTCGATGCCTTGTGGAGGAATGAAGTAACCTAGATTCAGGCTTTGATGGAAGATAGAAAACCTTTTCCGACAATGATGTTGAGTCGAACACTATCCAAATTCTAACGAATCAGGATTAAAGAGCTGAATCCGTCCAGATTCGAGAACTTAAAGGTTGAAGGCCGAGAACCTTCTCGGTGTTAATGAAGAGCCGGATCCTCCCAAATTCGGAAGTTTTTAGATTGAGGACCGAAACCCTTATGGCATTACGAAAGATTTGAATCCACCCAGATTTGATTATTAGTTTAGAGAACCAGAACCTCCTCCGGTATCAATAGAGCTCCGAATCGACCCAGGTTCAGGTATCAGTATAGAGAACCGGAACCTCCTCTGGTATAAATAGAGCGTCGAATTGTCCTAGATCCGGGTATTAGTTTAGAGAACCGGAACCTCCTCCGGTATTAATAGAGCACCGAGTTGACCCAAATTCGGGTATTAGTATAGAGAACCGGGACCTCCTCCGGTATTAATAGAGCGCCGAATCGACCCAAATTCGGGTATTAGTATAGAGAACTGGAACCTCCTCCGGTATTGATAGAGCGAGTACCCCCTTCGTATTTGATTCAGGAAGTAGAGGTTGTACGAGCTTCTTGAGCCTCCCCTTGGGCTTTTGTTGTCAAACCAGAGGATGTACGTGCTTTGTTGGCCACTCTCTGGGCCTATGCATTTGGAGCGCTTAGCTAGCTTATCCACAAGCAGGGCCCAAGGACTTACCCGACCTCCCTCCAGGAGGTGCCTTATCCTGACCATCGTAGGCAATGATAAGGGCCAAGAAACTTAGACGGGGCCGTCGTAGGCACAAAACTAAGGTTTACTCTTTTGACGCTCTACACGGGCCATCATAGGCACTGATAGAGGCTTATACGCCACCCCCTCCAAGAGGTGCCCTATCCTGACCATCGTAGGCGATGATAGGTGTTTGCGCTCCCATTTGCGGGTAACGCGGAACATAAGAAGTGGTAGGATGTGCTCTTCTACGAGTAGAGGTAGGACGTGCTTAGTTTGAGTAGAGGCAGGACTTAGCATACTCTTTTGCGAGCAGGGGCAGGGCATGCTAATTTTTAGATGCACCGCCACGACAATCTCTGGTGTGAAATGGCGGCTTACGCTTTCGATTCTTTAACCCTACCCCTCTGGTTTGGTAACGAGAAAGACTAACATAATCATGTCCCTTCGGGGGATGCCGCGGCCTGACCAATTTGGCGATGACGAGAGATTCATTCCTTTTTTCAGCTCGACCCCATTTGGTTTCTTATGAGCTACGGGGAAGGTTTCCATGCCCCTAGTTGTATGGTGATTTCTTGGGGAAAAGATCTTGTGTCCTCTATTCTTTTATGGTTGGAAAATATGGCCACAAATGTTTCGAGTTTCATGTCCTTGGAACAAGATTGTCGTTGGGCCTACATAGCCGATATGTGTCAGGTATGACCTCTTGATGGACAATTAGGGGTCCTTCCCAATTTGGACCGAGAGGACCATCAGCCAGATCTTTGGTGTTAGCCATTACTTTTCGTAGTACCAATTCATCCTTAGCAAAGGTCCTAGATTTGACCTTCAAATTGTAATATTTTGAGATCCTTCTATGGTATTTGGTGGTTCTGATTGCAGCCTCATCCCTTAGTTCCTATATCAAGTCTAATGATCTTTTCTTAACTCCTAGTTGGGGTCAATTGCGTATGCTATCCTTCGTTGCGACGGAACTTCGACCTCAACCAGAAGCATAGCCTCGCAACCATATATCAGGGAAACGGGGGTGTGTTCCGTAGCTATTTTGGTGGAAGTCCTGTATGCCCATAGCACTAGAGGCAATTCTCTGCCCAATTTCCTTTGGTCTAATTTAGACATTTCTTAAGGATCGTCTTAATGGTTTTATTTGCTGCTTCCACAACTTCTTTAGCTTTTGGATGGGCCACTGAGGAGAAGCTTTTGATGATTCCATTTTTCTCGTAGAATTGGGTGAATTCTTCACTCTCGAATTGTGTTCCGTTATCCGATATGATCTTATGGGGAATCCTGAAGCAGGTAACGATATTTTTTATTAAGAATTTTAATACTTTCTTGGATGTGATAATTAGAAGGGGTTCTGCCTCCACCCACTTTGTGAAATAGTCGATAGCTACTACGACATATTTAGCTCCTCCCTTGGTGAGTGGCAAGGGCCCGATCAAATCTATCCCCAATATCTCGAAAGGCTAGGGGCTCGATATAGTGGTTAGGTTGTTAGGGGGAAGTCATGGTAGCTTAGAGTACTTCTGACGTTTGTCACATCTCTTGATGTATTCAACCGCTTGACTAACCATCCGCAGCCAATAATAACTCTGTCGCATGACCCTTTTGGCCAGTTTAACCCCATTGGAATGGTCCCCGCACCATCCTTCGTGAGTTTCTTTTAATAGGCTGAGTCCAACTTCGAAACTTACACACCTTGAAAAAGGAAGTGAGTGCCCCTTTTTATAAAGTATATTGTCCATGATTATGAATGTGGGAGCTTGGTGTTTTATCTTTCTTGCATCTCGCTTACTGAGGGGTAATGACCTTTCCAAGAGGTAGTCCTCTATGGGAGTCATCCATGTAACTTCCCGTTGGGGGCGTGCTTCCGTTATGGGGGATTCCTTCTCTGAGTTTCCTTCTTGGTCTCCTTCGTCTCCCCTTCTTAAGGCTTGGGATCGGGTCAAAACCAACAACTCTTTTCATGTTTCCAATTCTTTCTATTTGATGTTGGGCATCTCCTGATATCCCACCGGCACTATTCGGGTTTCGGGGGCTCCGTGGGAGCTGGCTAATTTGGCTAGCGAATCCGCCTGGGTATTCTGCCCGCGGGGTACTTGACGAACTGAGAAATCTTCAAACAAGGAAAGCATCTTTATTACCTTCTTCATATATAATATGAGCCGCTTGTCTTTGGTTTGATATGTCTGTTTTATTTGGTTTACCATTATTTGCGAGTCACTGAAAATTTCTATCCTCGAACTGTAATGCCAGATTCAGACCAGCTATCATGGATTCATATTCAGCCACACTATTGGTTGTCGGGAACCCTAACTTCATGGCATAGTGCAAGCGGTGCCCGTCAGGGGTGATTATAACATAACCTGCCCCGCCCCCTTCTCGTTGGAAGCTCCATCTACAAAGAGCTACCATTTGGCCTTTGAGTCGTTTTCTTTGACCGACTGTTCTGAAATAAAGTTCGTGGACTCATTCACGAAATATGCATAGCTTGCCCTTTGATTGTTGCTCAATGATGGAACTCAATTTCGTATTAGATGAACTCAATACCCCATTTAATTAGCCTCACCGAGGTTTCTGGTTTGCTGAACACTTGTTTGAGCGGGAAGCTAATTAAGACTTTAATAGGGTGTGCCTGGAAATAACCTCTGAGATTTCGTGTAGTAAGGATTAAGCAATATGACAATTTCTCTATGACGTGGTATCGAGTTTCCGCGTCTTTTAGCCTCCGGCTAACATAGTAGATAGGGTGTTGAGTCCCCTTATTCTCTCTTATCAGTACTGAGCTCACTGCATGTTCGAAGACAGCCATGTATAGGTATAGAGTTTCTCTCTTCTAAGGACTGGACAAAACTGGAGGTGTTCCCATATAAACTTTTAATTCTTGAAATGCCTTCCTACACTCTTCATTCCATTCAAAAATCTTCTTCTTCTTTATGACATTGAAGAAATGGACGCACTTATCGGTGGCTTTAGAAATGAACCTGCTGAGTGCCGCTACCTTCCCGTTAAGGCTCATGACCTCCTTGCTGGTTTTAGGTTCCTCCATGTCCTAAATGGCCTGTATTTGGTTGGGGCTGGCCTCGATTCCTTGCTCGCTTACCATATACTTCCATATTGCGCCCTATCTGCTCTTGGAATATTTTGTTTAGCAGCCTTTGGTACGTCACCTCTGCATTCCTCAAACCAAAAGGCATTACTTTATAACAGAATGTTCCCTAGTCGGTAATAAATCTTGTGTGATCCTCATTAGGTTTATGCATTGGTATTTGGTTGTACCCCGAATAAGCATCTGTAAGGGATAGTATCTTGTCTCGTGGCATCAACCAACTGATCGATCCACCGAAGAGGGAAACAATCTTTTGGACATGTTTTGTTTGAATCCGTCTAATCGATACACGTCCTCCACTTCTCATTGGACTTGTTCACTAGCACAGGATTGGCTAACCATTTCAGGTAATGGACCTCTCGGATAAACCGGTTAGTTTCCAGCCTTTTGACTTCCTCCTTCAAGGCTTCAATCCAGTCCCTATTATATTATCTCTTCTTCTACTGGATCGGGATTATCGAAGGGTCGATGTTTATAGTGTGGCTCATGATTGAAGGATCGAAACCAACCATGTCCGAATGGGTCCAGGCAAAAACATCCTTGTTGAGCTGCAGGAAGCGGACTAAGTCACTTTGGAGAGGTTCCATTAGCTTTTTCCCTATGTTAATGACCTTCGATTTATCCTTCGGGTCAATGTTTACTTCTTCTACCTCTTCTATTGGTTTGATCCTTTTGATGTCTCCTTTAGAGTCTAAATCTATGATAATTTCTCCTTCTTTAGTTGATTTCACCTCATTGGACCTTTTTCACTTCCTTTTCAAAGAAGTGTACCTACCATTAGAGCGTTTGTTGGTCTTATTTATTTTTATCTTGGCTTCAGATGAGGGATGTAAGAATCCCTTATCTGAAGGCATAAAACCAGTAGAAGAATTAAAATACAAACAATACTCCCTTTTGTATTTTTGACCATTGCAAAGTACAACTCTCGGGAGCTAAACTGTTCTCCCCGGATCGTACCCCATCCCTAATTCGTCAGAAATTTTAACATGAGATATTTGGAAGAAACGAAGGCATCCATCTACTCTAAAGTCAGTCATCCAAAGAAGGCATTGTAATAGGACGGCTGATCAATCACGACGAAGAGAGTTTTGAAAGTCCTATGGAAGGGGACAACCCTACTTGAACCAAGAGGTTGATTTGACCCACCAGAGTTGACCCTTTATTGTTGAACCCGAAAATCGATTCATTGCTAGGCTCCAGCTTCTTTTCCTAAATTCCCATCTGATCGAAGGCGTGGTTGAAGATGACGTTGACAGTGCTTTCGATATCCACCAATATTTTAGAAACAACCGAAAGTCTTATCTGCACCGTTATCATGAGGGGGTCGTTATGTGGGTGACGGACCCCTTTCTTCATTTCTTTCGGAAAGATCACGAGGTTATGCATTTTGAGGGCATAACGCGTGCTTTTCAATGACGGTTCTTCTTGAATGGAGAAGATTCCCTCCAAAGCTTTTTTCACGTATTGGTTCCTGGCTTTCGGACAGCTTCTGGCAGGGTAAGGTCCCACATGAATCACATTTATTTGGTTCATGGGATGCCCCAAATCCAGGTTGTTCTCCCCCGTAGTGACTCCTATCGTATTTACTGAAACCCTCTGCTGTCCTTCTGCGCGTTAAGCTGGTGCTGCTCTATTTGAAACAAACTCCTTCAGGTGCCCATCCCGAATTAGTTTCTGGGCTAATCCCATTTAAGACCTTGCATTCATCTGTGTTGTGCCCGTTGGTTTTATGGAACTCGCAGTATTTACTACCGACATGAGGTTCGGGACAATTTTTGGCTTTGAATGAGACAGGGAAGTTATTGACCGTTTCTTTTGCGACAGCGTACACATACGACATGGGCTTGTTCAAGGCAACTGAGTTGGTGTTAGAGTCTTCCCATCTCGATCTCCTCTGAGTCCCTTCTAGGAGCTTTTGTTCAAAGTTCGGCCTCCCTCCCTCTCCCTGAGGCCCGAACTTTCTTTTCGTGAAGTATAGTTCATCCATGCGGATAAACTAGTCAAGTTGGAAATGAAAATCTTACAAGTCCTTGCCGCCTTGGATATATAACTCCTTCCAGAAGGGTGTTTTCTATCAACCCTGAATGTACGACAATTGGCTTGTCGCGGTCATTCATGTCTTTGGATTTTAAGGCCTCGATGTTGAACCTTTTGAGATAGTCCCCGAGAGACTCCCCTTGTTTCTGTTTGATGTTAGCGATTACCGTATAATCTATGGTCGGATCTTTGCAGATGCAGAACTACGCGGAGAATTTTTAGGAGAATTGCTTCCATGATTAAATGGTGTTTTCCCTATACTGGCGATACCATTTCGTCGCTGCACCTGGGAAGGTCACCGGGAAGAGGTGACATCTGACAGCTCCATAAGCGTTGTAAAGATCCATCTAGCTTTCGAAAGCCATCAAATAGTTGTCGGGATTAGTCATACCCAGATATTTCATGGTTGGAACTTTGACTTTTGACGGTATCACGGTGTTCATAGTCTCATCATCAATGAACGGGGATATCCTCTCATTGTCGTTAACCTTGTCATCCTAGGTTCTCTTCCGCTTTCTTCCCAGCAAGTCCTTGATGGTATTGTGAGTGACATCTCTGATGTAAGCCTCCGTGTTGTTTAAATCTTCTCTCTTAGGGTTATATCCTTTAGAAGTGGAGCTCCCAGACTGTTCTTGCTCGCATTGATTTCCTTGATGATCTACTCCCATCAGATGAGACTTCTTTTTCTTGGAAGAAGTTTCTTTAGGTCCCCCTTTTGCTTCTGACTGTCGAACAGGGGCCTTCCTTTCTGGAGATTCATTCGTCTCTCTCTAACTATATCTGATGAGCCTCGAGGACTTCTGCGCGTGTACAGCGTTGACCTGAGCTTGCATTTCTTGGAGCTGCTTTTCCAAGCCAAGATTCTCGTGACATTATCCTCTATGGCGTTTGGATCTAGTAGCAGTTGTGGGTTAGGCGTAGCCCCTTTTTGGTTATTATTCAGGTTGAGTGTTGGGCCCTCATTTCCTTTGAGGGTGACATTGGGTTCCAGTTCTTTGTTTTTCTCCTTCAATTTTTTCGTCTTCATTGTTTCCTACCATTGAACGATGAACTCATCTAGTTAGTTTAAACAAATTAACCATAGGATCGGAGGTTCAGGCCCTCCTTCTAGCGCCAAAATGTTAACAATATTTTTCGTCAACACCCAAATTACAGAATGTAATGTGTGTATTCACGAAATTTGCCATGGTGATGACTCAAAATTCTCAGGAAATGATCCTGAACCAAGGATGGGTAGGATTCGGGGCCATGACAACTGCACTGTGTATTTTAATAAGAAGAAAACAGGCTAATGCCTCCCTTGAGTTCATGGATGAAAGCTGTAACACCCCGAATTTTCTATTAGCAATAAATTAACAAATTAAAGTATAATTAATTCTAAATGAAAGAGTTAAGGGAAAACGGTTACGCCGTTGCGTTCTTCGCGGAATTCTTCTGGAGATAGAGTCCGAGTTTGTGTAAATCGGACTTCGTAAGAAGAAGTTATGACCTCCGGAAGTTTCAGAATTCAATTTAAATTTCAAACAGCTCAAAACTCAGTTCAAAATTTGAAAACAGTCCCAAACTGGGTTGGGCGGGAATTTTCCCGCCTAGGACCCAGGTCGACCAGGGGGTCGACCTAGTTACCCAGGTCGACCATGTGGTCGACCTGGGGGTCGACCTAGGGGTCGACCTAGGGGTCGACCTGATCAGGTCTTGGCTGGCCTGGTCGGGTTCTGAGTGATTTTCTGAGTTCTGGTGTGTCACTAGAGCTGATTTGTCACTTTCTGATTGACTTCTCTTGGTGTGTATGGTCTGGATTCACTCTATGATCATCTGAAGGCTCAAATTAATCTGAAATGCTATAAATACAACCCAACACTCAACCCAAATTTACACAAATAAAATAGAGCTAGAGTCGTCATGCTGCCGGGAGGAAACTAAGTGTAGCCGTCAGTTGGAGAAAGCTTAGAGACGAGCAAAATTAAAGTAAAAACAAGATTCAAACAACGTTTATCTACCCAAAGGAAAGCATTGCAAATTCAGAACTCAGAAACCAGAAGTCAAGATCGTCGTTTGTTGTAAGTATAGTGATTATTCCAATGAGAATAAAATTAAGACTTGATTCGATGTAAAATGGAAATGGAAATTTACTATTGTATAACAACGATGCTAATTCATATCTATGTATTACAATGATTTTGTTGTGAATGGTATTGGGATGTTTGTGGTATAATTGACTTGATTTTGGTCCTATTGTACATTTAGAATGAAAGCAACATCACATACGAGTATATGGTTAATGTTAGAATTTACACCTATATGTTTATATGTTTAACATAGGTTGTATACATTTTTCTAAGTCAAAGTTAAGACTTATATACACATGTTCTATGTTAAGACCATTATGCCTACATGATTAAATCCCATGTATATGTTCTTATGTTCTTTGCACGTTTGTAATTGGGTCCATGCCAAGTACCATTTAGTTTCACACGATTATTACAAGTTTCATGTTATAATAGGATACATGATTTGGTCCAGTTCACGCTTTTGGGTTAATGTCAAAAATAGACATTTTTATGGACAAGTAATAACTTTATCACATGCTAGTTTGTGTTTGAAGTTATGCCTAGATAAAAATATGTTTAGGCTTATGTTTTATGCAAGTCTAAATTATGCCATTTCATGTGACACCTATTTAATTAGATTCTTATTGGAATGCAAGTTCACATGACAAGTTGAAACCCATGATTTATGTTAATTAGATTGCAAAGTTGCAAGTTCATATGTCACACACCCTTTATGTTATTTAGAATATTTCATGTTCTTGGCTTTCCCTTCTATGTTTATAAGTTGGGCTGAAATATCTAGCCCAACATTCATTATAATCTTGCGAACGTACAAACGGGGGAATATCATTGGGATTAAACATGAAAAATATATGTGTTTGCATGTTTGGCACATGCCAATAATCAGTGACATTTAAATGGTATGAATTGCCATGCCTAAAAAAATAACGAACTTGGAAAATGGGCCATAACATTTACATATAACAAGTAAAAGAGACAAATAAGTAAATTTAGAAAATACGAATATGCTTAACCCGAGGTTAGATTGAGTTGTGATGTAAACGTGCCCGGACCCGCCCGACTGTCCAGTAATCACAACAATACCTATCCAATGTGGTAGGTTAAGGCATTAAGCCCAACAAGGACCCGAGGTTAGACTGAGTTGCGGTGCAAACCTGCCCGAAACCGACCGGCTATCCAGTAACCGCAACAATACCTATCTAATGTGAGTGGTCGATGTTTTAATGAATAAATTAAAGCTAGAATAAGGATGGTAGGGTTAAGTTAACTAAACACTTAACCAATTCAACATGTTAACTAAACTGATGGGTGGAGTTAGGTTAATACAGACACTTAACCACTTAACATGTTTGACTAGAAAACCCTACTAACGGGGACCCATTTCAGCAGTAACCCAATTAGGTATCATGGTACCCTGAAACTAGGCAGGGTGGGGCACGATTACTTAGCTGATTTTAAGCGGTCAAAAGCGACGGTGAGTGGTGCAGCGGTGTAGGTTCTAACGGAGTGCGGGCGTGCACATACTTCGGAGCAGACAAACAGGGCACTGGGCACCAGTAGTATACACTATGCATTCTAGAATTGTGTCGGGCCGCCACCATGGGACTTGATACACCCCATGGTGGGACCAGCATAGGTATCTACAATTATTGGGGGCCGTATGACACATATGATTTTGCGAGTAGGAGTCGATCTTTAGAAAGGGGATCACTTCACCCCGATCATGGGGCGCCAATCGGAATAAATACAAGTAGGTGCAGAGATATAGTGTGGGGTGCGATAGTATATTCGGTTCAAAAACTGCTTTATCTTAGTTTATGATACTTTCCTGTTTCCAGTTTATACCTATCATGCCCTTTTTCTTATTCTCATACTAAAGAGTCATTAGACTTACCAAGCTTTATGTCTGACTCTATTTTTCTTTCGTCTTCTTTTCTTCTGTCCCCCCTCCCTCCCTCCCCCCACAGGGAGGAAACAACCCAGCTTAGTCAGACTCTTTGCAAGCTTCAAGATAGTAGATGTATGGTTTGGACTCTCTTTCCTTGGCTATGGCTTTTGGAAATGTTCTATGGGGATTTATGCAGTTTTAATTATGTTTTATGCTTCTTTATTTAATAATCAAGACATAAATGATGATGTAATGTTTTGGAAGTTATTGTGAGACAATTATGGAAATGTTTTGTATGAGCACGTATTTATGAAATGAAAGTCTGTTTGTTTTCCGCTGCTTATATATATATATGTGTGTGTGTGTGTGTGTGTGTGTGTTTATATATGTCTTGTCTTTTATCTGTGACTTTTACTTATAAACCTCCACCGAAGTTAAAGCATTCCCTTTGTGAGTGACCTCAATGGAGGTGGGGTGGTTCACTTGGTATTAGAGCACAGGTTTACCAAATTTGATAAAGTTTTTTCAAACTATTTTCAAAAAGAAGTTTAAAGAAGCATTTTTTTCAAGAAAAATCGTTGTTTTTAAAAAGGCATAATTCCCCAAAGCCATATGCACTATCTCTCTATCCTTTTGTCTTGAATCTTTCCTTTTTGTTTTAGCATGTCTGGAGATCTTAACCTTCCAGAAGGGGTACCGATACCTGGCTGGTTCCGAAGGTACCTAGAGGCTCGGGCCAATGACGCGGGCCCAGCAGACATTCCTCCTCCCACAGTGGCAGCGGTTCCTCCTCCTCCTCGTGGAAATGCTTTCGCTAAAAACGTGTAGAGACTTTAAGGCTATGAGTGGAAAGGACTTTTATGGAACTGAATCCTTTGTGGTAGCAATGAAGTGGCTGAAGGAGACCGAAGATTTGTTCGTCATCTTCGAAGTTGACGACAGGCAAAAGATACAGCTAGCAGTGTGGTTACTTAAAGATGAAGCTTCTTATTGGTGGGAAGTTACCCATGCTGAGAGGCCAGTGGAAACTTGGGAAGATTTCAGGATGAAATTTGAGATGAAATTCCTCTCCCAAGCTGAAAGAAGCCTGCAGATGGAGAAGTTCCTAACTCTTAAACAAGGAAGTATGACGATCAAGGAGTACGTCAATCAGTTTAATCAGCTGGCCAGATTTGGGCTGGATTTAGTAAACACCCAACACAAGAAGGCCCTTCGCTTCGTTAAAGGTCTGAATGAGCCTCTACACAGCCTTGCTACGACCCATATACCCATGGGAGCGACTTATGAAAGCTTGGTGGACATGGCGCTGCTACACAAGGAAGATAAAGGCAAGAAAGAGGCAAAGGTGGAAGTGCCTCAAGAAAAGAAAGAGGGTTTACAGGCTAAAAAAACAGACTTCAAGAAGGGCAGGAAGAACAACAAATCCCGTGAAAAGAGAAAGTGTAATTTATGCAGCATTGTTGGACATATAGCGAAAGACTGCAAAAAGAAGAAGGCGAAGATGAATGGTGGTTGTTTCCATTGCGGCGAGACATGACACATGGCTAAGGACTGCCCAAAGAAGCGGGGGCAGGGACAGAGGACTGGATCCACTTCGGGGGGACAGGTTCACGCGCTGGTGGCACCTCCGCAGGAACGAGGTAGAAATATTTCTGTAGAAATCTTAGTTCATCTCTATGATCATCCAGTTCGCACTCTCTTTGATTCTGGCGCATCGCACTCTTTTATTTCATCTGCTTTAGTAGAATCTCTGCACCTAGACACTAGTATGGTAGAAGATCCCTTGGTTGTTTCAAATCCAATTGGGGGCTCAGCTTATTTGTCAATGGTTTGTTTGGATTTGAAAATATCTATTCTAAGTGTTGAGTTTAGATGTAGTGCCTTTGTTTTGGGTTTCTCGGGATATGGATTGATCTTAGGCATGGACTGGTTATCCAGTAATGGTGCCATCCTTGATTGTGAGAAGAGAGTGGTTAGACTCTTGACTCTGCTCGGTAACACTCAAGAAATTTCTTATAATCCCTTGAATGCTGTTATGCTTGGTTATCTAGAGTCGCTTGATGCTTCTGTTGAGAATTTGCAGTCGGTTAGAGTGGTCCGTGAATATCCGGATGTCTTTGAAGAGGTGAAGGGCTTACCTCTGAGGCGGGAAATAGACTTTCGCATATATCTTGTTGATAATGCAAAGCCCGTAGCATTACCTGTTAGACACATGGCTCCAAAGGAGAGAAAGGATCTCAGTAAGCAAGTTAAGGAGCTTCTCGAGAAGGGGTTTATAAGGAGGAGTATCTCTGAATGGGGTGTTCCAGTGGTGTTCGCCACCAAAGCAGATGGCTCACTACGTCTTTGTGTGGACTATAGGGAGTTAAACAAGCTGACTAAGAAGAATAGACACCCGCTTCCCAGAATAGACGATTTGTTTGATCATCTTGTAGGTGCGTCGGTCTTCTCCCAACTTGATCTGGCTACTGGGTTCCATCAGCTAAGGGTAGCTGAAGATAGCATTGATAAAACGGCGTTCAGAACCCTAGACGGTTTCTTCGAGTGGCTTGTCATGCCTTTCATCTTGACAAATGCACCCGCTTATTTCGTAGACCTAATGAGCAGGGTGTTAAGAGAATTCCTAAATAAGTTCGTGGTTGTCTTCGTAGACGATATTTTGATCTTCTCAAAGAACGAGGAAAAACATGCTCAGCATCTGAAGGAAATCATGGATATTCTCCGTACACATCAGCTAAAAGCAAAATTCTCCAAGTGCCACTTCTGGAGAGAAGAAGTGAGGTTTCTTGGACATGTAGTGTCCAAAGAGGGGTTAGCTATGGACCCCACGAAAGTGGTGGCAATGCAAGATTGGAAGACACCAAGAAATGCAACCGAAGTCCGAAGCTTCCTCGGGCTAGCAGATTTTTACCGAAAGTTCATTAGAGATTTCTCGAAAATCTCAGCTCCACTCACAAGGCTAACAAAAAAGAATCCAGCGTTCGCTTGGGATTTGGATTGTGATATTGCTTTCCAACGCTTAAAAAGGGCTCATACAACAGCCCCAGTTCTAACTTTGCCTGATGGAAGCAATACATTCACAGTATACACGGATGCTTGTGGTACGGGACTAGGCACTGTTCTGATGCAAGAAGGGAAGGTAGTAGCTTATGGTGGAAGACAATTGAAAGTTCATGAAAAGAACTACCCAACCCACGATCTTGAGTTGGCCGCCATCGTCTTTGCGCTTAAGTCTTGGCGCCATTATCTCCTAGGTGAGAAGTTCGAATTATATACTGACCATAAATCATTGAAGTATATTTTCTCGCAGAAAGATCTTAACTTAAGACAGCAAAGGTGGATGGAGTTCCTTACCTCGTATAATTTTGAGATTTCCTATACTCCTGGCAAGGGCAATGTAGTAGCAGGTGCCTTGAGTAGAAAGAAGCTGACCTTAAGCCCTCTCTTTGTAGAAAGGAAAAGCTTGGAGTATATAGCCAGTTTTGACTTTAAGCCCTCCTCTGATTTTGTACCTGGTTTGTTGGCAGCCCACTCTTTTAGACACAATAGGGGCCGCACAATGTGAAGACCCTCAGCTTGTTGATGTGATTGATAAGCTAATTAGGGGTGAAACTTCCAGTCACCTCAGTAGGTACTCCATTGATGATAAGGGTTGGCTGAGCCGAGAAGGAAGACTATGCGTCCCACAAGCAAGGGATTTGGTAAAGATGGTTGTCGAGGAAGCACACCATTCGAAGATGACGATACACCCAGGTGGAGACAAGATGTACAAGGACATAAAGAGAGTTTTCTTTTGGAGCGACATGAAGAAGGATGTGGCAGATTTTGTTTCTAAGTGCATGATATGCCAACAGGTCAAGGCGGAACAGAAGAAGCCTGGAGGACTGCTTCATCCTCTAGAAGTCCCGCAATGGAAGTGGGATAGCATTTCAATGGACTACATTGATGGGTTGCCTAGGTCAAGAAGGGGCAATACTAGCATTTGGGTAATAGTGGACAAGCTCACAAAAAGTGCCCACTTTATACATGTCAAGAGTAGAAGGACTGCCTCATCTCTAGCATCTCTTTGTCTCAAGGAAATAGTTTGACTCCATGGAATACCCTCCAGCATAGTGAGTGACCGAGATCCCATCTTTACGAGCGAGTTTTGGCGGAGTCTGCAAGAAGCTGTAGGCACACAGTTATGCCTGAGCTCGGCCTATCACCCCCAAACCGATGGTCAGACAGAAAGAGTGAACAAAGTATTAGAAGATCTTTTGAGACTGTGCGTTCTTGACTTTGGAGGGACATGGAGGATCATCTTCCTTTAGTGGAATTCGCCGACAATAAGAGCTACCAAGCCACCATCGGCATGGCGCCCTTCAAAGCTTTGTATGGAAGACTGTGCCGATCACCAACTTGTTGGTGGGAGTCTATAGATAAGCTTATACTTGGGCCAGACATGATTAGAGAGACTTCAGAAAAAGTGGACTTGATACGAAGGAGAATGAAGACTGCCCAAGATAGACAGAAATCCTACGCAGACAAAAGAAGGACCGACCTTGAGTTTGAGGTTGGGGACAGAGTTTTCCTTAAGGTATCTCCTCTAAGGAACGTCGTTCGCTTTGGATCCGCAGGAAAGCTAGCGCCAAGGTTTGTAGGACCGTTCCCTATCATCGAGAAGATTTGGAAGATGGCTTATAAAATAGAGCTGCCCGAAAGGTTGGCTAGGATTCACAATGTCTTTCACGTTTCTCATCTCCATAAATGTTTACATGAGTCTACGGAAGTGGTGGAGCCAAGCATTCTAGAAGAAGTTGAAATAGAACGAGAAATAACTATGAGGAGAGTTCCAACTCGAAACGTAGGAACTAAAATCAAAAATCTACGCAACCTTGAAGTCAAGCTTGTTAAAGTTCAATGGAGCGATGCTTAGGAAGACGCGACTTGGGAAACTGAGGACAAAATACGCGTTGCCTATCCTTTTTTTTTAGGGTACATCTTTTACCTCTCTTTTTCCATAAGTTTATGCTTGTATCTACCTTTTAGTGTTTCTTCTCGGTCCTTTTTCTCCTAACTCCTTAGGTAGAAACTAATGGATGTAAACATGTATTTGAAACATGTTATGATGGATGGCTGCAAGTTGTTGCAAGTGGTTGCTCGTGGATGCATATACACACACCCTAGGTATTAGATCGGCTCAGTCACTTCCATATTGCATATGCATATATGTGTTCATATTTGTATGTGGTTGAAACTTGATATGTTGTCATATGGATGTCGCATTTGTATGAATGGTTGCACACTCATGTAGAATTATGAGTAGGGAAAAATTTGCATACATAGTGGATTCATGGCACTTACATGTTCGCATTAAAGAGGTCAACTGAATCAGTAAACCGCCTAATTTTTGCATTAGATAAGGACATATACACACACACTATGCATATGATCATGAAGCATTAGAAGTCTTTTAAGGACAATGGATGCCTGTGTTTGTTGGTTGAGTGGATGGACGATTGGATGTTAGGATATATGTTCTTCTAGACTTGAAGATTTCATGGACGAAATCCTTTAAGGAGGGTAGAATGTAACACCCCAAATTTTCTATTAGCAATAAATTAACAAATTAAAGTATAATTAATTCTAAATGAAAGAGTTAAGGGAAACGGGTTACGCCGTTGCGTTCATCTCGGAATTCTGCTTGAGATAGAGTCTGAGTTTGTGTAAATCGGACTCCGTATGAAGAAGTTATGACCTCCGGAAGTTTCAGAATTCAATTTAAATTTCAAACAGCTCAAAACTCAGTTCGAAATTCGAAAACAAACCCAAACTGGGCTAGGCGGGAATTTTCCCGCCCAGGACCGAGGTCGACAAGGAGGTCGACCAGGGTACCCAGGTCGACCATGTGGTCGACCTGGTCAGGTCTTGGCTGGCCTGGTCGGGTTCTGAGCGACTTTCTGAGTTCTGGTGCGTCATTAGGGCTGATTTGTCACTTTCTGATTGGCTCCTCTTGGTATGTATGGTCTGGATTCACTCTATGATCATCTGACGGCTCAAATCAATCTGAAATTCTATAAATACAACCCAACACTCAACCTAAATTTACACAAATAAAATAGAGCTAGAGCCGTCATGCTGCCGGGAGAAAACTAAGAGTAGCCGTCAGTTGGAGAAAGCTTAGAGACGAGCAAAACTAAAGTAAAAACAAGATTCAAACAAAGTTTATGTACCCAAAGGAAAGCATTGCAAATTCAGAACTCAGAAACCAGAAATCAAGATCGTTGTTTGTTGTAAGTATAATGATTTTTCAGATGAGAATAAAATTAAGACTTGATTCGATGTAAAATGGAAATGGAATTTTACTATTGTATAACGACGATGCTAATTCATATCTGTGTATTGCAATGATTTTGTTGTGAATGGTATTGGGATGTCTGTGGTATAATTGACTTGATGTTGGTCCTATTGTACATTTAGAATGAAAGCAACATCACATATGAGTATATGGTTAATGTTAGAATTTACACCTATATGTTTATATTTTTAACATAGGTTGTATACATTTTTCTAAGTCCAAGTTAAGACTTATATACACATGTTCTATGTTAAGACCATTATGCATACATGATTAAATCCCATGTATATGTTCTTATGTTCTTTGCATGTTCGTAATTGGATCCGTGGCAAGTACCATTTAGTTTCACACGATTATTACAAGTTTCATGTTATAATAGGATACATGATTTTGTCTAGTTCACGCTTTTGGGTTAACGTCAAAAATAGACATTTTTATGGACAAGTAATAACTTTGTCACATGCTAGTTTGTGTTTGAAGTTATGTCTAGATAAAAATATGTTTAGGCTTACGTTTTATGCAAGTCTAAATTATGCCATTTCATGAGATACCTGTTTAATTAGATTCTTATTGGAATGCAAGTTCACATGACAAGTTGAAACTCATGATTTATGTTAATTAGATCGCAAAGTTGCAAGTTCATATGTCACACACCCTTTATGTTATTTAGAATATTTCATGTTCTTGGCTTTCCCTTCTATGTTTATAAGTTGGGCTGAAATATCTAGCCCAACGTTCATTATAATCTTGCGAATGTACAAACGGGGGAATATCGTTGGGATTAAACATGAAAAATATATGTGTTGGCATGTTTGGCACATGCCAATAATTAGTGACATTTAAATGGTATGAATTGCCATGCCTAAAAAAAAAAACTTGGAAAATGGGCCATAACATTTACATATAACAAGTAAAAGAGACAAATGTGTAAATTTAGAAAATACGAATATGCTTAACCCGAAGTTGGATTGAGTTGTGATGTAAACCTGCTCGGACCCGTCCGGCTGTCCAGTAATCACAACAATACCTATCCAATGTGGGAGGTTAAGGCATTCAGCCCAATAAGAACCCAAGGTTAGACTGAGTTGCGGTGTAAATCTGCCCGTAACCGACTGGTTGTCCAGTAACCGCAACAATACCTGTCTAATGTGAGTGGTCGATGCTTTAATGAATAAATTAAAGCTAGAATAAGGATGGTAGGGTTAAGTTAACTAAAACACTTAACCAATTCAACATGTTAACTAAACTGATGGGTGGGGTTAGGTTAATACAGACGCTTAACCACTTAACATGTTTGACTAGAAAACCCTAGTAACGGGGACCATTTCAGCAGTAACCCAATTAGGTATCATGGTACCCTGAAACTAGGCAGGGTGGGACACGATTACTGGGCTGATTGTAAGCGGTCAAATGCGACGGCGAGTGGTGCAGCATTGTAGGTTCTAATGGAGTGCGGGCGGGCACACACTTCGGAGCAGACATACAGGGCACTAGGCACTAGTAGTATACACTATGCATTCTAGAATTGTGTCGGGCCGCCACCATGGGACTTGATACACCCCATGGTGGGACCAACATAGGTATCTACAATTATTGGGGGCCGTATGACACATATGATTTTGCGAGTAGGAGTCGATCTTTAGAAAGGGGATCACTTCACCCCGATCATGGGGCGCCAATCGGAATAAATACAAGTAGGTGCAGAGATATAGTGTGGGGTGCGATAGTATATTCGGTTCAAAAACTGCTTTATCTTAGTTTATGATACTTTCATGTTTCCAGTTTATACCTATCATGCCCTTTTTCTTATTCTCATACTGAAGAGTCGTTAGACTTACCAGGCTTTATGTCTGACTCTATTTTTCTTTCGTCTTCTTTTCTTCCGTTCCCCCCCCCCCCCCCAAGGTCTACAGGGAGGAAACAACCCAGCTTAGTCAGACTCTTTGCAAGCTTCAAGATAGTAGATGTATGGTTTGGACTCTCTTTCCTTGGCTATGGCTTTTGGACATGTTCTATGGGGAATTATGCAGTTTTAATTATATTTTACGCTTCTTTATTTAATAATGAAGACAGAAATGATGATGTAATGTTTTGGAAGTTATTGTGAGACAATTATGGAAATGTTTTGTATGAACACGTATTTATGAAATGAAAGTCTATTTGTTTTCTGCTGCTTATATATATATATGTGTGTGTGTGTGTGTGTGTGTGTGTGTGTGTTTATATCTGTCTTGTGTTTTATCTGTGACTTTTACTTATAAACCTCCACTGAAGTTAAGGCATTCCCTTTGTGAGTGACCTCAATGGAGGTGGGGTGTTTCAAAAGCGTCGCAATATTTGCTAACTTCAATGACTCCTTTGTGCTAGATCTTCCTGAGGGAGGAGTCTGAATTACAACGGAGGTCGAGCTAGGAATTCATATACGATTTCGTCACATCAATGTTTGAGAAGCGTTAGGCTCAGCATGAGGATATGGATCAATCATGGCGGCTCCGGAAGGTGAGGTGAAGGGGAATTCATATTTCTGTCACCCTTCCTCTGCTACTAGAGCACCTTGATTGATCTCCTCATCAGAAAGGTTAGTGTTAACTCCCTGTTTCATCATTATGATACTACAAGATTATCAAATCGCAAGACATATGGGACTCGAAATTCTCTATTTATAGATTGCAGATAGATTACAGGAGTTGATGACTGCTCTCCTTGAGAAAGAAGGAGCTAAATTGAGAAATGAAAAGTTCATCCCCCATTGCGGAGTATCTGGGGTCCTATTCATAGAGAATTCGGGGTCTTTCTATCAGTAGGTTGTTGGGCCTGAACGATTTCCGTCGGCCACTTTTTTCTGGTTTTCGGGCATCGGCCTATCGGTCTGCCTCATGGCGCTGGTTACAGTTTTTTGAAATGATTGCTCCAGGTGAACTGGGGTCTCTCCTATGTGGAAGGGGGCATGTTGCCGCGATAGATCACGAAGGCATTTTGGATTTCTTGGAGAATGCTCTCAATGTCGGTCCTTCATTGCGGGCTTTCGGATGTAGGCTTTCGGTTTTATCGTGGGTACTCGGAGGAGCCCGCCCTCATGTCATATGAAAGTATCTACCGATTTAGAACCGTTAATGGTTCAAGTACTTAGTGGATTGGTATGAGCAGCCCGTATCCTTACTTGAGTCTCGGTTTAGCCCTCCGGTTTGGCTATCTGGAGGGTATCTTTCGGTGATACTCGTGTTACTTACGAAAGTAACCCCTTTCTATATCCATGGAGCCATTCTTCGAGGGTTGATTTAAAACCATCTTTATGTTCTGACCCGATACTCTTCCTCTTTTAATGTGTTGGTATCCATCGGTTGATTCTTGGAGGATAGATCCCGTCAGACGAACCCTTGTTGATAAGTAGTAGGTTTCAGATCCCTTTTCTCTAGAGGGGGTATCAACATGAGTTGCTCTCGAGTTCCTCATTCTTTCCTTATATTCATTTGACATCCCTTCACCTACCGTCTTATGCCAAGATCATTTTGGTAGTAACATTAATAATTCGTATCTCAGCATTTCTCTTTATTTAATTTTATTCATAATTATTTCTAATTCAATCCAATTTTATTAACTTAAGTTAAATTTCAATTCATTTGATACATTTTTTACCATTTCAATCTATTTACTTTACAAGTTAAATTTTAATTTCAGAATTAAATTCCCGTCTTTCATTTCCAAATTGATTTTGAAATCATGTAATTACACACATAAACTTATAATCATCAGCACATTCAAACCATTTGAATTTTCTTAAAACCACTTGTTCTTTTTCAAACAGATTTCCATTAACAAATTATAAAGGTAGTAATACGTTACTCAAAAACTTGAAAATGAATACCAATAGTGTCATGACCCATTATCAGAATTATTTCCTCGCCACTGAAGCGATTTCAATGCTTAATCGCTTTTAAAACCCATTTAAAAGCATTCTTATTCAAAAAATACCTTCACGTAATGCTATATTACTTTATAATACTTTAAAAAAATGTTTACTAAACATTTGTGATCTAAATTCCAAATTCTGGCTTGAACCCAATTGTAATCTAGCTTATTTGTATATTTCATTCTTATACAAATTCAATTTGGTTTTATATAACCACTGCAATATTTTATAATCCCATTACATTTCAATACATCCCAACACTATAATAATTCAGAAATTATCATTTTGTAGCAAAATAATTTTGGGCAAAATTATTTCATTTACCAATTTTAAACAATACTGTGTCAAATTGCTTTGTTCGAGAGTTTAGAAACACCTATCGATACAGTTGTACATCCTATGTCGAGCAGAATTCATGAACCACTAAATAAACCAGTCAACACTATATAAACATT
This sequence comes from Allium sativum, assembly GCA_030737875.1. Classification (NCBI taxonomy): domain Eukaryota; kingdom Viridiplantae; phylum Streptophyta; class Magnoliopsida; order Asparagales; family Amaryllidaceae; genus Allium; species Allium sativum. The sequence goes on from CM060913.1 coordinate 291,902,709, forward strand.
TTTATATCAAATCTACAGATACGCGCTAATAAATATACAATCGAACACAATCTAGGATATTACTAACCCCATCTCTATTGAGTTACGCCACAGAGCCAAGATTACTACTCAACCTTCAGCTCTGATACCAAATGTAATGGCCCGAATTTTCGTACCCTTTGAGTTGACTAATTACATCATACGTCCAACCCAAATTACATAGAAATAGGTATCATTTATAGAAAGAAGTTGGAGGATGAGAAACAGAAAGAAATAAAAATAAGAATAGAAGAAACCGAAGAACACAAATCTCACAGCGGAACGAATAAAATATATTGTATAACATACTTTTGAGTACAAATCAGTAACTGTATATAATACCATCATCAGAGCACAAAAGTTATTCCTGGAACAGTTATAAAAACTTGTTTCAAGATTCAACATAGTACACAGCAGAAAATATGATATTTTATAGCTAGTTGATGAAGCCTCCTGCTTCAAGCTCCACCAAGCGAGCCAGTATAATCCTGACTACTTGACTGCCCATATAAATTTAGGCACCCAAGAGTTTAGGGTAAAACAACAAAATAAACTCTGGGTCAGTTATGGGACTGGTGTGAGTAAACTCTAACCATTTGATTTAACTTTCAAAAATCTTTTTGAAAGAAATGATAATCGTAAGACCGATCCACAAATAAACATGGATGATTTTTACCTTACGATAACCAAAAATATTTTTTATATGAAAATCCAGTGATATTATAATAGTGTCTACATCACATAAATAGAATCTAGCGGAACGCTTGCATCTCATGCTCCATATATAATATAAAATAAAAAACCGCAGGGCGCTTATTGGAGATTGGATTCCGAGTATAACAAGGAATGAAACCACCTTCCGATCAGTGTACTCTAGAGGGGACACACTGGGGATCAATAAGAACATCTTGCAACCCGGCCATACATGGCTGACCACTCATTTAATTTGAGTGTACCGAGCATATTATCACCAACGGTTGTGATCAACAAGCATTATCAAAAGCATACAGTAGCGAATAGAATAAGAAACAAATGAATTTTCTCTAGATCAGGTGATAATACCCCCAATGGGAATGACCAACTTGGCCATGCTGCGTGCCCGATTTCTGTCATTTCCCGGTTGATGAGAACGACCCGGACTTTTCGTTCAATTGAATTTGAATATTTAAACTAATTTTGGATATTATATTAGAGATATTGATGGATTTATATATTGAATTTTGCTTATTAAAACGACGATTGAACGTATATATATATTTTATATAACGAAATCGCTATGGAATCGTTAATAAATTATAACGATTTGTCACATTAAATAAAATGATTTTTAATAAACAGAATATCGTTTTAACTTAAATATTCGATATTTTGAGCTTAAAATCTAAATCCAATTCGTAATCTAACCTTTGCGTAAAATCCTGTTGCATACAAATCTCGGTACATGAAATTGATTCATCACACAAGTATAGTGATTGATTCATTGCGATATACTAATTAATGTTAATATAAAGCTGTAGTATGAGGCACTACAGTACAGTTTGTTTTACGGTTAAACATTTCACTGCTCTTATATCATATGACTGTCCATCTAAGTAAGTGTTCACATTTTAGAATTTTGCACTTGCCCAAAATTGATGATTTGTACGCCCACCATTTCCTTTGGCAACTGCTTGACCTCAATGTGTTAACGAAATGCATGTTATCTACACTGATAATAAAGGCCTCAAACACCCTTGCTTTATTTGTTGTTCTACCAATATTTGTTAGTTCTGTTAACGGTGAGTAGACTCCATGTGCCTGAAACTTTCAGCTACCGTACATATATGTATGGACAAAATACAACACTGTCATATTTTTCTTATGTCCCATGTACCCCTCTTGCAGTAAACATGTGCTGGAAATATCTCTGGCCCTAACTTTTCTTTTTTCTTGCACATGCCTACCTTGATATCATTCCCACCCTATACATTATATGCAGAGTGTAGTCCCATTCAAATTAATGAAGCTGCAGCTGAATGCAAAGCTAAATCACTAAGCTATGAAAATGATAGGACATAACTCACATAATTATAGATACCTAAACTTACTTTCTTCACACTTAAGAAAGCTTCCAACAAGTACCCGATGAACATCAATTTAACAGCTAACGTCTTGCCTCCTGCAAAGCTCTCGCACATGTTATGCTATCAAGTCACAGTGATGGAAATGGACACTGAAAATCCTATCCTCCCTAAGCTACCCGCTAATTTGTCGTGCCTACCAAATTGCTCACCATGATGACCACGCTGTCTCACCTTATAAATACTGGTGTCTTCGTTCGTTTTCTTTCCATCTTCTGAGTAAACCAAAAATGGTGTCTGGATCTTTGAAAAATCATTCTACCATATTTACCCAATTAAAAATCACGAAAGCTGTTGCATTTAAACACTAAAATCCATCTAAACCTTTTTACCATATTCATGTTTAAATCGACGACGTTCCATTTTGAAGGTCGCTCCTTAGGTTTAGATTTATCTCAACTTTTAGAGATCGTTACCGGATTCGAGTATGGTAGAACGTTCAGCGTGGTGTAGCGCACAGTTGGGAATTTTTTTTGGATTTTCTGGCATCAAAAGTGGTCGCGCCTAGACGTTCTGGGGAGAAGTTGGGGTCAGTTGAGCATCAGTAGAGAGGTCGAAGTCGTAGGCTTGGGAGGATGTAGGAATATGGAGAAGCTAACTTGTAGCTTGCGAAATGAAGGAGCTGAAATTTTCTGAGTTTAGGTTCGTATGTTACTTTTGGGGAGATGGAGAATGTTATAACGGAGCGGGCGGTTGTGTTGCAGTTGGACTTTGGGTATGGTGGGCCTGGGCCGATGTATTAAAAAAATTATAAAAGAAGAAGGGAAATAGGATGGGGATGGCCAAACTGGAGCAGTGGCATTGAACTGTGCGGATGGGGAGTAATAGCAAGGAGATGGTTAGGGAATAAATGCGGATTGGACTGGTAGGAGATAAGGTAAGAAGTGGTGACATGGAGGTGTTCATTCGAATTGTAGCAGGTGGTCTCTCTTTCCTTTTTAAGGTGTGGTAACGAAATTAACCTGGTGACGCAACCGGTTACAAGAAGTAAGGTAATGAACGATATATTAGTTCACTTAGGGTTAATTAAGATTTAATTGAATTAATTAATCTAATTAATAAATTATATCTCTTGCATTACTAATAACGTGTGATTCATTATCAGATTTAGACAAAACCAAAGGTGACGAGATCGTGTTGGCGAGCACTATGGTATAACGATAAAGTGATCGAAGTGGGAAGCTACCGGAGTTTTTGATAAAATTAAACGGCCGTTTCATTTTATTAAAACAAAGTGATTTAATCAGCTAATTAAACCAAGGTGAGTTAAACTCACTCAGTTTCCCCACTTATAATTATATAAGTCGGGTCTAAATTATTTACGCGCTTTGTTTGCTATTGGTTGAATGATTTGATGGTTGTTTGCATATATACTGATAAAATTGATTTAAATTAAGTGTTCGTTTAATTTAATCAAACCAAATCGTTATTTTTAACGATTATTTCCAATCGAGGTAACTTACCTTATTGGTTACGTTTATATTAATATAAACATATTTAAATTAAATTGGATGGCTTGCATTATTATTGATTGACTGCTATCAGATGATTTGATTATTTATTTGCCTATGATCGTTATATGGGTTGTTTAATCGATATGGTCAGGTTATTGATTTGATTATCGATTGTTGAATATGGATTCAACAATTGTTGCTATTAACTAGTATGTGATATGGGTTGAGAAACAATAGCAGATGGCCAAGTAAGACATTGTTTGTAAAGTTTATTCATCGTCAGGTGATTCAAATAGAAAGTAAAGTTATAAAAAAATTATTTTATAACTGAAGATCGATATTAAAATTTATTATTTTAAAAGAAGTTTATAAAAAGAAAATAAATCAACCACATATATTTTGATTGTTTTAAATCATCATTTCTATACCAAAATTTACCGTGCGCGAAGCACGTGTTTATTAAGTGATTATTAAACGATTTTATTAAGCTGATTCAACTGACCAGAATTAATGCAACTATTAAAATGGGTTTTTATTGATATTGATTTAATAAAAATCAAAGTGAATAGAATTATTTTAGATTGATTAATTATTAATTTATTTAAATGGAAACATCAATAACGATTGATTAACGGGTAATCATGTTTAGAGTTGCATGAGCTAACGGCATTAACTGAAGTTGTTTATTAAATTAGTTCATTAATTTAAAGAGAGTAGTTAAGGGTTAAGTAACCGAATTTTTATTTTTATAAGTGTTGAAACTCGATTATTAGTTATAATCTGGGAATGTAAAATCTAGTAAATAGAGGTTTGTGAAGTTTAAAAGCACTGTTATAGTCTAATGAGATTATTTAAATTAATAATATTATTTAAATGAAAAGACGAGTTAAATTTAATCAACGGATTAAGCATGTTTAAAATTGGCCAAGCCAACTGTTTTAATGGAAATTGATTATTTAACTAAATTAACTTATGTCGATTAACCTAATGGAATAATTTAGCGAATGGTGTTTAACTTAACAAGATTTAAAAAGGAAATTGGATATTTATTCCAATTAATGATAAAGTAAATTAATATTAATTTAAAGGTATTTCTTCTTAAATGAAGTTCATTTAAGTAAATCAGAATTGGAAATGAAATATAAGTGAATTTCAAAAGGAGATTATAAATAGGTTTATATTTAAACTGAGTTGCCGAATTGAAATATAAAAGTTTTTTAAGCAAGTACGAGAGGCTTAAAGTAAAAGTTAGTATTTGAACAACACTGAAATAAAAGAGGGGTTTGATATTAAACCAAAGTTATATAAACGAGTTTATATAAAGAGATGGGTAGTTAAAGCGCTAACTTCAAAATTTACGATATTAAGTGAAATTGATGTGAATTAAAATAAGACCTCCTAGAATAAATGATTGAAAGGGTTTGAAAAGGATTCTTGTAATTGAATTTGGTAAAGGATCGATTAACGGGATTTGTAATAAAAATCCAGATAATGAAACAAATAATTTAAGGATATTAAAGTGTAAAAGATAAGGTGTTATAAATAATTTACTAAATCTATAAATTTATAATAATAATATATTTAAAAGGGAGATTTCGAAAGTAAGAAGGCTTATTAAACCGTATGTTATATAAAAAGGTGAAATGGTCATCGTTGGTATTAGAATGAATTTGAGTTTTTGAATTACAATTCATATTTATCTTAAGATAAGAATGTTGTTGATAAAGGTCAGAGAGGTAATTAGAATATCCTAACTTGAACGACTTCAGTATTATCAAAAGGTGGTATTAGTTGTAATGGTAAAGATGTTAGAAAGAGAATTATTTTGAGAATATATAGTGCAATGTCATTCGAAAGATTTGAGGATAGATAATGAGATTGCAAAATAAAGGGAATAAAAGAATTCGAAGAAATGCATATGGATATTTCCAAAGTAGCGTAAGTAAAAGGGCCTTCAGTATATGAAATGATATTTCCAGAGTAAAGGAAATAAAGGGAGATTTGTGAAAATATAACGATAATTTCGAAGTAACGAAAATGAGATTTAGAACGGATTTATTATAAAAGGATAAGTGATGATTATTTTGTTTAAATAACATAACAAAAGGAGATTACTAAATAAATGTTTACGATTATAAGTTGAATCGATTTCCAAATTTTAGATAATAAAAAAATGTTGTGACAAATGTTTCGAAGTGATAGCAAAAAGTAAAATTTGATATGATATTTTTCTAAATACATAAATAAAATGATTTGAGAATATTAATATATTAAACTGAGATATTATTTTGGTATTACAACTGATATATTATTTTAATGGCCAAGTGATGCTGTGTAATAAACCAGTGGATCTATTTTATTTTTATGGTTGTTTATTTTGATAGTTAAATAACCAACTGTCAAAATCTAGCCCAACGTTGTTGGTACGGAAAGACCGGAATCGAACTTATATTCGAAAACCATTCCAACCAATAAATATGAATACGTCGAAGATGTTGATCGAGATGGGGCAATTGAAGACCGTAAATCTTCATGAGCGGAAGGACTATTGTTAAATACCTCTGGCTGATCCCAGAGTTAACGATGATTCTGTCATGATTGGAATCTACGGATTGCAAGGGCTACTCGCTACTGATCTATAGGGTGATTCCTAGGATGTGGTAGGAGTGTGCCTTCGATTTATCCTGTTTCTGGATGACTTGTATGGACAATGTGAATGAAGGCCAGATGTTCCAAAAGTCGACTATAACCTCAAGCCTCATCAGCCGGGAAATGACAAAAATCGGGCAGGTAGCATAGCTATGTGGGTCGCGCCCATTAGGGTGTATTGTCACCATCAAGAGAATATTCATATTTGTTACTTCTTTTAAATTATGTATCTCCCGGGAACAGTTATGTTACTAGCAACCATAGGTGACAATATATTTGATACACTCTAGAGAAATGAGTGGTCGGTCATGTATGGCTGGGTTGCAAGACGTTCTTGTTGAACCCAGTGTATTCCTCTCTAGAGATACACTATCGACAGGTGGTTCCATACCTTGTCATAGTCGGGATGCAATCTCTAATAAGCGCTCGCGATTTTGTTTGTATATTATATATGTGGAGCGAGAGATGCAAGCATTCTGCTTGATTGTATTTATCTGTATTTAGACACTATCATAATATCAGAATAATATATTGATTTCAAAATGTTTTGGGTTATAGTAAGGTAAAAACCGTCCGTTTTTATGTGTGGGCTAGTCTTACTATTATCCTTTTCCTCGAAAGGATTTTCAACTTTAAAATCAAGTTGGATGATATTATAAACTTAGTGAGTTTTTCTCAGTCTGGTTCACCAGACTGACCCTGACACGACCTGAACTTCCCCGTGAAGGAAAACACGGATTGAGCTGAGAACACGACAAATCAGAACACAAACAGAAGAACATTTCATTGTTAATTACAACAATTCCATCAGAATACAAGAATATACAGAGTACGAATAAATATTATACATCAGAGAAGTATCGGAGATTTAAATTTCATTTAAATACATAGCAGCGGAAAAATAATACAATACACAACTGAAAGAGATATACGGATACAGAGCTTTCCGGATATCATTCTAGCTGTTAACCAGGTTCCTGAGAATATAAATATGCAAAACCAAAACTACAAGCTGCCCGTGTGGAAAATAGGGGCACCCAGAGTTTAGGTTAAAACAATAAACTCCAGGCTTTTCATGTGACTGGTGTGAGAACTAAAACAGTTATTTAAAACTTTACTTTAAAGGAGAGTAATTCAAGGGACCATGCCGTATAACACGGAACGGGTTTCCTCCCAAGAATACTAGTGCATAGAATAAACAACGTAATGCTTTTTGGAAAAATGAAGCTATTATAAGACTCAGGTCTCATCACACAATGCAACGCAAGCTGGAGGATAGAGTTTTACCTTATAATATCCAAACATGCTTGGTACATTTAAAACAAATCATTTGATAATATTATAAGTGTATAGTGTCAAAACAACTTCAAATATAAATGTATCAATCATAGACGGCATAGTGCCCCATACCACTATGTCGCCATACTAGGCTCTACAAATAAAACTGAAATATCATGTATTGGAAATTTGATTTCCATCATGAGTCCAGGCCAGGGTCAAGCTCCTCACCGATTCGAGACACTCTAGCAAATGCCTCAGGATCTCCCGCAGAAGACCCCTGGATCTTCACGGTCAGTCCTCCCTTACATTTGAGGATTAGTTATTCCTGAACATACGTTTCCCGGCCCTAATGGGCCTATATATCGAGGCGCCTCGCATCCACAAGGGTATAATAATCAACGATGTCAGGGCTAGTAAAACGCTGACACCACCCATAGCTAGAAAGAAATGTCGTGCTCTCCCTGCAGTCCTTATCTCGTTTTTGACTCATACTGAGGTGTGAGGCTCGTGAATCAACATCATACACAAAGCTACGCCACAAAGGCCATGCTTTGATCATCAACCAGAAGACTATGCTTTTCAACAAAAGCCTTGATCACTGCATCTCAGCATGCCACACGGGCAATTCATGCCATGCGACTGATATCTATCGATATATAGCCTCTGAGCTCGTACATCTCAGAGAAGGGCGTTAAGCAAGAGAATAAATTCTCCGTCGCCAAAAAGATATATATTTAATAGAAATCAATCAGCACAGAATAAAATCCAATATCAGACACACAATCCATTCATAAGTTCGTTCTGGGTCTGAACAAAACCGGAGGCACCTTATACCTTGCATATCCATTGATCTCCTAATACATCTGAACGATCACCAACTTATTCCCTCCTCTTGGGTGTACATCCCAATCAAGATCACCTGTAATCGTCCAAACGATGTGAAGACCTCCTGTCTTCCACCACCGTCTTCATCGTCGACATATCGTCGAATCAGTTATTCAGAATGGGTATAAACCCAGCCTTTCTGAATAACTCGCATATATAATAAACAAGTCCTATAAAATCACAACATACGCCTCATTCCAATTCTGAGTATCCTTTTATTCAAATATTCACATTCTTTGGGAAAGGTTCCCATTAATTTTATCAAAGATAAATTCTTTAAAATTTATTCTTTAATCTACCTTTGGATTTCAATTCAAACTGTATCCTGTCTTTAGCTAGGTTAAAGAACTAATGTCACTTAAAACACAGTTCATGATAAACCCAAATCATATTCCATTCCATCAGCCTCTAACCGTAAATTAGCAAGTGAACAATCTCCTAAGTATTAACCCCAAAGGCCGAAACCAACATCAGATCAATACCCAGGAAACCATTCAACTTAACTAATCTCCAGTTAGTTTCTGATTTTCTTAACTCTATTGTCAATCGGGTTAAAGAACCAGTGTTATTTAAAACATGGTTCACGATAAACCCAAAAACACATTCCATTCCATCAGCCTCTAACCGTAAATTAGCAAGTGAACAATTCCCTAAGTAGTAACCCCGAAGGCCGAAACCAACATCAGATCAATACCCAAGAAACCATTCAACTTAACTAATCCCCAGTTAGTTTCTAATTTTCTTAACTCTATTATTAATATGGTTAAAGAACCAGTGTTATTTAAAACACGGTTCATGATAAACCTAAAATCACATTCCATTCCATCAGCCTCTAACCATAATTAGCAAGTGAACAATTCCCTAAGTAGTAACCCCGAAGGCCGAAACCAACATCAGATCAATACCCAAGAAACCATTCAACTTAACTAATCCCTAGTTAGTTTCTAATTTTCTTAACTACATTTGGTTCAAGAACAGTATTATTAAAGATACCATTCACGACAAACCCAAAATCCAATCAGTCTCTAACCGTAAATTAATAAGAGAACAATTCCCTAAGTATTAACCCCGAAGGCCGAAACCAGCATCAGATCAATACCCAGGAAACCATTCAACTTAACTAATCTCCAGTCAGATTCTAATTTTCTTAACTACATTTGGTTCAAGAACAGTATTATTAAAGATACCATTCACGAAAAACCCAAAATCCAATTTGATATTAAATAAAAGGCTCTGAATAGAAAATATATCGGCTTATATTCAATATCAAATTATGAAACCAACAAATATTGTACTGGAATAACGATATATATATATATCTTCCAAATTCCTCCACAGTATCTGTATAATCATGAAATCCAGTATCGAATCAAATCCATTACAATTCATATATTGGAAATCCCGGTTATTTTTAAAACCATTTCAACACCAATTTATTTATTTTAAAAATGTTGGATTTATTATTCCATTTCAAAACTTGTTCATTTCGATAAAAATATATTTTTATCTTTTCAAATATGGAATTTTTCATCCCAATTCTTTCCAAATCATTTATTATGATTTTACACATTTTATTGATATTTTTAATAATTTTATCAAGGCCCGTACAGTCGATTTCTACAAACGGCCATCGAACTGCACTTACAACGACCTTTTCCAGATTTGATTTGGACATAATTCCATATCCAACCATTAGATTTAAAATCCCTAATATTCGTTAGAAAGCTGTTTTCGATACGAACCCAATGGTTCCGGCTTTAGGAGAATCCGATGGTCGGATCTCCCGTAATGTCCGTTCGAAGTCAATGGTCGAAATTCGCGAACTGCCGCAGCGCGGCACGTTCTATTCAGGCCATTATATTATACATATAATATATATTTCGTCGATTTCCATTTAAAACATATTTTATAAATCGTTTTAAATTCGTTTTCAAAACAGTTTCAACTTCATATACAATTCAAATCAAAATTGAATTTTTTATTATAAATTCGTTTTAAATTCATTTCAAATTGATTTCAATTCAATTTCCAATTCGTTTTGAATTCCTTTTAAATTGATTTCAATTCAATTTCCAATTCGTTTTGAATTCCTTTTAAATCGATTTCAATTTCCAATTCGTATCAAAATTGAATATTCTATATCATTTCAATATTTTCAAAACATCAGATTTTGAAATCACTTTTCGATATTCATTATAAAACGAATAAAATCGACCAAATTCCCATTCGTGTTAAAATGGCGTTTAACAACTTAACACGGCTTCACATTCCAATATTCACTGAATATTATTTTAAAATATTTGTTAATTCTGAACAGGAATCATTCTCAATCGATTAACATATAATTTTAGTTATATGGATTTCATCCAATACATGTATACAACAATGACGATAAACAATCAACCCTCATCCAAAGTGCGTTCTACACTGTATAAGCATCAAATATAAATATTTAACGCTTATAACAGTATGTCAATCAAACGATCGACATACAGCTAATTATTGGGAATAGTGTATATCATATATCATCCCAATACCCGTGTGGGGTTTCAATCAACAAATAATGAATTTTATTTGTGCAGTTGGGCGATGTGTAAAATTTATCGTCCCAATCCATATCAGTCAAATGTGTGTACATAAACAAATCGTCCGATTTGTTTATAAATATTTTTTTCATTCCCATACACGTTAAAAATTATATTTTTAACTATAAAATATTTTATCTCCATGTATGAATATTTTATTTATCCATTCCACATCACAACCAACTTTCACAGCAACATACAATCAAGCATACAAGTCGTCCATGGTCTGTGGATGACGTGTGTCGGGTGCTGCTAAGCACCGTCTGCATCCTAGTATATATTTTAACTAGAAAATTAAAATAAAAGAGAGGAGTTCTCACCTTTGGGTTCCACTCTACCATTATCTATTTCTGAACGATATGGATTCCGTTTTGATTCCCATTGATACCATCGCTATCTTTTCCCGCTGTTCATATATAAAAATCACATTTTTATCGCTTCATTCCAATAAATAAAAATCACATTTTTATTTCTATTGCATATATTTTTACGATATTTCTTTCTATATAAAAATTATATTTTTTATATTCCTACTTCTTATATAAAGATCAATTTTTTATTTCGCTACAACATATATAAAAATTGTATTTTTATATTCTTTATCTTATAAAAATCATATTTTTATAATCTCTACTATATAAAAATCATATTTTTATTATCTATACTATATAAAAATCATATTTTTATTATCTCTACTATATAAAAATCAAATCTTTATTAAAATAAAAATCAAATCTTTGTTCAAATAAAAATCAAATCTTTTCGCCATATAAATCAAATCTTTTTTCTTTATAAAAATCTTAACTTTTCTAATTTAAAGATCTAATCTTTTATAAATTAAAAAACCTAATCTTTTATAATATTAAATATTAAATCTTTCATGATATTAAAAATTTCTGATCTTAACAATGATGTTCTACATAAGAATTGATTTTTATTCTACTTAAAACTGATTACATTAAATAAATAAGAGTAAATAGATAAAACCATCAAAGGAAAAAACTTACAGGCTGAAACGGGGGAGGAGATGGTGGTCTGAGGCGGTAGCAAGGTGAGGTGGAGGTGGTCAGATGGTGGTGGGTGCGGTTTGGGTTTCAGAGGGGGTTTGGTTACGGTTTGGGGGATTATCGAGAAGGGGCGGCGGCTTCGGGAGGGTGGCCGACGAGGAGAAGGGGGCCTCGCGCTAGCGGCGACGCGGCGGTGGATGTGGCGGTGGAGCGTGGAGGGCACGACGTTTTCTTTTTTTTCTTCTTTCTATTTCGATTTCGATTTGAAGTGATAAAGGAGGAGAGAGACGAGAAAGGTTATATTATATAATATATATATATTTAATTATTTTAAATTCTAAAAAGTACTTTTTTATTTTAAACTCGAAATCGAACCCACCTACTGTCATCCATAACTATTTACCCCCATTCCGAACACAATGGGATATGCATCGTAAGCCAATTTGACTGTTTTGATCTGTTTTTGTCAAAATCAAAATATAAATCTATATATTGAATTTGAACGCACATTTCAATTTACCAGGTCCACATACAGACTCTAAAAATTTTCGAAAAATATTTTCTAGCTTTGTATTGACGATATGGTCCTAACAAAACTAATTTCGTCAAATTCTGAGATCGTTTGAAAAATGGCCATTTTCTTGTCGATCGAAATTGACTAAAACTGTTAAAACACGTTTTACTTCGCCACGCTCACATATTGATTCAGAAAATTATGAATTTTGGAATCTGGCAATAATTTGGCATTCCAGTTTCAACAAAAGTGGTTTCGTCGAAAACAGAGGTCGTTTGCAAAATTTCCATTTTTAAGGGCTAGAATTCCATAGCGACTATTCTGAATTTTCAACTAGGCATAACTTTTGATTCCCGCTTTGAAATTTTGATTTTTCGGATTCGTTGGAAAGATATTCTCAAATAGATTCAAATATTTTTGGTTTCACCAAAATCCGGTTTATTTTGAATCCTGCACATTCATTTGAAATTTGAAATCGAATTTTCAAACTACCGCGCCATTTTCAATTCCTTTTATAATTTAAAATAAATATTTATATTCTAACGACATTGCAAATAAATATATACATTCTAATTCTATTAAAAATAAATTTCTCGTTGTTATTATTTAAAATAATTCATTTTAAATATTCAAAATTCATTAAAATTGCCAAAATAAAATTTTTAAATTGGTTCGGATTTTCCGGGTTGTTACAGACCCAGTGTTTGTAATGCTCGGGTTTGACCATGGTGTACAGGTTCAGGTTATCGGATGCTGTGAAGTTCAAAGACGAGTTGAAGGAGTTCAGACGTATGATGTTATACCATTATTATTCCGTTGTGTGTCATATGAGGACAGACTATTATAACTGTCCAGAAATATTGATGTACTCTGATGTTGTAAGTATTATTTCAAGCTCTCAATAAAAGTTATTTCTATATTATATTTTATTCCGCCGCGATGTGAGACTGTGTTATATTGGTTCTTCTTATTCTTCTTTTCTTAACTTTCTTTCTTTCTTATCCCACCCTCTAATTTCTTTCTAATAACGTTCCGGTGTTTTTGATACTTGAATGTTCGACATAGTGTTTTTTGTCGATTTTCGAAATCGAAAATCCGTGGTCGTTACAGTGGTATCAGAGCGAGGTTTAGGAATAACCTTGGCTCTGTGGTGTGGCTCAATAGAGATAGGGTTAGTAATACCCTAGATTGAGTACGAGTGTATATATACTAGAGTGCGAATTTGTATTTTGATATAAAATTAGTTTAAACTATTTTGACCTGTGTATTTTATAGAAGTGATTATTTCTTCGAATTATTATAATATTAACCGACTAATATTGGTTTGAATTAGAATTCCGAGTGGATTATAAAATTGAAATGATCTAACCAGATGGGATTTCAAATATGAAATTTGAAATTAAAAACTTCAAGGTAAAGTTTAACTTGCAATCAAAGTGAATATTTAAGTTAAAAATGGATCGTAGTGATTTGGTTTGTTGATTGTGCCTTATGTGATTGAATATTGATTAGTGGATTTGAATTGGTGGTTATGAAATTGAAAGGATTAACCACGCAAGAATTTCAAATGTAACTCAAAATTTAACCTGGATATTGGGATAAAATTTGACATAAGTCAAAAGAATATATATGAAAATCAGTGAATTTAAGTTCGATGTTTGGGCGGTATGGTTGACTTCATAAATATAAATTGGAAATGAATATAAATTTAAACTTGGTTGAAACTGATTTGGCATAAACGAGCAGAACTTATTTGGAACTAATCCAAGTTTAATGGCCCTGAATGATTGAATCAAGAAATGGAATTGATCTGGTTAAAAACTAATTGGTTAATTAAATATGGAAGTAAGACTGAACCTGGTTAAGTGGAATTGAATACAATAAATTAGGATTTGGAAATCGAATGGATAATAATGGAAATCAATCAAAGATTAATCGATTGATGGTAGTATATGTTAAACCAAAAGGGGATGCAGACCAGTAAGGGCCAATGTTGAATGTAATTAAAATAATTTGGTTATTTTTTATCTGAATGTTGGATAGGTCAAATAAAATTCATCAGCGGGCCAATAAAGAAGTTGAATAAATTGAGCAAAATTCCAGTATAATGAATTGGGTATGAAATCAGTTATGAAATGGAATTGGATGATTTAACCCTTTATTGTTATTTGTAATGTAAATAGATATAAGTGCAGCTCCCAGAAGGCGGTAGAAATTAGCTTGATTACAATGACTGAAGTACATATTGGAAAATAAAGTGCAGTTGGTCGATTTATTTCAAAATTGAAACCCGACAAAAAGGTAAACCTTAATATTTTTGATTTGGTGTTTTTATACCCCTGAGTTGGGTAGCCATTTGGCTTTGGTTTTATTTTAGAGAAGTTAAGGCCCAGAGTGGTAGTTGTGGTTATTCTGATCGAGCTGTGCAAAGGAGGTGCTGGCGAAATTTTCGAAAATTTTAAAGAGTTGAATTTGTTTTGATAATTCAAAATATAATTATAATTAGTTCAGAGCATTCTTCTTACCTTGTAATTTCGGGGACGAAATTCTTTTAAGGAGGGAAGAATGTAACGACCCGGACTTTTCGGACAATTGAATTCGAATATTTAAACTGATTTTAGATATTATATTAAAGATATTGATGGATTTATATATTGAATTTTTCTTATTAAAACGACGATTGAACATATATATATATATATATATATATATATATATATAACGAAATCGCTATGGAATCGTTAATAAACTATAACGATTTGTCACATTAAATAAAATGATTTTTAATAAATAGAATATCGTTTTAACTTAAATATTCGATATGTTGAGCTTAAAATCTAAATCCAATTCGTAATCTAACCTTTGCGCAAAATCCTGGTGCATACAAATCTCAGTACATGAAATTGATTCATCACACAAGTATAGTGATTAATTCATTGCGATATACTAATTAATGTTAATATAAAGCTATAGTATGAGACACTACAGTAAAGTTTGTTTTGTGGTTATGTAATTAAACATTTCACTACTCTTATATCATATGACTGTCCATGCAAGTAAGTATTCACA
Organism: Allium sativum; assembly: GCA_030737875.1. Classification (NCBI taxonomy): domain Eukaryota; kingdom Viridiplantae; phylum Streptophyta; class Magnoliopsida; order Asparagales; family Amaryllidaceae; genus Allium; species Allium sativum. Next base: position 291,918,291 of record CM060913.1, read on the forward strand.
TTTTAGAGTTTTGCACTTGCCCAAAATTGATGATTTGTACGCCCACCATTTCCTTTGGCAACTGCTTGACCTCAATGTGTTAACGAAATGCATGTTATCTACACTGATAATAAAGGTTGCAAACACCCTTGCTATATTTCCTGTTCTACCAATATTTGTTAGTTCTGTCAACGGTGAGCAGACTCCATGTGCTTGAAACATTCAGCTACCATACATATATGTATGGATAAAATACAACACTGCCATATTTTTCTCAAGTCCCACGTACCCCTCTTGCAGTAAACATGTGCTGGAAATATCTCTGGCCCTAACTTTTCTTTTTTCTTGCACATGCCTACCTTGGTATCATTCCCACCCTATACGTTATATGCAGAGTGTAGTCCCATTCAAATTAATGAAGCTGCAGCCGAATGCCAAGCTAAATCACCTAGCTATGAAAATGATAGGACATAACTCACATAATTATAGATACCTAAACTTACTTTCTTCACACTTAAGAAAGCTTTCAACAGGTACCCTACGAACATCAATTTAACAGCTAACCTCTTGCCTCCTGCAAAGCTCTCGCACATGCTATGCTATCAAGTCACAGTGATGGAAATGGACACTGAAAATCCTATCCTCCCTAAGCTACCCGCTAATTTGTCATGCCTACCAAATTGCTCACCGTGATGACCATGCTGTCTCACCTTATAAATACTGGTGTCTTCGTTCGTGTTCTTTCCATCTTCTGAGTAAACCAAAAATGGTGTCTGGATTTTTGAAAAATCATTCTACCATATTTACCCAATTAAAATCATGAAAGTTGTTGCATTTAAACCCTAAAATCCATCTCAACCATTTTACCATATTCCTGTTTAGATCGACGACGTTCCATTTTGAAGGTTATGCCTCAGGTTTAGATTTATCTCAACTTTTAGAGATCGTTACCTGGATTTGAGTATGGCAGAACGTTCAGCGTGGTGTGGCGCATGGTTGGGATTTTTTTGGATTTTCTGGCATCAAAAGTGGTTGCGCCTGGATGGGAACGTCCAACGTAGGACTGCGGCAGATGTGTTTTCTGGGGAAAAGTTGGGGTCAGTTGAGCATCAGTTGCGAGGTCGAAGTCGTAGGCTTGGGAGGATGTAGGAATATGGAGAAGCTAACTTGTAGCTTGCGAAATGAAGGAGCTGAAATATTGTTATAACGGAGCGGGCGGTCTTGTTGCAGTTGGACTACGAGTATGGTGGGCCTGGGCCGATGTATTAAAAAAATTATAAAAGAAAAAGGGAAATAGGATGGGGATGGCCAAACAGGAACCGTGACATTAAATTGTGCGGATGGGGAGTGAAAGCAAGGAGATGGTTAGGGAATAAATGTGGTTTGGACTGGTAAGAGATAAGGTAAGAAGTGGTGACGTGGAGGTGTTCATTCGAATTATAGCAGGTGGTCTCTCTTTCCTTTTTAAGGGGTGGTAACGAAATTAACCTGGTGACGCAACCAGTTACAAGAAGTAAGGTAATGAACGATATATTAGTTCACTTAGGGTTAATTAGGATTTAACTGAATTAATTAATCTAATTAATAAATTGTATCTCTTGCAATAATAATAATGTGTGATTCATTATCCGATTTAAACGAAACCAAAGGTGATGAGATCGTGTTGGCGAGCACTATGGTATAACGATAAAGTGGTCGAAGTGGGAAGCTACCGGAGTTTTTGATAAAATTAAACAACCGTTTAATTTTATTAAAACAAAGCGATTTAATCAGCTAATTAAGCCAAGGTGAGTTAAACTCACTCAGTTTCCCCACTTATAATTATATAAGTCGGTTCTAAATTACTTATGCGCTTTGTTTGCAATTGGTTGAATGATTTGATGGTTGTTTGCATATATACTGATAAACCTGATTTAAATTAAGTGTTCGTTTAATTTAATCCAACCAAATCGTTATTTTTAACGATTATTTCCAATCAAGGTAACTTATCTTATTGGTTACGTTTATATTAATATAAACGTATTTAAATTAAATTGGATGACTTGCATTATTATTGATTGACTGTTATCAGATGATTTGATTATTTATTTGCTTATGATCGTTATACGGGTTGTTTAACCGATATGTTCGGGTTATTGATTTGATTATCAAATGTTGAATATGGATTCAACAATTGTTTCTATTAACCAGTACGTGATATGGGTTGAGAAACAATAGCAGATGGCTAAGTAAGAGATTGTTTGTAAGGTTTATTCACCGTCAGGTGATTCAAATAGAAAGTAAAGTTATAAAAAAATTATTTTATAACTGAAGATCGATATTAAAATTTATAAATTTAAAAGAAGTTTATAAAAAGGAAATAAATCAACCACATATATGTTGATTGTTTTAAATCATCATTTTTATACCAAAATTTACCTTGCACGAAGCACGTGTTTATTAAGTGATTATTAAACGATTTTATTAAGCTGATTCAAGTAACCAGAATTAATGCAATAATTAGAATGGGTTTATATTGATATTGATTTAATAAAAATCAAAGTGAGTAGAATTATTTTAGATTGATTAATTATTAATTTATTTAAATGGAAAGATCAATAACGATTGATTAGCGAGTAATCATGTTTAGAGTTGAATGAGCTAACGGCGTTAACTGAAGTTGTTTATTAAATTAGTTCATTAATTTAAAGAGAGTAGTTAAGGGTTAAGTAACCGAGTTTTTATTTTTATAAATGTTGAAACTCGATTATTAGTTATAATCTAGGAATGTAAAATCTAGTAAATAGAGGTTTGTGAAGTTTAAAAGCACTGTTATAGTTTAATGAGATTATTTAAATTAATAATATTATTTAAATGAAAAGGTAAGTTAAATTTAATCAACGGATTAAGCATGTTTAAAATTGTCCAAGCCAACTGTTTTAACGGAAATTGATTATTTAACTAAATTAACTTATGCCGATTAACATAATGGAATAATTTAGCGAATGGTGTTTAACTTAACAAGATTTAAAAAGGAAATTGCATATTTATTCCAGTTAATGATAAAGTAAATTAATAATAATTTAAAGGGATTTCTTCTTAAATGAAGTTCATTTAAGTAAATCAGAATTGGAAGTGAAATATAAGTGAATTTCAAAAAGAGATTATAAACAGGTTTATATTTAAACCGAGTTGCCGAATTGAGTTATAAAAAGTTTTAAGCAAGTACGAGAGGCATAAAGTAAAAGTTAGTATTTGAACAACATTGAAATAAAAGAGGGGTTTGATATTAAACCAGAGTTATATAAACGAGTTTATATAAAGAGATGGGAAGTTAAAGCGCTAAATTCAAAATTTATGATAATAAGTGAAATTGATGTGATTTGAAATAAGATCTCCTAGAATAAATGATTGAAAGGGTTAGAAAAGGATTCTTGTAATTGAATTTGGTAAAGGATCGATTAACGGGATTTGTAATAAAAATCTAGATAATGAAACCAATAATTTAAAGACGTTAAAGTGTAAAAGATAAGGTGTTGTAAATCATTTACTAAATTTATAAATTTAGTAATAATAATATATTTAAAAGGGAGATTACAAAAGTAAGAAGGTTTATTAAACCGTATGTTAAATAAAAGAGTGAAATGCTAATCGTTGGTATTAGAATGAATGTGAGTTTTTGAATTACAATTCATATTTATCTTAAGATAAGAATGTTGTTGATCAAGGTCTGAGAGGTAATTAGAATACCCCAACTTGAATGACTTCAGTATTATCAAAAGGTGGTATTAGTTGTAATGGTAAAGATGTTAGAAAGATATTTATTTTGAGAATATATAATGCAATGTCATTCGAAAGATTTAAGGATAGATAATGAGATTCTAAAATAAAGGGAATAAAAGAATTCGAAGAAATGCATATGGATATTTCCAAAGTTGCGTAAGTAAAAGGGCCTTCAGTATATGAAATGACATTTCCATAGTAAAGGGAATAAAGGGAGATTTGTGAAAATATAACGATAATTTTGAAGTAACGAAATTGAGATTTAGAATGGATTTATTATAAAAGGATAAGTGACGATTATTTTGTTTAAATAACGTTACAAAAGGAGATTACTAAATGAATGTTTACGATTATAAGTTAAATCGGTTTCCAAATTTTAGATAATAAAAAAATGTTGTGACAAATGTTTCAAAGTGATAGTAAAAAGGAAAATTTGATATGATATTTTTCTAAATACATAAATAAAATGATTTGAGAATATTAATATATTAAACTGAGATAATATTTTGGTATTACAACCGATATATTATTTTAATGGCCAAGTGATGTTGTGTAATAAACCAGTGGATCTATTTTATTTTTATGGTTGTTTATTTTGATAGTTAAATAACCGACTATCAAAATCTAGCCCAACGTTATTGGTACAGAAAGACCGGAATCGAATTTATATTCGAAAACCATTCCAACCAATAAATACGAATACGTCGAAGATGCTGATCGAGATGGGGCAATTGAAGACCGTAAATCTTCATGAGCGGAAGGACTATTGTTAAATACCTCTGGCTGATCCCCAGAGTTAACGATGATTCTGTCGTGATTGGAATCTACGGATTGCAAGGACTACTCGCTACTGATCTATAGGGTGATTCGTAGGATGTGGTAGGAGTGTGCCTTCGATTCATCCTGTTCCTGGATGACTTGTATGGACAATGTGAATGATGGCCAGAAGTTCCAAAAGTCGATTATAACATCAAGCCTCATCAGCCGGGAAAAGACAAAAATCGAGCAGGCAGCATGGCTATGTGGGTCGCACCCATTAGGGTGTATTGTCACCATCTAGAGAATATTCATATTTGTTACTATTTTTCAATTCTGTATCTCCCAGGAACAGTTATGTTGCTAGCAACCGTAGGTGACAATATATTCGATACACTCAAGAGAAATGAGTGGTCGGTCATGTGCGGCCGGGTTGCAAGACGTTCTTGTTGAACCCAGTGTATTCCTCTCTAGAGATACACTATCGGCTGGTGGTTCCATACCTTGTCATAGTCGGATTCCAATCTCCAATAAGCGCCCGCGATTTTGTTTGTATACTATATATGTGGAGCGTGAGATGCAAGCGTTCTGTTAGATTCTATTTATCTGTATTTAGACACTATCATAATATCAGAATAATATATTGATTTCAAAATATTTTGGGTTATAGTAAGGTAAAAACCGTATGTTTTTATGTGTGGGCTAGTCTTACTATTATCCTTTTCCTTCGAAATGATTTTCAACTTTTAAATCAAGTTGGATGATATTATAAACTTAGCGAGTTTTTCTCACTCTGGTTCACTAGACTGACCCGGTGTTTGTAATGCTTGGGTCAGACCAAGGTGTACAGGTTCATATTATCGCATGCTGTGAAGTTCAAAGACGAGTAGAAGGAGTTCAGACTTATGATGTTATACCATTATTATTCCGTTGTGTGTCATATGAGGACAGACTATTATAACTGTCCAGATATATTGAAGTACTTTGATGTTTTAAGTATTATTTCAAGCTCTCAATAAAAGTTATTTCTATATTATATTTTATTCCGCCGCGATGTGAGACTGTGTCATATTGGTTCTTCTTATCCTTTTATTCTAAACTTTCTTTCTTTCTTATCCCACCCTCTAGTTTCTTTCTAATAACGTTCCGGTGTTTTTGATGCTTGAATGTTCGACATAATGTTTTGTGTCGATTTTCGAAATCGAAAATCCATGGTCGTTACAAGAGGCCGAGGTCACGATTATCTTTTTAGAACATCTTGCCACAATTTACTTTGAATGCCACATCATCAGATCCGTCCATATACGTTGTCCTCGGACTGGACAAACCGAAGGTACCATTCTATTAATCCATCTTACGCAATTTCTACCTAGGATTAACAGGACAGCCCTTGCATTTACTCCGTCTTCAATTATCTTTGACATATTTCGATTCGCAATGCTTATGCCTATACGGAGTGGTTTTCAGATAATAAATCTGATTCTGGTCTCTCCTTATTAACAACGGATGTACAAAATAAAACAAAACTTTGATAATCGGTGATTGAACCATCAAAGAAAACATCCATACAACCAACGATACTATTTCCAAATGGAATTTTATCAATCATCCATCAAACAACATTGTCCCCTTTTCAAATCAATTCCTCGTTATTTTATCATTTTCAATTCCCATTTCTCATCTTTTGTATCCTTTCAAAGCTCTATTTTCTCTCTCGATTCTTGGAAAAACATTTCCAATATCCTAATTTCTTTATTCGAGAAAATATCTCTTATTCCAGTTAGAAATATTTCTAAATATTCACAAATCCTTATTTCCTGTATTCAAAAAACATACTTTATTAATATCGGAAAACATTTCCATATTCCATTTCAGAATTCTTTATTCACCAACTCATTTCATTTTATATGCGTAGAAAATACCTCCCATTTTAGTTGGTGAACATTTCAAAATCCTTTAAATTAACGCGATGTTATAAAACATCGTTATTATAACTCAAACTATTAATCATTTATTACCTAACCATATTACTAACCAATCTTCACTATCGAACCTTAACCATTCCTCCATCAATCGTGAAGTCAATCAAGTTGGATTATAGTTACCTCTCAGGCCTTAATTGAACAACATTCTCAACTTTGAAATAGTCAAAGCTTGCAACTTCAAACAAAACATCGCTTACGCAACTCTAAGATTTAATCTAAGAGTCCACTTCTTTTACCAAAAAAAACATCGATTATAACGGTAACGTTATAATCACTATGTCCAAATATTTGGTTTATAAAACATTAAATAAAATGGTAGCATTAAAACTGCTGTTTAGATTTACGGAACATTTATTATAAAGGTAGCGTTATAATCGCTGTTTAGATTTGAAAAAACATTTATTATAATGGTAGCGTTATAATCGCTGTTTAGATTTACAAAACTTTTATCATAATGGTAGAATTATAATCGCTGCTTAGATTTACAAAATATTTATTATAATGTAGCGCTATAATTGCTGTTTAGATTTACAAAACATGTATTATAATGATAGCATTATAATCGTTGTTTCCAAATATTTGGTTTATAACAATATAATTTATACTTATTAATTTCAATAAATAAATTAATAAGTAAATAAATAAATAAATAAATAATCAAATTTGATTCAAACGGAAAGTAAAAAATGACTACTTTCCTAAATTCGATATAATCGAATTCCAATAAATAATTTTCTCTCGAATAATCTATTGTAACGTCCCAAATTTTTAGCTATTTAATATTGAATATTTAAATTTATTTTAAATGTTGGATTGGATATATAAATGGAATTATATTGAATTTATAGATTTAATATCGAATATATTTAATTATTGTAATAGTGATAATTGAATTCACAGTTAAAAATCTGAATCTAAACAATTCAGTCAATTAATATAAATTCTGTGTTGGATTAAAACGATAATAATAATTTATTATCAATGAAATTAATTGTTTAAAATCAATTTATATTTAAATCGAATTTAATTTAAATCGTTAATTTAAGTTGTTATCTCTTTTATACTGTCAAATTAAATTCCAGAATCAGTTCCATAGAGTTTAGGATAACGATATAATCTGGGAGCGTTGATCATTAAGGTTGAATAGAGGTTCAGAACTTTGAATTGAGAAACCACAAGATATTTTATTTATTTAATTTAAATAAAATCAAGTCAATTAAAAATTACAACAACCGACATAAAAACTGAAATCGCGCACTTGTTTTCTTCTCGAGCTGTTAAAATTGCCTCGTACCTTCAATATCAAAAAGCAAACGAATTAATAGCATGGTACGTATGTCTTCAGTTTGCTCTATATAAATCTATTGTCGTGTATTCCATTCTCAAATCCACTTAAACGTTCATTCTCTTTTCTTTCAGCAAATTGAAATACCAAATCCACCGTTCAAAATCAAATTTAAAATCGCGAGCGTTTGAAATTGGATTGTCGCTCCCTCAAATCTCTTCCCAAACCAAATCCTATAATCGAATCGTGGTCCTAATTAGAGAGGTGCGCGAGGCCATGGCTAGTGATGCGACCTAAGTGGTTCTCTGTTGGATGAATGGGGGTCGGCACTGGCCTTAGGGAGGTTAGAAGGGTCTATTGCCCAAGATTGATGAATTTTTGAGCACAAAAGTATCGCTGCCTATAGTGACGGTTGAGAATTAAAGACCGAGTTGACTCCTATGTAAGCGCTGTGAGATAATCAAAGTGGAGAAGGAGGCGTAGAACTTCCGACGTGAACGAGAAAGGGCGGTTCTAGAAAGTGAAGCGATGTTAGGATATGCAGTGTGGTGGACGATGTGATTAAGGGAGATGCGGCTGTAGAAATAGGGTTCTGAAATAGTTGGCACAGATGATTGGAATGGATGTTATGATCTGTTGTAACTGATGGTATTCGACAGTAAGTTTTAAGAATGTTTGGTCTGTATTATTTGGTTTGGGAAGGTGGATCCTCAAGTATGATGAAAGGGGATTGGCATTGGAGGAGGAAATCGTACCGAGTAGGCAAGGATCTATAGTGATCTGGTGGTGTAATCAGCCACAATGAAGTGGGTTTGCCACTAATTTGCAGTAATGGTTTGGTTTGGCAAAAAGGGACGATGTATTTAGGGATTGCTGGGACCTTCAACAGTGAGGCATTTGGAGTTTAGAGAGCATGGTCCTGGTAGATGATAGCAATTAGGAGGAAATGTAGGGATTGGGATTCGCAGCGGTAATGGGATCATTATGGTAGTGTAAAGTGATGTAGCAAGCAATAGTTTAGTAGTAAAGTCGAGGCGTGGGTTTTGGGAGAGGTAGTGAGGTATATATCTTTTATGAAATTTGATATACATGGATTGGTTATTTATATTTATTGAGTTAAATTTAAATGGGTAACTGTTAAAATAAAATATAGAAATTTTATTTATTCGTTTATGTAGTTAAATAAATAAATGTTTAATTAGTAAATTTATATCAAATAATTATAGGTGATAAATTCATTGGAGACGATTCTAGACGAAGCGTAGCTAAGATGATATGGAATAAAATAGATAGTCAACAAATTAAAAATCAAGATGAGTAAATCTCACTCAAATGTTATATTTAATTTATTTTTATCTTTAAAAATAAATTGTTGGCTGTTTGAATTCATGCATGGATTATTGAATCGTTGTGGTTATTATATAGTATATTTTAGTTATTGGCTTGGTGGTTGTGGTTATTATACATTTGATATTTCCCGTAGTACCATTAGCGGATGCCCGCGGTATCACTAGCGATTGACCCTATCTCCCAATGATATATGAGTGGATGACCTTCTATACCTCGATATCATGCCTCGAAGCAGGATGGTATTATTTATGTTGTCTGACATCTGTGGAAGTAAGGAAAACAGGTTGGAGGAATCCAACTGGATTCCTCAAATTTATTTATTATTATTTACGTACTTATATTTGTGTGATGTGTTGAGTTGGACCGATCGTTTGTGTATTTGGATATTTAAATATCATTGGCCCAAGATATTGATATTTAAAAATATCATAAAAAGGGATTTTTTAGACTTGAAAAGGAAATTTTTATTTTTCGAAATAAATTTTGAATTTCGAATAGGCTAAGAAAATTATAACTTGTTTTAATAATAAAACGAGTATTAAATTTATAAATGAAGTTTATAAATGGAAGAAAATTATCATTTGATAATATTTAATTTTAAATTCAAGAATGAATTTAATTGGGAAAAGACTTATTTTCTGAAGTGGAAATTGGATTTCAGATGAAATTTGAAATCGAAACTTGTCTTAGTATTTAAAAAAAGAAATGAAATTGATAACGATATTTAGAAATAAGGAAAAATAACTATTATTTTATAATTTGAATTTTTGATTCAAGTGTGAATTAAATAAGCGATTTTGGAATCGTTCGAAAACAAAACGATGAAATTCATTCCATTTTTAGAATAAACTGGATTGAAATAAATCTATACAGATTTATGGTTTGAATTCAATGGAGTCGAATTTATAGAAAATAAAATATTATTTCAGAAAGATTGTAACAACCCAGAAAACTGAGCCAATTTAAAAAAAATATTTTGGTGATTTTAATGAATTAAAAATATTTAAAATGAAATATTTTCAATAATGACGACGAGAAATTTATTTTGAATTGAATTAGAACATATATATTTATTTGAATCGTCGTTAGAATATAATTATTTATTTTTAATTATAAAAGGAATTGAAAATGGCGCGGTAGTTTGAAAATTTGATTTCAAAGTTCAAATGACAGTACAGGATTCAAATAAACCAAATTTTAACAAAACTAAAACATTAGAATATAATTGAGAATATCTTTCTAACGAATCCGAAAAATTGAAATTTCATAGCGGGCATAAAAAGATATGCCCAGTTGAAAATTCAGAATAGTCACTATGGAATTCTGGCCCTTAAAAATGGAAATTTTGCAAATGACCTCAGTTTTCGAGTTTCGAAAGTGGGATATCTATATATTTCCATTAGACTGGTGTGAGAACCAAAGCTAGATAGGTTTATTGTTGAGATTTGCATCAAAAACATGATTTTCTGTATATATATCAAAATTATGAATTTGAAACATTAATCCACTAATTGATTGATGGTTGTGTTGTATGATTATTTGTTAACTAATAAACCCATTATGTGAAAGAACGGTACATGTAACCAAATTGAATCGAATATTGGGAAATTGGATGTATTTGCATATATGTACATGTATATATCTATTGAACAGGTCATAACGAGGAGGCTAGAGCAGAAGAATAAAATTGTTTGCCCGACAAATAGGTACATGTTTACAAATTTATCGGGTTTGGATGATTTTATGAGCCGACTGGCTAGCCGCTTGGCTTTTTCTTTTTCTTTTGGATTGGTGAGGGCCATGGGAGGCTTTTTGAAATATCCCGAAGCTCCCGGTGCAGGGGAGGTTATGGCGAAATTTTTTGGAAATTTAGGGTGTTAGCCAAATTTTTGAAAAATTTGAAATGTTCGTAGAAACTGAAAAGTTGAAGAACTTAAGCCATAATGAAAAGAATGAAAGTTGAGTTGATTAGTTAAACAACTTTCAGCTTCGTTCCTTTTCGGGGACGAAAAGTTTTAAGTTGGGGAGATTGTAATAACCCGGAAATCTGAGCCAATTTAAAAAATTTATTTTGGCGATTTTAATGAGTTTCGAATATTTAAAATGAATTATTTTCAATAATAACGACGAGAAATTTATTTTGATTTGAATTACAACGTATATATTTATTTGAATCGTCATTAGAATATAATTATTTATTTTTAATTATAAAAAGAATTGAAAATGGCGTTGTAGTTTGAAAATTTGATTTCAAAGTTCAAATGACTGTATAGGATTCAAACTAAACCGGATTTTAACGTAACTAAAAATATTAGAATCTAATTGAGAAAATCTTTCTAACGAATCCGAAAAATTGAAATTTCATAGCGGGAATAAAAAGATATGCCCAATTGAAAATTCAGAATAGTCGCTATGGAATTCTAGCCCTTAAAAATGGAAATTTTGAAAACGACCTCGGTTTTTGATGCGACCACTTTTGTTGGATCCGGGATGTCAAATTATTGCTAGATTCCAAAATTCATAATTTTTGAAAGCAATATGTGAGCGTGGCAAAGGAAAACGCGTTTGACCAGTTTCAGTTGATTTAATCGAATGGAAAATGACCATTTTTCAAACGGTCTCAGAATTTGACGAAATTAGTTTTGTTGGGACCGTATCGTCAATACGAAGATAGAAAATATTTTTCATTAATTTTGAGAACCCGTATGTGGACCCGGTAATTTGAAATATGCGTTCAAATTCAATATATAGATTTATATTTTGATTTTGACGAAAACTGGTCGAAACAGCCGAATCGCCTTACAATACATATCCCATTGCGTTCGGAATGGGGGTAATTAGCTAGGGACGACAGTCGGTGGGTTTGATTTCGAGTTCAAAATAAAAAGGTACCTTTTTGAAATAAAAAATTATAAAATAAATTATATTATATTATAAAGCCACACTACACTCCCTCCCTCTCCACTCAGTCAAACTACGTCAAAATAAAAAAACCCGATGAAACAAACCCCGTCGCCCCCATCGCCAAAGCCGCCTGGCCCACGTCGCACCGCCAATCGGAGACGCCCCCCACCTCTTCTTCCTCCGCTGCCTCCATCCCCATTGTTCCCCTTCCTCCGATTCGAGCTAAACCCCTCCCTCTCGAAACCCAACCGCAGATGATAGCTCCGCCGTCGTGGACCCCCCGGAACTGCGCCGGCCACCAACGGCCTCCAACTCGCCTGCGCCACCCTGCCTAACCCCAGCGGACCCCATCCCCTCCTCCAAATTAATACTGTAAGTTTTATTTTTGTTGATTTCCATTGATTTTATAATTTTCAGATTTTTCTTCATGATAAAATTTGTGATTTTTAGTTTGATTTTTTTCTAGAATGTAAAGGTTTAATTTTTATAGTTAAGAAAGGTTTAATTTTTATAGAAAGATAAGGTTTTTTGAAAATAAAAAGACTTGATTTTTAATTTGTAAAAGATATGATTTTTAACTGTATAAAAATAAGGCCTTCATGCTAAGAAAGATTTGATTTTTATGTAGATAAAGATATGATTTTTATTATATATATCGTTATATAAAAATATGACCTTTTATATATAAAGTAGAAAAAATTAGGTTTTTGTTTTCATGAAAGTGAAGAAAGATTTTATTTTTAATCATAGAAATAATGGATTAATTTTTATCATATATGAAAGGAAGGATTTTTATAACATGAAATGTAACGACCCGCTTTCTACGCATCATATGATCGTAGAATATTTATTTCTTTCATATATGAAGTCGTATGGTCATGCAACTTTGGGAGATGACTATCGGGGTCATTTCCCATGTTCATGATTTTTGTCGATTTTTAAATGACCATTTTGCCCCTAGTTGGTACTGTTTTGGCCATAAATTTTGATTGGAAAGGAATTTTGACCTAAAACTACTTCCATTGGCATCGGATGATGGTTTACCTTTCCGTAGAGTGGTCACATTAGCCAAACGGACTTACCGTTTGGGAGATATGGCTGAAACAAGTTTCAGATGGTGAAAAACAGCTTGATTGGGCTTAACCGGGTGATTAACAGCTAGGCCCAATGGGGAATTTCGGGATTAGGGTTATGAGGAGGCTGAAATCAGTTAGAGAACGATCTTATTTTCATTTTTCAGTCGCCACTTTCATTCTTGAAACCCTAACAATGGCCTCCAACACTCAAATCAACTTCTAATCACTTTCTAATCAAGGATTAAGCTTAGCAATATCAAATCAAGGAGAAATAGCACCAAATCAGTATTAGAGTTGTTGTTAGACATCAATATTCGCCTAAATCAGCGAGGTTTCAGTTTTGAAAATTTTATTTGTGGCCAAGGTGAGTGATTAGCATTGTTTTGACACTAATTATAGTTAATTAAGGTGATTAGTGATAATTAGCGAATTTATACACTAATAAATTCTGAAAAAATATTTATAAATTCTTAAATAATGTTTTAGACCTCTGTTAGAATTTGGGTTAATTTGGTTAAGTTTTACTAATCCTATCATTATCTTTGCTTAAGCATGCTTAAGGGAAAATATGAGGTTTTGGCTATGTTTGATCCGTTTTAACTTATCAAATTGATGTTTTGGTGTTTATGGTTGATTCCCTATGTTGCTATTACTGTATGGTATGTTTTGTGATTGATTAGAGCTGCTAGATTGGTCGAAAACCCCGTCGTATGGCGTAAAATAGTCGCTGGAAAGTCGCAGGAAATATGCAGGGTTTCGAAACCGGACCAGATTAGATTATTCGGCTCGGACCGGATAGGAGAACCGGGCAAGTGGACTCGATTCGGATTGGAACTTAGCATGAGGGGCTTGGCAAAAAGGAAGGCCATTTTCTTAGAGTTGGAGTTGGGCAGGGGATCAGATCGGAGGGACAAAAAGGGGAACGGATCGGAGCTAGGGCATGGGATCGGATCGGCTACCGAACCGAAGCAGGCATCTTCTGAGGCGTGCAAACGAAAGAGACAACAAGGAAGGGTGGATCGGATCGGAATTTGACACTATAGGGAGGACCTTGGCACTTTACCACCAGACCAGACCGAGCCACATGTGAGAAGCTGAACCGAACTGCATGGAGGAGATGAACCCGAACCGAACCGAGCGTGGGTGACCGAACCGAACCGGCGTGTACTTCTATTTCTACATGACGACTCTTCTGAAGCACAACTCCAATTCGACCAAAGCCCGAGATGCAAAGGAGGTCCAAATGAGGAGCTTTGACCCAGGATCTAGATGGAAACCAATGAGTGAGCTTCATGATTGGGCTTTGCTGCGGGACGTGTGCTAAGGGGTTGTCGGTGTTTGTAACTTTGAATCACTATGTGTAGGGAGTACGTGAACGGATTCAGGGCCATAGTGGCCTAGGTACGACTAAAGAGATAATAGACCAATGAAGTGCGGTCATTTGTAAAGATTTGGTCATGGCTCCATGTGGTAAGCTTGGTAGTAGCAGTAGTTGTACAAGTCGAACTCCGTCACTACTTCGATGGGTCTAGTGATTGACAGTGGTGGACATCGTATGCTTTACGCACTTAGTGAGAGATGTGAGGATGGTTATTATGTTTGATTTGTTGCCATCATTATGACATACACACCCCACCCCCGTATCCTTTACACCATCTGTTCAGTGGCACCTTAGAGTATTGTATGGTATGTAGTGCTAACTCTTTGGTTGCAGGTCAAGGTTCAGGTATGGTTTAGTATACCTGTTATTGTTCTGTTTAGCTGCTTATCGCTCATACCAGACTTTTTGTCTGACCCAGAGTTTTATGTCTCTTCTTATTACTCTGGGTGCTCTCACGAGCAGACTAGAGACAGGTTAGCTGGGTATGCACGGGAGCTGATCTGGAGACGAGCAAGAGGCTTCCACGTATGATATATATGGTATTCTCCCTGTGTTGTTGAAGATCACTGCTTGGGCATTAGTTTTGCATCTTCTACTTCATCTTTCTTTTGTTTTAGAGACAGTAAATTTGGGAAGTTGTAATAAGCTATATTTGGATTTCCGCTGCTATGTTGGTTTAGTTTTCAGCTTATGCACTGACTCGGATGTTTTATGTCAAGATTATGTTATTATTATATTTTGTTCCATGTGCTGTGAGGCATTCTATAGGTTCCTTGTTAGTTCATTCTTTTCTTTCCTTTCTTTGGCGACCGTTACGTGCTAGTCGGGCATGTGTACGGTGCACCTTCAGAGGAAATGCAGGCTAGTGCGGGGCGGGCCGTCACATTTGGTATCAGCCCTCTAGGTTGCGTAGTTAACCTAGGGAAGTTATCAGGGAGAGATAGTATATGTATGTGAGAGCGCGTATTTGTGTTTATCTTAGTTTTCAAAAGTTGTATATATACTGTTAGTATAGTTAAGGGTGAAGTCGCACTGCATTAGCACCACTATGGAGATGGTTAATCGTTTTCTCTTTACAGATTGAACGATGAGCCAATACGCAAGAGGTGCTGGTAGAGGAGCCAATAATGGGAATGTTGCCGACATGAGGACGATGTTTACTGACCTTATGAGGGAGATGCTTAGGGATGTGCAGAGGGCAGCTCCCAATGGTGGTAATGGTGGTGGTCCAATAGTGCAGGTGCCTAGGGTCGATTTCGCCAAGATGAACAAGGATTATACTAGTCTTGGTGGGAAGCCGTTCCACGGAACGTAGTCGGCTACGGATGTTTAGGATTGGTTGGATAGCTGCGAGCGTGTCTTCGAGGATTTGGGTATCGAGGATGCGATGAAAAGAAGGTTAGCATCCCGTCAGCTACAAGGACGGGCAATGAATTAGTGGAATGCTATAAAGGCAGTTACTCCCGAGGATCAGATTACTTGGGAGCAGTTTAAGGTTCGCTTTAGCGAGAAGTTCATTCCAGCTGCTCAGAAGTCGGTGTTGTTTAAGAGATTCTTGGAGCTCAAGCAGAATGGTAGAGCTGTCTCGGAGTATATTGCTGAATTCGACACTTTGTTGAAATATGGGTTATCTCTTATTGATAATGCCGAGAAGAAGAACGAGAAGTTCATAACCGGTTTGGATCAGTACTTCGGGGAAAGGCTTATTAACCACATCGATGAGACGTTTGAATCGATTGTGGGGAAAGCATTGAGGTCAAAGAGTCTTTACCCTAAGCCGAAGACTGAGGTTGCATCTACAGAGGAGCCAAAGCCGCAAGCAAGTGGTGGAGGCAAGAGTAGTTCTCAGAATAAAAGGAAGCAGAATCAGAATAAGGATGGTCAGAAAAAGAGTAAGAAAGATGTTGAGTGCTTCAGCTGTGGTAAGAAGGGCCATTATGCTAGTAATTGTCAGGCCAAGCCAGCGGATAGGAAGTGCTTCAACTGTGGCCAAGTGGGACTTCACAAGGATAAGTGTCTGCAACTCCCTAAAGAAAAGCAGATGGTGAAAGCATAAGCCTTTAATGCTATTCCTTCTTCGTTAAATGCCCCAACTGCAGCGGAGAAGGGAAAGAATGTTGTTATCCAAGGTATGCTTTCTATTTATGATGTTCCTGTTAGAGTTTTGTTTGATACCGGAGCTTCCAGTTCTTTCATATCTAGTGACCTGGTAGATAGGTTGGGACTGGAGCCCGAGTTTGTCGATAGACCTTTAGTAGTGACGAACCCGATTGGTGGTTCAACTAACCTTAGCATGATTTGTCATAAGTGGTCATATCGAGTCATGGATGCATGTTTGTTTGGGATTGCTTTGTTTTGGGCTTTACTGGGTTTGGCATTATTTTGGGAGTCGATTGGCTCCAAAGATACGGGGTTGTGGTAGACTGTGAGGGCTTTTTGGTGATAGCTAGAGCGGATGATGGGCGGAGGGTAGTGTTTGGTGGTCTACCCAGTGATGGGGTAATGGCTAGTTTTCTAAATTCCCTCGACATCCCGCATAGTGAGTTGTCAGGGTTGCCCGTGGTTGGCCAGTATCCGGACGTCTTCGAGGAAGTGACCGGGGATCCGCCACAACGAGAGATTGAGTTCCGTATTGATTTGGTGAAAGATGCCAGACCTATAGTGAAGCCACTTCGTCGTATGGCACCAAGGGAGCAGCGAGAGCTCGGGGTGCAAGTCAGCGATCTTTTGAAGAAGGGATTTATCAGAAGGAGTGTTTCTAAATGGGGAGCACCAGTTGTGTTTGCTACCAAGGCGGATGGTTCCCTTCGTTTGTGTGTAGACTACCGCGAGTTGAATAAAGTGATGAGGAAGAACAAGTATCCTCTACCGCGGATAGATGATTTGTTTGATAAGTTGAGTGGCGCGAGGGTATTTTCTTAGTTGGATCTCGCGACAGGTTTTCATCAGCTTAGAGTGGAAGCTGAGAGTATAGCTAAAACGGCATTCCGGACGCCGTCTGGATTTTATGAGTGGTTGGTCATGTCATTCGGGCTGACCAATGCCCCATCATATTTTGTGGATCTTATGAATAGGGTATTCAGAGATCAGTTGAATAAGTTTGTCCTTGTGTTCGTGGATGATATTTTAGTCTACTCGAGGACAGAGGAAGAATACAAGGAACATTTGAGGATAGTGATGGAGGTGCTAAGAAAACACCAGTTGAAAGCAAAGTTTTCTAAGTGTCACTTCTGGAGGAGGGAAGTGAGATTCTTGGGCCATGTTGTTTCAGAGAATGATATTGTCGTGGATCCCACGAAGGTGGCTACGGTACAAGATTGGTCTACGCCCAAGAATGCAACGGACATAAGAAGTTTCTTTGGGTTAGCTGGATATTATCGTAAATTTATCCAAGACTTCTCCAAGATAGCGGCACCGTTGACTCAGTTGACCAAAAAGAATCAAGCTTTTGTCTGGGACGAAAGGTGCGAGAATGCATTCAAGAGTCTAAAGGACAATTTGACATGTGCACCAGTGTTAGTCATTCCCAAAGGGAATGAAGAGATGATGGTATATACAGATGCGTGTGGTACCGGACTAGGTGTTGTATTGATGCAAGGAGGTAGGGTTGTAGCTTATGCAAGTCGGCAACTAAAACCGCATGAGAAAAGATACCCTACCCATGATTTGGAATTGGCAGCGATCGTGTTCGCATTGAAGATGCGGAGACATTATCTCTTGGGAGAAAGATTCGAGTTGTTTACCGATCATAAATCATTAAAGTATCTTTTCTCCCAAAAGGATCTAAATCTCCGACAACAAAGATGGTTAGAATTCTTGGCTTCCTATGATTTCGATATCGTATACACACCAGGAAAGGGCAATGCGGTAGCTGATGCATTGAGTAGAAGACATGCCAGTTTAGGGGCTATGTTCTAGAATAGAAGCAACTAGAGTACATCGCTGGGTATGATTTCAGACCAAAGTGCGAATTGGATCCAGAAATGTTAGCAAGCATGACGATCAGACCCACTTTGATTGAGCGGATTGGTTCCAGTCAGAGGAACGATCCTAACCTATTGGAAATCATCTCCAAGTTAGAGATGGGTATCGATGAGGAGATGAACAAGTATGGGCTTGATCGAGATGGATGGCTTAGAAAGAATGAAAGACTAGTTGTACCCGATGTCAATGGATTGAGAGATGAAGTGCTTAGAGAATGTCATCACTCAAAACTGACTATACACCTCGGTGGTAACAAGATGTACTGAGACATGAAACGGACTTACTACTGGGAAGGGATGAAAAGAGACGTTGGAAAATTTATATCCAAATGTATGAATTGCCAGCTAGTTAAAGCTGAGCAAAAGAAACCTAGTGGTTTGTTACAACGTTAGAAATCCCATAATGGAAATGGGAACAAGTGTCAATGGATTTCATTGATGGGTTACCAAGGACTAGATCGGGCCATGATAGCATTTGGGTGACTGTGGACCGATTGTCTAAGAGTGCAAGGTTTATACCCGTCAAGTCAAATAGGGTGGCAGCTAAGTTAGTGGAACTGTATATAAAGTGGGTAGTGAGATTTTATGGAATACCCAAAGGCATTGTGAGTGGCCGAGATCCGTTGTTCACTCGTGGATTTTGGAAGAGCTTACAAGAGGCGTTAGGATCAGAATTACATCTCAGTACCGCATATTATCCTCAAACTGATGGACAGACAGAGAGGGTGAATCGAGTATTGGAAGACCTCTTGAGAGCTTGTGTACTGGATTTTGGTGGATCATGGGATGACCATTTGTATCAAGTAGAGTTTGCATATAATAATAGCTACCAATCCAGTATCGGTATGGCTCCATTTGAAGCTTTGTACGGAAGACTGTGCAACTCACCGTCATGTTGGGTAGAAATTGGTGAGAAGTTTGTGCTTGGACCCAATGTGATAAGAGAAACTTCAGACAAGATTAAGATTATCCAACAGCGAATGAAGGCTGCCCAAGATAGGCAGAAGAGTTATGCTGATAGGAGGAGAAGAGAATTAAAGTTCTCCATTGGCGACTTGGTGTTTGTCAAGATTTCTCCGTTGAAGAGCGCGATACGATTTGGCAGGAGAGGCAAGTTAGCACCAAGATTTGTTGGTCCATTTCCAGTTCTTGATCAAATTGGGAATTGGGCATACAAAGTTGAATTACCAGAGAAGATGGCAGGAGTTCACAACGTATTTCATGTTTCCCAGTTAAGGATGTTCGTGCACGACCCAGATGTGACTATTTCACCTGATCAGTTGGATGATATCGAAGTTGAACCCGAGGCGGTTGGGAACCGCAAGCCTATGCGTATTGTTGGGAACGATACGAAACAACTTCAAAGGAAAGCAGTGAATCTAGTCAAAGTCCAGTGGGGCAAGAATGAGAATGACTGTACTTGGGAGACAGAGGAGGGCATCAGGAAGACGTATCCAGAACTCTTCGCCTAGTAAGATTTTAACTTCAATTTAGTCTTTCCGCATGCTAGGATAGGCTTGTTTTGTTTGTTTTGCATGTTTGATTGTTGTATGTGGCAGGTAGGCATGCGGGATTCTTTGTATGTTTTAGGTTAAGAAATTTCAGGGACGAAATTTCTTAACGGGGGAAGAGTATAACGACCCGCATTCTACGCATCATAGGATCGTAGAATATTTATTTCTTTCATATATGAAGTTGTATGGTCATGCAACTTTAGAAGATGACTATCGGGGTCATTTCCCATGTTCATGATTTTTGTCGATTTTTAAATGACCATTTTGCCCCTAATAGGTACTTTTTTGGCCATAACTTTTGATTGGAAAGGAATTTTGACCTGAAACCACTTCCGTTGGCTTCGGATGATGGTTTACCTTTCCGTAGAGTGGTCATATTAGCCAAACGGACTTACCGTTTGGAAGATATGGCTGAAACAAGTTTCAGATGGTGAAAAACAGCTTAATTGGGCTTAATCGGGTGATTAATAGCTAGGCCCAATGGGGAATTTCGGGATTAGGGTTATGAGGAGGCTGAAATCAGTTAGAGAACGATCTTATTTTCATTTTTCAGCTGCCACTTTCATTCTTGAAACCCTAACAATGGCCTCCAACGCTCAAATCAACTTCTAATCACTTTCTAATCAAGGATTAAGCTTAGCAACATCAAATCAAGGAGAAATAGCACCAAATCAGTACTAGAGTTGTTGTTAGACATCGGTATTCGCCAAAATCAGCAAGGTTTCAGTTCTGAAAATTTTATTTGTGGCAAAGGTGAGTGATTAGCATTGTTTTGACACTAATTACAGTTAATTAACGTGATTAGTGAAAATTAGCGAATTTATACACTAATAAATTATTAAAAAATATTTATAAATTCTTAAATAATGTTTTAGACCTCTGTTAGAAATTTGGGTTGGTTTGGTTAAGTCTTACTAATCCTATCATTAGTTTTGCTTAAATATGCTTAAGGGAAAATATGGAGTTTTGGCTATGTTTGATCTGTTTTAACTTATCAAATTGATGTTTTGGTGTTTATGGTTGATTCCCTATGTTGCTATGACTATATGGTATGTTTTGTGATTGATTAGAACTGGCAGATTTGTCGAAAACGCCGTCGTTTGGCGTAAAACAGTCGCTGGAAAATCGCAGGAAATATGCAGGGTTTCGAACTGGACCGGATCGCATTATTGGGCTCGGATCGGATAGGAGAACCAGGAAAGTGGACTCGGTTCGGATTGGAACTTAGCATAAGGGGCTTGGCGAGAAGGAAGGCCATTTGCTTAGAGTTGGAGTTGGGCAGGGGATCGGATCTGAGGGATGAAAAGGGGATCGGATCAGAGCTAGGGCGTGGGATCGAATCGGCCACCGAACTGAACCGGAGCAGGCATCTTCTGAGGCGTGCAAACGAAAGAGACATCAAGGAAGGTTGGATCGGATTGGAATTTGACACTATAGGGAGGACCTTGGCACTTTACCACCGGACCGGACTGAGCCACATGTGAGAAGCTGAACCGAACCGCATGGAGGAGATGAACCCGAACCGAACCGAGCGTGGGTGACTGAACCGAACCGAGCGTGTACTTCTATTTCTACATGACGACTCTTCTGAAGGCTAACTCCAATTCGACCAAAGCCCGAGATGCAAAGGAGGTCCAAAATGAGGAGTTTTGACTCAGGATCCAGATGGGAACCAATGAGTGAGCTTCATGATTGAGCTTTGTTGGGGGACGTGTTTTAAGGGGTTGTCGATGTCTGTAACTTTGAATCACTATGTGTAGGGAGTACGTGAACGGATTCAGGGCCATAGTGGCCTAGGTACGACTAAAGATCTAATAGACCAATGAAGTGGGGTCATTTGTAAAGATTTGGTCATGACTCCATGTGGTAAGCTTGGTAGTAGCAGTAGTTGTACAAGTCGAACTCCGTCACTACTTCGATTGGTCTAGTGATTGATAGTGGTGGACATCGTATGCTTTACGCACTGAGTGAGAGATGTGAGGATGGTTGCTATGTTTGATTTGTTGCCATCATTATGACATACACACCCCCACCCCCGTATCCTTTACACCATCTGTTCAGTGGCACCTTAGAGTACTGTACGGTATGTAGTGCTAACTCTTTGGTTGCAGGTCGAGGTTCAGGTATGGTTTAGTATACATGTTATTGTTCTGTTTACGAGCTTATCGCTCATACCAGACTTTTTGTCTGACCCAGAGTTTTATGTCTCTTCTTATTACTCCGGGTGCTCTCACGAGCAGACTAGAGACAGGTTAGCTGGGTATGCACGGGTAGTTGATCCGGAGAGGAGCAGGAGGCTTCTACGTACGATATATATAGTATTCTCCCTGTGTTGTTGAAGATCACTGCTTGGGCATTAGTAGTGCATCTTCTACTTCATCTTTCTTTTGTTTTAGAGACAGTAAATTTGGAAAGTTGTAATAAGCTATATTTGGATTTCCGCTGCTATGTTGGTTTAGTTTTCAGCTTATGCACTGACTCGCCTGTTTTATGTCAAGATTATGTTATTATTATAGTTTGTTCCATGCGCTGTGAGGCATTCTACAGGTTCCTTGTTAGTTCATTCTCTTCTTTCCTTTCTTTGGCGACCGTTCTGTGCTAGTCGGGCATGTGTATGGCGCACCTTAAGAGGAAATGCAGCCTAGTGCGGGGCGAGCCGTCACATGAAAGGTTGGATTTTTAATTTGAAAAGTTTGATTTTTAAACAAGGAAAAGTTTGAATCTTTATATAGTTGAAATGGTGAAGTAAAAATGAGATTTTTATATATGAAATAGCGAAATAAAAATATTATCTTTATAATGAAGACATCGTGTTAAAGATGCTATTTTTATCATCTGGAAAACAAAGTAAAAATATGTGATTTTTATATATGTAGTGAATACGGGCAACGAAAGTGACAAAGGGCGAGAACGGCGAAGATTTCCTACATATGAAGAGTCGTGGCGTTTGGTTTAGCTCTCGGTGAGAACTTCTCACTTTAAATCTTGTTTTCTATTTAAAGTTATATACTAGGATGCAGACGGTGCTTAGCAGCACCCGACACCCGTCATCCACAGACCATGGACGACTTGTTTGATTTTGTTGTGTGGTGAAAATTGATTGTGATGTGGAATGAATGAAAATAAATATTCATGTGTTGAAATAAATTGTTATCTTTAAAATATAAATTTAATGTGAAGGTGAATAAATAAATATTCATTTACAAATCGAACGATTTGTTTATGTACACCCATTTGAAGGATATTGATTAGGACGATAAATTTTACACGTTGCCCAACTGCACAAATAATATTCAGTGTTTGTTGATTTGAAACCCCACACGGGTGTTAGGATGATATTAGACGTACACTAATCCCAATTATTTAATTGTATGTCGACCGATTGGTTGACAGACTGTGTAAGCGTTAATTATTTATATTTAATGCTTATGCAGTTGTGTGGTGCACTCTGGATGATGGTTGATTATTTATCGTTGCTATTATATACATGTGTTGTATGGAATCCATATAATTAACATTATATAGTAATTGATTGGGTCTCATTCCAATTTGGAAAATAAAGAATATTATAAAAGAAAATTCATGTATTGAATAGAATATAAATTCATGTGTTGAATAAAATATATATTCATGTGTTGAATTAAAGAAAATTCATGTGTTGAATAGAATATAAATTCATGTGTTGAATAAAATATACATTCATGTGTTGAATAGATTATAAATTCATGTGTTGAATAAAATATATATTCATGTGTTGAATAAAAGAAAATTCATGTGTTGAATAGAATAAATATTCATGTGTTGAATAAAGTATATATATTCATGTGTTGAAGAAAATATTCATTTGTTGAATAGAATAACGAAGTTATTGAAATATATAAAGCCGTGTTGATTAGATATGCACCATTTCGACGCGAACGATATTTATATTGATTATATTTGTTTTTATAATGAATATAGAAAAAGAAGTGGTTTCAAAATATAACGTATTAAATATATTATCATTTATATATTAATGATATGAAATATTCAATTTTGATTTGAAATAGAATATGAAGTTGAAATTGTTTTGAAAACGAATTTAAAACGATTTATAAAATACGTTTTGAATTGAAATCGATGAAATATAATATATATATATATATATATATTATATATATATATAATATTATATATATATATATTAAATGACCCGAACAGAACGCGCCGCGCCGCGGCAGTTCGCGAATTTCGACCATTGACTTCGAATTGACGTTGCGGGAGATCCGACCATCGGATTCTCCTGAAACTGGAACCGTTGGGTTCATATCGAAAAGAGCTTTCAAATGAATATCAGAAATCTAAAATCTAATGGTTGGATTTGGAATTATGTCCAAATCAAATTTGGAAAAGGTCGCTGTAAGTGCAGTTCGGTGGCCGTTATTGTAAACCGACTGTACGTGCCTTGATAAAATTATTAAAAATATTAATAATTTGTGTAAAATCATAATATATAAATTGGAAGAAGCTGGGATGAAAAATTCCACATTTGTAAGGATAAAAATATATTTTTATCAAAATAAACTAGCTTTGAACTAGATTTGAAATGGTTTTGAAAATAATCAGAATTTCCAATATACGAATTGGAATGGATTTGAATCGAAATTATCTTCGGAATATTTCGATGTAGGATTTCGTGATTATACAGATATGGTTGTGGAAATTTGAAAGATATATATTTATATCATTATTTCCAATACGATATTTGTGGGTTTCAGAATTTGATATCGAATATAAGCCGATATATTTTCTATTCAGAGCCTTGTATTTAATATCAAATGGGATTTTGGGTTCGTTGTGAATGATGTCTTAAATAACACTGTTCTTGAACCTTATCTAGAAAAGAATAAATATTTTAACTAAGATTTAGTGAAATTGTCCAGTTAATTGGTATTTAATTGGAATTGAATTTAAATTGGTTTTTGGGGTTTATCGCGAGCGGTGTTTTGAATAACACCTGTTCTTTAACACGATTAACAATAGAATGTGATTTTGGGTTTATCGTGAGCCGTGTTTTAGATGACATTGGTTCTTTAACACAGTTAAAGACAGGATATTGATTTTTTTGAGAAGATTAAAACTAAATGGAGTTTTATTGAATCTTTAATTGGACTAAAGTGATCGAGAATGGAGTATCACCAGTTTTGATCCCAAGCGATAGTTAAATCTTTAATTAGATTTGAACGTGATAGGGTAATTAATATTTACCAATAACACCATGGTTTTAGATATGGAGTATTACTAATTTTTCTCCATGGGATGAATAGGTTGGGATTGGGAAATAAAATAAATGATTACTTCGGTGTGGCTCGCTAATACCGACTAGTTTGGAAAACCTTAACACGGATTGAAATGATATCCAAAGGAAGATTAAAGAATAAATTTAGAAGAATTTATCTTTGATAAAATTAATGGGAACCTTTCCCTAAGAATGTGAAAATTTGAATAAAAGAATATTCTGAATTGGAATGAGGCGTATGTTGTGTTTGTGTAACACTTGTTTATTTTATACGCGGGTTATTCAAAAAGGCCGGGTTTATACCCATTCTGAATAACTGATTCGACGATATGTCAAAGGTGAAGACGGTGGTTGAAGACCGGAGGTCTTCACGTCGTTTGGATGATTCCTGGCAATCTTGATTGGGCTATACACCCAAGATGAGGGGATATGTTCGAGATCCTCACTTGGAGATCGACGGATATGCGAGGAAAGTGCCTCCGGTTTCGTTCAGACCCAGAACGAACTTGTAAATTGACTGTGTGTCTGACATTGGATTTTATTCTTTGTTGATTGATCTCTATTAAATATACATCTGTTTGGCGGCAGAGAATTTATTCTCTTGCTTAACGCCCTTCTCTAAGACGTACGAGCCCAGAGGTTGTATATCGATGGACATCAGTCGCATGGAGTAAATTGCCTATGTGGCATGCCTAAGTGGCAAATGTTCAGGGCTTCTGTTGAAAAGAAAAGTCTTGTGGTTGATGATCAAAGCACGGCCTATGTGGCATAGCTTTGTGTATAGCGTTAATTCACGAGCCTCACACCTCGGTATGAGTCAAAAACGGGATAAGGACCGTTGGGAGAACATGACGTTTCTTTCTAGCTATGGGTGATGTTAGTGACCTACCAGCCCTGAAATTTATATAATTTTTACTTGTGTGGTTGTTGGATGCGAGACGCATCGGATATAGGTCTAATAGGACCAGAAAACGTGTGTTCAGGAATTGCCAATCCTCAAAAGTAAGAGAGAACCAGTCCAACCGATTCCAAGGATCGTTGTGTGTGGTCCTGAGACATTTTCTAGAGTGTCTCGAATGGAGAGGAACTTGCCCCTTGCCTCGACTCATGATGGAATCCAATTTCCAATACATGACATTGCGGTTTTATTTGTAGAGCCTACTATGGCGACATAGTGGTGTGGGCCACTTATGTCGTCTATGATTTATACATTATGATTGAAGTTGTTTTCTTCACTTATAGTTATAATAAAAGATGAAATTTAGCGTATCAAGCATTCTTTTGCTATTATAAGGTAAAACCCTATCCTCCGGCTTGCGTTGCATTGTGTGATGGGACTTGGGTCTTATAATAGCTTCATTTTTCTTTATTCAGCATCGCGTTGTTTGTTTTATGCACTGGTATTCTTGGGGTAAAAAACCCGTTCCGTGTTATACGGCGTGGTCCTTTGATTTACCTAACTTTAAAATAAAGATTAATAACTGTTTTAGTTCTCACACCAGTCACATGACTGACCTGGAGTTTATTGTTTTAACCTAAACTCTGGGTGCCCCTATTTTCGACACGGGCAGCTAGTAGTTTTGGTATTGCAGATTTATATTTACAGGATCCTGATTTACAGCTGGAACGATGCTCAGAAAGCTCTGTATCTGTGTATTACTTTCAATTGTGTTTTGTATTATTTTTTCGCTGCTATGCAATTTATTGTAATATCTGATATTTATCGAACGTATTTTATTTAGGGTCCGTTTGTCACAGGTCCCTATTAAGTTTCAAAATTAGGCTCACATCCGGTCCTAAACTTATTGTAAATTAGGTCCCTATTTTTCAAAAACATATAAAAAAATCACGTAAATTCATTATTAAATATAACACGTTCGCGCCAAAAAAATCAGGTGGAAAAACAATCAAAAACCAACTCAAAATCCAAAAAAACACAAAATCAGCGAAACAGCAGGTTTTTGCATCAAAAGATGCACATATTCGTAAATAGTTGCATACGTTCATGCTTATATTTCAGTGTTGCGCCCAAAGAGCAGTATAAATGCATACATGTATGCAGTTAAACAGCATTACATGCATCCTTTTATGCATATATTCAAATTTGACCTGTTTTTTCAAGCATTCGCCGTTTTCTGACATTGTTGCACACATTTATGCTTCAGTACAAAATATATGCATTCATGCGCATATTCACAAGCCGTCATCCCTTTTAAATATGTTGCACACATGCATGCATATATTGCCTATAGTAGCATTCATGTATGCAACTTTTCGTAACACATGAATCTCAGTTCAACTTTGTATGCACACATGTATGCAGTTATTTGCTAATAGTTGGATACATGTATGCGTATATTGGTCCATATTTTCAATAGAATTACACTATATAAATATATGCATGTATGTATGCTACTATAGGCAATAGTTGCAAAGAAGTATGCAACTTTTTTTTTCAACTTGCGTGGACTCCTGGGATTCTTTCCAGATTTTAGAATATATTTTTTATGCATGAGCGCATTTTTTTTGGGTTCAAAATGGGAAAAGGTGAAGGGGAGCAGCAGAAGGCGGAGAGGACCAAATTTTGAAAAGCGGCAGCTCATTTTTAGGGACCGGAAACTAAAGAAAAGTTAGGGTGGATGTGGCGTGAATTAACTTTGGTTTTAGGGATGTGAGGCTAATTTTCACTTTTATTTATTCATGCTCTGTATATTCTTGTATTCTGATAGAATTGTTGTAATAAACAATGAAATGTTCTTATGTTTGTGTTCTGATTCATTTTGTCCTCAAAGCAATCCGTGCTTTCCTTCACGGGGAAGTTCGGGTCGTTATATCGTGGTATCAGAGCTTTGGTTTACAGAGCTCGAGAACAAGACACATTAGAACCGAACAAAAGAAATCATTAGAGACTGGACTAGTAATGTCCAATAAGAATGGCTCGTTAGAGATGGAATCAGTAATATCCTAGAGCGAGTCGAAAGAGTTATTTTTTTTGAAATAAAAATTGAAAACAAATTTTGTTTTGAAAGTTAAATTCAAGTATACGTATTTGAATATTTTATTTGTATTGAATTTGGACAATCTAGTATATGAAGATTTTGCATATACGCGTCATGAACGTATATTCGAAGTTTTAATATACTGGATAGATATAGAATCACACTCTAGTCGCCCGGACATGATCCTGATGATGAAGTATACCATCACCAGTATTTATTTTCGAGTTTCGAAAGTGGGATATCTATATATTTCCATTAGACTGGCGTGAGAACCAAAGCTAGATAGGTTTATTGTTGAGATTTGCATCAAAAACATGATTTTCTGTATATATATCAAAATTATGAATTTGAAACATTAATCCACTAATTGATTGATGATTGTGTTGTATGATTATTTGTTAACTAATAAACCCATTATGTGAAAGAACGGTACATGTAACCAAATTGAATCGAATATTGGAAAATTGGCCGTATTTGCATATATGTACATGAATATCTATTGAGCAGGTCATAGCAAGGAGGCTAGAGCAGAAGAATAAAATTGTTTGCCCGACAAATAGGTACATGTTTACAAATTTATTGGGTTTGGATAATTTTATGAGCCGCTTGGCTTTTTCTTTTTCTTTTGGATTGGTGAGGGCCATGAGAAGCTATTTGAAATATCCCGAAGCTCCAGGTACAGGGGAGGTTATGGCAAAAAAATTCGGAAATTTAGGGTGTTAGCCAAATTTTTGAAAAATTTGAAAAGTTGAAGAACTTAAGCCATAATGAAAAGAATGAAAGTTGAGTTGATTAGTTAAACAACGTTCAGCTTCGTTCCTTTTCGGGGACGAATTTTTTTTTAAGTGGGGGAGATTGTAATAACCCGAAAATCTGAGCCAATTAAAATTTTTATTTTGGCGATTTTAATGAATTTCGAATATTTAAAATGAATTATTTTAAATAATAACGACGAGAAATTTACTTTGAATTGAATTAGAACGTATATATTTATTTGAATCGTCGTTAGAATATAATTTTTTATTTTTAATTGTAAAAGGATTTGAAAATGGCGCAGTAGTTTGAAAATTTGATTTCATAGTTCAAATGACTATACAGGATTCAAAATAAACCAGATTTTAACAAAACCAAAAATATTAGAATCTAATTGAGAATATCTTTCTAACGCGTCCGAAAAATTGAAATTTCATAGTGGGAATAAAAAGATATGCGCGGTTGAAAATTCAGAATAGTCGCTATGGAATTCTGGCCCTTAAAAATGGAAATTTTGCAAACGACCTCGGTTTTCGATGCGACCACTTTTGTTGGATCTGGGATGTCAAATTATTGCTAGATTCCAAAATTCATAATCTTTGAAAGCAATATGTGAGTGTGGCCCACGTCGCGCCGCCAATCGGAGACGCCCCCCACCTCTTCTTCCTCTGCTGCCTCCATCTCCATTGTTCCCCCTTCCTTCGATTCGAGCTAACCCTCTCCCTCTCGATACCCAACCGCGGATGACAGCCCCGCCATCGTGGACCCCCTGAACCGCGTCGGCCACCAGCGGCCTCCACCTCGCCTGCGCCACCCTGCCTGACCCCAGCGGACCCCATCCCCTCCTCCAAATTAATACTATAAGTTTTATTTTTGTTGATTTCCATTGATTTTATAATTTTCAGATTTTTCTTCATGATAAAAGTTGTGATTTTTAGTTTGATTTTTTTCTAGAATGTAAAGGTTTAATTTTTATAGAAAGATAAGGTTTTTTGAAAATAAAAAGACTTGATTTTTAATTTGCAAAACATTTGATTTTTAAGCGCATAAAAATATGGTCTTCATGCTAAGAAAGATTTGATTTTTATGTAGATAAAGATATGATTTTTATTATATATATCGTTATATAAAAATATGACCTTTTATATATAAAGTAGAAAAAATTAGATTTTTGTTTTCATGAGAGCGAAGAAAGATTATATTTTTAATCATAGAAAGAATGGATTTATTTTTATCATATATGAAAGGAAGGATTTTTATAACATGAAAGGTAGGATTTTTAATTTGAAAAGTTTGATTTTTAAACAAGGAAAATTTTGAATCTTTATATAGTTGAAATGGTGAAGTAAAAATGAGATTTTTAGATATGAAATAGCGAAATAAAAATATTATCTTTATAATGAAGACATCGTGTTAAAGATGCTATTTTTATCATCTGGAAAACGAAGTAAAAATATGTGATTTTTATATATGTAGTGAATACGGGCAATGAAAGTGACAAAAGGCAAGAACGGCGAAGATTTCCTGCATAAGAAGAGTCATGGCTTTTGGTTTAGCTCTCGGTTAGAACTTCTCACTTTAAATCTTGTTTTCTAGTTAAAGTTATATACTAGGATGCAGACAGTGCTTAGCAGCACCTAACACCCGTCGTCCACAGACCATGGACGACTTGTTTGATTTTGTTGTGTAGTGAAAATTGATTGTGATGTGGAATGAATAAAAATAAATATTCATGTTTGAAATAAATTGTTTATCGTTAAAAATATAAATTTAACATGAAGGTGAATAAATAAATATTCATTTACAAATCGAATGATTTGTTTATGTACACCCATTTGAAGGATATTGATTGGGACGATAAATTTTACACGTCGCCCAACTGCACAAATAATATTCAGTGTTTGTTGATTTGAAACCCCACAAGGGTGTTGGGATGGTATTTGATGTACACTAATCCCAAATATTTAATTATATGTCGACTGATTGGTTGACAGACTGTGTAAGCGTTAATTATTTATATTTAATGCTTATGCAGTTGTGTGGTGCACTCTGGATGATGGTTGATTATTTATCGTTGCTATTATATACATGTGTTGAATAGAATCCATATAATTAACATTATATGGTAATTGATTGGGTCTCATTCCAATTTGGAAAATAAAGAATATTATAAAAGAAAATTCATGTGTTGAATAGAATATAAATTCATATGTTGAATAAAATATATATTCATGTGTTGAATAAAAGAAAATTCATGTGTTGAATAGAATATAAATTCATGTGTTGAATAAAATATACATTCATGTGTTGAATAGAATATAAATTCATGTGTTGAATAAAATATATATTCATGTGTCGAATAAAAGAAAATTCATGTGTTGAATAGAATAAATATTCATGTGCTGAATAAAGTATATATATTCATGTGTTGAAGAAAATATTCATTTGTTGAATAAAATAACGAAGTTATTGAAATATATAAAGCCATGTTGATTAGATATGCACCATTTCGATGCGAATGATATTTATATCGATTATATTCGTTTTTATAATGAATATAGAAAAAGAAGTGATTTCAAAATATAACGTTTTGAATATATTATCATTTATATATTAACGATATGAAATATTCAATTTTGATTTGAAATTGAATATGAAGTTGAAATTGTTTTGAAAACGAATTTAAAACGATTTATAAAATACGTTTTGAATTGAAATCGATGAAATATATATAATATATATTATATATATTAAATGAACTGAATAGAACACGCCGCGCCGCGGTAGTTCGCGAATTTCGACCATTGACTTCGAATTGACGTTGCGGGAGATCCGACCCTCGGATTCTCCTGAAACCGGAACCGTTAGGTTCGTATCGAAAAGTGCTTTCCAAAGAATATTAGAAATCTAAAATATAACAGTTTGATTTGGAATTATATCCAAATCAAATTTGGAAAAGGTCGCTGAAGTGCAGTTTGGTGGCCGTTATTGATAACCGACTGTACGGGCCTTGATAAAATTATTAAAAATATTAATAATTTGTGTAAAATCATAATATATAAATTGGAAGAAGCTGGGATGAAAAATTCCACATTTGTAAGGATAAAAATATATTTTTATCAAAATGAGCTAGATTTGAACTAGATTTGAAATGGTTTTGAAAATAATCAGAATTTCCAATATACGAATTGGAATGGATTTGAATCGAAATTATCTTCGGAATATTTCGATACTGGATTTCGTGATTATACAAATATTGTTGTGGAAATTTGAAAGATATATATTTATATCGTTATTTCCAGTACCTTATTTGTGGGTTTCAGAATTTGATATTGAATATAAGCCGATATATTTTCTAATCAGAGCCTTGTATTTAATATCAAATAGGATTTTGGGTTCGTCGTGAATGATGTCTTAAATAACACTGTTCTTAAACCCAGTTTAGAAAAGAATAAATCTTTTAATTAAGATTTAGTGAAATTGTCCATTTAATTAGTATTTAATTGGAATTGAATTTAAATTGGTTTTTGGGGTTTATCGTGAGCGGTGTTTTGAATAACACCTATTCTTTAACCCGATTAACAATAGAATGTGATTTTGGGTTTATCGTGAGTCGTATTTTAGATGACATTGGTTCTTTAAACCAGTTAAAGATAGTATATTATTTTTTGAGAAGATTAAAACTAAGTGGAGTTTTAATGAATCTTTAATTAGATTAAAGTGATCGAGAATGGAGTATCACCAGTTTTGCTCCAAAGCGATAGTTAAATCTTTAATTAGATTTGAACGTGATAGGGTAATTAATATTTACCAATAACACCCTCTTGTTAGATATGGAGTATTACTTGTTTTGCTCCATGGGATGAATAGGTTGGGATTAGGAAATAAAATAAATGATTACTTCGGTGTGGTTCGCTAATCCCAACTAGTTTGGAAAACCTTAATACGGTTTGAAATGATATCCTAAGTAAGATTAAAGAATAAATTTGGAAGAATTTATCTTTGATAAAATTAATGGGAACCTTTCCCTAAGAATGTGAAAATTTGAATAAAAGAATATTCTGAATTGGAATGAGGCGTATGTTGTGTTTGTGTGACACTTGTTTATTTTATACGCGGGTTATTCAGAAAGGTCGGGTTTATACCCATTCTGAATAACCGATTCGACGATATGTCGAAGGTGAAGACGGTGATTGAAGACCGGAGGTCTTCACGTCATTTGGATGATTACTGGCAATCTTGATTGGGCTGTACACCCA
The DNA here is from genome assembly GCA_030737875.1 of Allium sativum. Lineage (NCBI taxonomy): Eukaryota > Viridiplantae > Streptophyta > Magnoliopsida > Asparagales > Amaryllidaceae > Allium > Allium sativum. Next base: position 291,951,555 of record CM060913.1, read on the forward strand.
AGATGAGGGAATATGTTGTAGATCGCCACTTGGAGATCGACGGATATGCGAGGAAAGTGTCTCCGGTTTCGTTCAGACCTAGAATGAACTTGTAAATGAACTATGTGCTTGACATTGGATTTTATTCTATGTTGATTGGTCTCCATTAAATGTACATCTGTTTGGCAGTGGAAAATTTATTCTCTTGCTTAACGCCCTTTTCTAAGACGTACGAGCTCAGAGGTTGTATATCGATGGACACCAGTCGCATGGAGTGAATTGCCTAAGTGGCAAATTATCAAGGCTTCTGTTGAAAAGCGAAGTCTTGTGGTTGATGATCAAAGCACGGCCTATGTGGCATAACTTTGTGTATAGCGTTAATTCGCGAGCCTCACACCTCGGTATGAGTCGAAAACGGGATAAGGACCGTTGGGAGAACACGACGTTTCTTTCTAGCTATGGGTGATGTCAGTAACCTACCAGCCTTGACATTTATATACTTTTTACCTGTGTGGTTGTTGGATGCGAGGCGCATCGGATATAAGTCTGATAGGACGGGAAACGTGTGTTCAGGAATTGCCAATCCTCAAAAGTAAGAGAGGACCGGCCCAACCGATTCCAAGGATCGCTGTGTGTGGTCCTGAGACATTTGCTAGAGTGTCTCGAACGGAGAGGGGTTTGCCCCTTGCCTCGACTCATGATGGAATCCAATTTCCAATACGTGACATTGTGGTTTTATTTGTAGAGCCTAGTTTGGCGACATAGTGGTATGGGGGCACTTATGCCGTCTATAATTTATACATTATGATTGAAGTTGTTTTCTTCACTTATAGTAATAATAAAAGATGAAATTTAGCGTATCAAGCATTCTTTGGCTATTATAAGGTAAAACCCTATCCTCCGGCTTGCGTTGCATTGTGTGATGGGACCTGGGTCTTGTAATAGCTTCATTTTTCTTTATTTAGCAATGTGCTGTTTGTTTAATGCACTGGTACTCTTAGGGTAAAAAACCCATTCCGTGTTATATGGCGTGGTCCTTTGATTTACCTAATTTTAAAATAAAGATTAATAACTGTTTTAGTTCTCACACCAGTCACATGATTGACCTGGAGTTTATTGTTTTAACCCAAACTCTAGGTGCCCCTATTTTCGATACGGGGAGCGGGCAGCTAGTAGTTATGGTATTGCAGATTTATATTCACAGGATACTGATTTACAGCTGGAACGATGCTTGGAAAGCTCTGTATCCGTGTATTACTTTCAGTTGTGTTTTGTATTATTTTTCCGCTACTATGTAATTTATTGTAATCTCTGATATTTATCGAATGTATTTTATTTATTCATACTCTGTATATTCTTGTATTATGATGGAATTGTTGTAATAAACAATGAAATGTTCTTCTGTTTGTGTTCTGATTCGTCTTGTCCTCAAAGCAATCCGTGCTTTCCTTCACGGAGAAGTTCGGGTCGTTATATCGTGGTATCAGAGCTTTGGTTTACAGAGCTCGAGAACAAGACACATTAGAACCGAACGAAAGAATTCATCAGAGATTGGACTAGTAATGTCCAATAAGAATGGCTCGTTAGAGACGGGATCAGTAGTATCCTAGAGCGAGTCGAAAGAGTTATCTTTTTTTTGAAATAAAAATTGAAAACAAATTTTGTTTTGAAAGTTAAATTCAAGTATACGTATTTGAATATTTTATTTGTATTGAATTTGGACAATCTAGTATATGAAGATTTTGCATATACGCGTCATGAACGTATATTCGAAGTTTTAATATACTGGATAGATATAGAATCACACTCTAGTCGCCCGGACATGATCCTGATGATGAAGTATACCATCACCAGTATTTATTTTCGAGTTTCGAAAGTGGGATATCTATATATTTCCATTAGACTAGCGTGAGAACCAAAGCTAGATAGGTTTATTGTTGAGATTTGCATCAAAAACATGATTTTCTGTATATATATCAAAATTATGAATTTGAAACATTAATCCACTAATTGATTGATGGTTTGTTGTATGATTATTTGTTAACCAATAAACCCATTATGTGGAAGAACGGTACATGTAACCAAATTGAATCGAATATTGGAAAATTGGTTGTATTTGCATATATGTACATGTATATCTATTGAACAGGTCACAGCAAGGAGGCTAGAGCAGAAGAACAAAATTGTTTGCCCGACAAATAGGTACATGTTAACAAATGTATTGGGTTTGGATGATTTTATGAGCCGACTGGCTAGCCGCTTGGCTTTTTCTTTTTCTTTTGGATTGGTGAGGGCCATGGGAGGCTATTTGAAATATCTCGAAGCTCCCGGTGCGGGGTAGGTTATGGCGAAATTTTTCGGAAATTTAGGGTGTTAGCCAAATTTTTGAAAAAATTGAAAAGTTCTTAGAAACTGAAAAGTTGAAGAACTTAAGCCATAATGAAAAGAATGAAAGTTGAGTTGATTAGTTAAACAACTTTCAGCTTCGTTCCTTTTCGGGGACGAAAAGTTTTAAGTGGCGGAGATTGTAATAACCCGGAAATCTGAGTCAATTTAAAAATTTTATTTTGGCGATTTTAATGAATTTCGAATACTTAAAATGAATTATTTTCAATTATAACGACGAGAAACTTATTTTGAATTAAATTAGAACATATATATTTATTTGAATCGTCGTTAGAATATAATTATTTATTTTTAATTGTAAAAGGAATTGAAAATGGCGCGGTAGTTTGAAAATTTGATTTCAAAGTTCAAATGACGGTACAGGATTCAAAATAAACCGGATGTTAACGAAACCAAAAATATTAGAATCTAATTGAGAATATATTTCTAACAAATCCGAAAAATTGAAATTTCATAGCGGAAATAAAAAGATATGCCCAGTTGAAAATTCATTATAGTCGCTACGGAATTCTGGCCCTTAAAAATGAAAATTTTTCAAACGACCTCGATTTTTGACGCGACCACTTTTGTTGGATCCGGGAAGTCAAATTATTGCTAGATTCCAAAATTCATAATTTTTGAAAGCAATATGTGAGCGTGGCATAGGAAAACGTGTTTGACCAGTTTTAGTTGATTTAATCGACTAGAAAATGGCCATTTTTCAGACGGTCTCAGAATTTGACGAAATTAGTATTTTTGGGACCGTATCGTCAATACAAAGCTAGAAAATATTTTTCAGGAATTTTTAGAATCCGTATGTGGCCCCAGTAAATTGAAATATGCGTTCAAATTCAATATATAGATTTATATTTTGATTTTGACGAAAACTGGTCGAAACAGCCGAATCGGCTTACAATACTTATCCCATTGTGTTCGAAATGGAGGTAATTAGCTGGAGACAACAGTCGGTGGGTTTGATTTCGAGTTCAAAATAAAAAGGTACCTTTTTGAAATTAAAAATTATAAAATAAATTATATTATATTATAAAGCCACACTACACTCCCTCCCTCTCCACTCAGTCAAACTAGGTCAAAAAAAAAAACCCGATGAAACAAACCCCGTCGCCCCCATCGCCAGAGCCGCCTGGCCCACGTCCCGCCGCCAATCGGAGATGCCCCCCTCCTCTTCTTCCTCCGTTGCCTCCATCTCCATTGTTCCCCCTTCCTCCGATTCGAGCTAAACCCCCCCTCGAAATCCAACCGCGGATGACAGCTCCGCCGCCGTGGACCCCCCTGAACCGCGCCGGCCACCAGCGGCTTCCACCTCGCCTGCACCACCCTGCTTGACCCCAGCGGACCCCATCCCCTACTCCAAATTAGTACTATAAGTTTTATTTTTGTTGATTTCCATTGATTTTATAATTTTCAGATTTTTCTTCATGATAAAAGTTGTGATTTTTAGTTTAATTTTTGTTAGAATGTAAAGGTTTAATTTTTATAGTTAAGAAAGGTTTAATTTTTATAGAAAGATAAGGTTTTTTTAAAATAAAACGACATGATTTTTAATTTGTAAAAGATATGATTTTTAAGCGTATAAAGTTATGGTCTTCGTGCTAAGAAAGATTTGATTTTTATGCAGATAAAGATATGATTTTTATTATATATATTGTTATATAAAGATATGACCTTTTATATATAAAGTAGAAAAAAGTAGGTTTTTGTTTTCATGAAAGCGAAGAAAGATTACATTTTTAATCATAGAAATAATGGATTAATTTTATCATATATGAAAGGAAGGATTTTTATAACATGAAAGGTTGGATTTTTAATTTGAAAAGTTTGATTTTTAAACTAGGAAAAGTTTGAATCTTTATATAGTTGAAATGGTGAAGTAAAAATGGGATTTTTATATATGAAATAGCGAAATAAAAATATTAACTTTATAATGAAGACAACGTGTTAAAGATGTTATTTTTATCACATGGAAAACGAAGTAAAAATATGTGATTTTTATATGTGTAGTGAATACGGGCAACGAAAGTTACAAAGGGCGAGAACGGCGAAGATTACCTACATATGAAGAGTCGTGGCGTTTGGTTTTACTCTTGGTGAGAACTTCTCACTTTAAATCTTGTTTTCTAGTTAAAGTTATATACTAGGATGCAGATGGTGCTTAGCAGCACCCGACACCCGTCGTCCACAGACCATGGACGACTTGTTTGATTTTTTTTGTGTGGTAAAAATTGATTGTGATGTAGAATGAATAAAAATAAATATTCATGTGTTGAAATAAATTATTTATCGTTAAAAATATAAATTTAACGTGAAGGTGAATAAATAAATATTCATTTTCAAATAAATTTAACGTGGAGATTTGGCTTTGGCTCAAATAGCTCGGGGGAATGCTCGGCTACAAGTGGCAAAGGCAAGCGTGCAATGAACCATGGAGTGGTCATGCTACGTCGCAGTGCAAGAGGGATGGGTCATCCCTTGGCAGGTAGCATTTTCGTTCCTGCTATACTTAGTACTCTGTCTAGTGATCAACTTCATGATATTGCAAGTAAATCTGGTTTTGTGTTGAATGATGATGTGATAAGTGATATTAAGAACAAAGAAAATGAGAGGGCTAACGGTTCATCATGATAATTGTCACTTGGAATGTTAGAGGCCAAGGAACTTTTGATAAGTGTCTTAGTGTTAAGAATTATCTCAAGTCTTTAAAACCTGATATCATTATGCTTCAAGAGACTAAGCTAGAGAACCCTGAACCATTTATTTTTAAATGTTTGGGGTGGGGTGTTATTGATGAATGGGCTTTTATACCTGCTGTGGGAACCTCGGGTGGCATTTTTACTGGTTGGAGTAGTAATTCTTGGTCGATTAAGCAAGAAATTAAACAAACTTACTGTCTGCATCTGGCCCTTGAATGTAAATCTACAAATGTACTTTACTTCTTTTCTAATGTTTATGGACCCAATACAAGACGAGAAAGAATGACTTTATGGGCTGAGGGCTTGGATTTTCATAAGCTCATGTATGGTCCCTGGGTAATTGGCGGCGACTTTAATGTCACAAGATTTATGTCTGAACGTAATGTAGTGAAAAACGCTGACTTGGGCGATATGAACGATTTTAGTGACTTTGTTGGTAACTGTGGCCTTATTGACCTACCCATGACTAATAGAAAATATACGTGGACTGACGGTAGGACCCCTCCTACTTTAGTTCGCCTCGATCGTTTCTTCATTAATACTGCTTTTGATGAATTGCACCCCCTGACTCTTCAGAGAGGTCTTACTTCCCTTATTTCTGATCACTGCCCTGTTGTCCTAAACACTAACGCTGATTATAGAATGAAATCTTTTTTTAAGTTCGAGAATATGTGGTGCATTGAGCCAAATTTTGATGCGATGCTTCGCCAGAAGTGGGTAGAATTTCGCAGCTTTGGGGATGCAGCTAGCAATTTTTGTAGAAAAATGAGACTATTGCGAAATTTTTTAGCCAAATGGAATCGAGAAGTCTTTGGGAACATCATAATTAAGAAGCAGAGACTTGAATCTGAGATTATGGAGCTTAATGTGCTTGAGGAAGGGCGTAATTTAAGTGATGCTGAGCAAGCCTTGTTAAAAACTAAAGAAAAGGAGCTTCTAACGATGATTGACCAAGAAGAGATTTTTTGGAAACAGAGGTCGAGAACTCAGTGGCTGAAGCTTGGTGATAGTAACACAAGTTACTTCCACAAAGTTGCAAACGGTAAACGACGTACTAACACAATATGTAGCATTTGGAAAGACGGAGTTGAAATTTGTGATCAACAAAGGATAGAAGAAGTTTTTACCGACTTTTATAAAGGAATCTTTGGAGAACGAATTGAGAATCGTGTGAACGTTGATTGGAAGAAGCTATATCCTTCTTCTGTCGATCTTAGTGGCATTGATACTGAGTTCTCGGAAGGGGAAATCGTCGCGGCTTTAAACGAAATGCCTGGTGATAAAGCCCCTGGCCCTGATGGTTTTCCAAACTTTTTTTATAAGAAATATTGGGATGTGATTAAGCATGATGTTATCAACATATTCAATGAATTTCACTCTGGTTCCTTGAGACTGGATATGTTGGGGTACGCTAATGTAGTCTTGATCCATAAGAGAGGAGGAATTGTCTCTGCTGCGGACTTTCGACCTATTAGTCTCTTGAACAGTAGCTTCAAATTGATCACTAAGGTTCTCGCAAACAGACTGAAAGAGAAGATGGATGACCTGATCGATGTTTCGCAGACAGCATTTATTAAGGGAAGATTCATTCTTGATGGAGCGGTACTTGTCCAGGAAGTTATCTCCCATAGTGATAGACATAATGTGCCTTGCGCAATCCTGAAGCTGGACTTCGCTAAGGCCTTTGACACAGTTGACTGGAGGTTCATCATGGATCTTCTTAGCGCGAGAGGCTTTCCGTGTAGATGGCTAAACTGGATTCATTACATTTTAACATCAAGCAGATCCAATATTTGTGTGAATGGAGTGGCTGGCAAGACTATTGTCTCCAAGCGTGGGCTGCGTCAGGGTGACCCACTTTCCCCACTTCTCTTCGACTTGGCTGCCGATGTCTTTTGTCGGATCCTTCAGGTGGCAAGTGCTAATGATATTATTCAAAGCTTTGGGCGAGATCACATCATTGGGGGTATTAATTCACTATAATATGCTAATGATACCATTATTTTTTGCAACCCTGATTGCAAGTATATTGCCTCTTTAAAAATTTTGCTTTATGCTTTTGAAAGTTTATCTGGCTTAAAGATTAATTTTCATAAGAGCAGTGTTTACACTTTGGGCTGTAGCGTTGATGTGAACAGGAAATGTGCTGAAATGCTTAACTGCTTAACTGCATGGCGGATTCTTTCCCCCTCAAATACCTGGGAGCCTACATCCGTCCAAAAAGACTGATGAAGAGTGATTGGCAATATGTGATTGATAAAGTTGACAGGCGCTTAGCGAGGTGGAAGGGAAATTGTCTATCAAAGGCTGGACGACTGGTGTTGGTGAACTCTGTTCTGTCGGCTATCCCTTTGTATTGGCTTTCTTTTTATTCGTGTCCCGGTTGGGTAGTTCAGAAGATTGATGTTGTTCATCGGAATTTTTTCTGGACTGGAACGAAGGACACGCGTAAAGTTTGTTGTCTAGTGTCGTGGGACCAGGTGTGCTAGTCCAAAGATCAAGGAGGTTTGGGAGTCATCAATTTGAAAAACATGAACTCTGCATTGCTTTGTAAATGGCTGTGGACTATGCTTAGTGATAAGAAAGTTCTCTGGAAGGAGTGGATCTTAAATACTTGCTATGGTGGTAGCTATGATTGGAATGCGGACGTTTCTCATTGCTCGATATTCTGGCGTGGTGTTATGGCAAATGTTCACTGGATGAAGATTGGGACTGAGATTGTAGTTAAAAATGGTCGCAGCGTCTCTTTCTGGTCTGACTGCTGGTTGCTCCCTATCCCTTTGCGTGTTGAATTTGCCGATCTATTTGCTATTGCATGCAACAAAAGTGCTTCAGTCTGTGCAATGTTTAATGCGAATTCTGCCAGTTTTAAATGGAACCTGACCTTTTGTCGCATTGTGGCTGGTAATGCTTTGCTTCAGCTATGTGGACTGATTCGTTTGTTAGAAGATGTACAACTTCATGGTAATGAGGATGATGAATTTGTATGGAAGATTGGTGGAAATAACTTTCGCGTCAGCGCACTTTATAAGATGATGAACTTCGCAGGAAGAAAGTATGATGGATTCATGAGAATGTGGAGTTTTAAGGCTGTACCCGCTAAGGTCAAGATTCATATGTGGATGATCATGCACAATTAGCTTAATACAGTGAAAAGATTACGTCAAAAAGGTGTTCATGTTACCGGGGGATGTGTTTTTTGCACTGACAATGTAACACCCCGTATTTTCTGTGAACTTAAGAATTACAAATCTGAGTATAATTAAAATATAAAATCAGAATTAAGGGAAACGGGTTTCGCGGTTGCGTTCGTCTCGGAAAAATACGCGAAATAGAGTCCGAAATTTCGTAAATCGGAGTCAGTATGACCGAGATATGGCCTTCAGAAGTTTCACGAAAAATCAGAAAAACGAAACAGATTTCAAAAATGCAGAAAACGAGCCAGGCGGGAAGATTCCCGCCCAGACCAGGTCGACCTGGAGGGGACCAGGTCGACTTGGGAGTCGACCCTAGGGTCGACCTGGGGGTCGACCTCCCTGGTCGAGCCAGGTCGGCCTGGGTGCATCTGGATGGGTTTTTGGGCTGTTTTGGTGAGCCTATGACGAATTCTGACGGTTCTGATCTGTTTTAGGGTTTATCTAAAGGCCAAAAACAACTAACTACACCTATAAATACATCCTAAGACCTAGCCTCCTCTACACACAATTCTATTCTGCTTATTCTCTGCCTCTGTTCCGATAAAAATAAAAATGGCGTCGCTACTCTGCTGGAATCAAAACTAGAAGTCAATCAACATCATCCTAAATTCAAATTTGAGATAAAAGCTTCTGCAACAATTCTGTAACAACTAAAGTTCTTTCTTTAATCCAATCAAGGCAAGTACAGTTATTTTCTGCTATAAACATTAATTATAATTCTGATATGCTTTTAAATCTGAATCTGAGATTGTATATCTGTCAGATTTGTTTTTCTGTGATTGTTCTGTATCCCTTTCTGCTTCCTTTCTGTTTCTATAGCCAGGCTACCACGAGCCTGTGCCTAATCTCATAAGAGATTAACGTATGAACGCAAATTTTGGGACAAATAATGAATGATGCGAAATTTGACAAGACTGAATTGAACGTATGACTTTAGATCTAAGGCATAAAATATATTGGCATATGACTTGGGATTGGATGCATGAATTTGACTGTAAACATATAATTTATATATGTTGTATGCATAGTGTACGTTGTAATCTAGATCTGTAACTAATTAGAGAAATGAACGTATGTTATTTAGATCTGTAATTAATTAGAAAAATAAGCATATGATGTAAACTAGTTTTAGACCTATGCATATTCTATGATAAAAGAAGAAGATATGGAAATTTAGGTGTAAAGATTTACATTAATTAGTATATCTATTATTGTGATTACACCTAAATAGGGATTTTTGGATATATGGCATGCATTGAAATTAATGGTTATATTTGGTATAATTTGTATGTGAATCTGCTGTAAAATGCTAGTTTAACAAAAATTGGAACATATGTTATATGGCAAATTATGTCCATATTCTGCGCTTATGCAAACATGGAGTATATGTTCATATTGTGAATCATGACAATTATGTAGGCATATGAATTTAGGCCAATTTATGATTAGGCAAGGCATGTAAATAGAACCTTTAGAAATATTAAATTTGCTAAATCTGCTAATTTGCCAAGTTACCTAAACTGCTAGTTTTGTTATATTGCCTAGACTGCTAATTAGATTGAAGTGCCTAATCTGTTAAATTTGTCGGTTGAAATGCCAAACCTGTTATATGCCAAAATCTGTTAAGTTGCTAAATCTGTTAAACCCGTTAAGTCATATAATCTGGAAAATCTGTTATCTGCTAAAATCTGTTATCTGCTGTGTTGATATAATCATCCTGTTATTGATATAATCTGAATTGGCATATATATTGGGCGTGCGCATAAACGGTAAATTATTAATTAATTGGCCACAAAGATAAACGTGACTAACTCGAGGTTAGAATGAGTTTGCGGCGTAATTCTGCCCGGAACCGCCCGGCACATCCAGTGGCCGCAAACAATAGGTTCTAATGTGAGAAGTTAGTCATAACCTGCTTAAGACACGAGGTTAGGTCTGGCTTGTGGCAGAAGTCTGCCCGGAACCACCCGGCTCATCCAGCGGCCACAAGCTAGCAACCTAATGTGAGAGGTCTGGGCATTAATAATTAATTAATGCAAATCTAAGATAAGAATGACGTCTAAAACGTATTGGGGAAAATAAGGGTTAAACCAACTGGATTAATAGGTGTAGTAAACCCGTCCATGAATCTGTAGGCCCAATACAAAGTTAGACAAATCTGAAAAATCTGTACATCTGATCTGTTAGTCTGAAAACTTGTTAACTTAATCTGTGAACTAGTAAATATGAATTCTGTATGTCTGAACTTGTAAACAAGTTAATCTGAAATCTGTTAGTCTGGGGACACAAGGTTAGGAGGGGAATTACTTGTGTCATCTGTTGTTTGGGACCCATATTAGTCAGTAACCCTTTCTGGTATCAAAACTTTGACCCGACAGCAGGTAGGGTCCAGGCACGCTTACTGAACTAATTATAAGTGGTTCATCCTGATAATGGCGAGGGGTGTTGATGGTGCGTTCCAACCGGGTCATGTGCGTGCATGGATCCCGGTCTGCCTCTGAGGATGTAAGACGCCGTGACATATGTAAATAGGTCTGTGCCAATTGGTTGTCACTTTAGGGAGTGATACACCCTACTGTGGGGCCGACACAGGATATTTATGTATTAGGGAGCCGATCGCTTGGGGTTGGGTTTTAGGGTACACTTAGTTCTGTCTGTTTCTGTTGGTACCGTCTGTTTCTGTTGGGTGGTAACACCTGTCTGTTTCTGCATGGTACCGTCTGTTCGGGTGGTAAAGGCCCATTACTAGTGTACACCTAATTCTACATTCTGTTTCCGTAGGGATTAATCTGTTTCTGCTTCTGTCTGTTTCTGATCGGGTAGTAAAGGCCCATTATTAGCACTCTGTTTCTGTTAAATTATTCTGTACCCGTTCATGCTTCAGTTTAGACATTAGGGTGACACCTAATTCTGTTATACTAGTATTAGTGCAGAGAAGTGTGAAGCAATAGTTTATGTCATTCTGTTCTTCTGTTATATCTGCTACACCTGTTACAGTTATCTCTCATCCAGTTTTATGTTCATGTCATATTATTATTATCTGTTTATATGCTGAAAGTCACTGGACTTACCAGACTTTTTGTCTGACCCTTGTTGTTTCGCCTCCTTTCTTCCGTCCCCCCCCCCCCCCACAGGTTATCCAAGGAGGGAATACTTTAGCTTGATCCGGATTTCTCTTTGCTTGAAGTGCTTAAAGTATGGCTTGGCTCTGTATAGCTTCCGTTCTATGGGGATTATGATTTTAAACCATGTATTTTGAAGGCTTTTGTACAAGACTGATAATTTGTACTTGAATTCTGAGATTTGAAAGGGTGTAACCATATTGATTTCTGTTTCCGCTGTAATAAAGTTAAAAAATTTCAAGTACTATTTTATCTGTCTTGTAAGTTTCTGTTCTGTTTACTAAAATGCTCCACCAAAGTTAAGGCATTCCCTTTGTGAGTGACCTTAACGGAGGTGGGGTGTTACACTTGGTATCAGAGCTGAAGGTTACCGGATTTGATAAAGAATTTTTGAAAACTATTTTCAAAAAGGTTTTGAAAAGGAAGTATTTTCAAAATAAAGCTTATTTTGAAAAACATAGTCCCCTAAGCCATATATCTATCTTTTGATCCTCTGCTTGAATCCTTGTTTCCTTCTTTCTTGAGTCTCTGGGGCTCCCGGCTTTCTGGGAGGTAACCTCGTCGAATGGCAAAGTAGTGCCCGACTTCCATCGATAGCTGTAGTAGTTTCACCTGCGGCTAGTTTTCTTTAGAGCTTTGAAGGATTTTTCCGGGCGATGGAGGCAGCTTTCGAGGGATTGGTCAACGTGTTACACAAGGATAGTAAAGATTAGAATGATGAGGTTTGGCTAAGGAGCACAACCCAAAGGTGAGAAACTCATATAGACTTAGTTCACAATGGAGGCAAAAGGGAAACACAAAAGAAGGAAGGAAAGTTTGAAGATAAGGAGGAGGAAAGTGTTTTACTTATGGAAGCTCGACTCATCTGAATAAGGATTACCGAAAGAGGAAGGGAAGGGCGCTTGCTTCAACTGTGGGGAGATGGGACACTTCACTAGGGACTGCCCGAAGAAACGAGGACAAGGAAGGCAGGCGAACACTCTTGAGGCTAGTGGCTAGGATAGGAGTAGGAAAATTTCTATAGTAGGTTTAATTTCTTTATCTGATTATGGAGTTAAGATTTTTTTTCTGATTCTGGTATTTTGATTTTGTAATCGATACTCTGCACTTTAATGCTAGTATTATTTCTGAATTCCGCTGTAGACTCAGACCCATCAGGGTTATGGCTCATCTGTTTGGGATTGGGGTTTGAGGGATATCTGTGTCAGGCGTCAAGTATGACGCATACATTCTGAGTTTTTGTGGGGTATGGTTTTATCATGCTTAACTTCCTAAGAGTCATTAGGGAACCTGATCTGTACCAGTAGCCTGTAAATATCTGAATACTTCTGCTAAAATTTCCAGTTTTGACAATGTCTAAAGAAGGTAATCCTCTGCGTGTCAATTTGATATTGATTTCGGTCTTTGGGGTTGATACTTAGGGGAATTATTTTCTCAACCAATGTCTAATGGGAACTAAGTCTTCGTTCTATCTGTACTTGCCTCCATCATTCGACTGTATCCTATCGATCGAATCTTCGAACTTTAGGTAGAAACCAATGGGTGTAAACATGTGTTTGAGACATGTTATGTTTGATGGTTGCAAGTGGATGCAAGTGGTTGCTAGCGGTTGCTCGTGGACGCATATACGCACACTAGGCACTAGATCGGCTCGAAAACACTCTCATACTGCATATGGATGTGTGAGCATTTTAAATTTTTATGGATGCAAAATGGTTGAATCAGCACATGGATGTTGCATATGAGTGGATGGTTGTGCACTCATATAGAAATAATAGGTATCAAATAGGAAAATTGCATACATATTGGACTCATGGCACTGACATAATTCGCATTAAGGAGGTCAACTGAATCAGTAGACCGCCTGATCTTTGCATTTGATAAGGAACATATACACACACTTTTGCAAATGTTCATACAGCACTAGAAATTTCTAAGGACAATGGACGCTTGTGGATGATGACTAAGTAGATGAGTGATTGGATGGTAGGACACATTCTTCTTAACTTGAAGATTTCGGGGACGAAATCCTTTAAGGAGGGGAGAATGTAACACCCCGTATTTTCTATGAACTTAAGAATTACAAATCTGAGTATAATTAAAATATAAAATCAGAGTTAAGGGAAACGGGTTTCGCGGTTGCGTTCGTCACGAAAAAATACGCGAAATAGAGTCCGAAATTTCGTAAATCGGAGTCAGTATGACCGAGATATGGCCTTCAGAAGTTTCACGAAAAATCAGAAAAACGAAACAGATTTCAAAAATGCAGAAAACGAGCCAGGCGGGAAAATTGCCGCCCAGACCAGGTCGACCTGGGGGTCGACCTGGGAGTCGACCTGGAGGGGACCAGGTCGACTTGGGAGTCGACCCTAGGGTCGACCTGGGGGTCGACCTCCCTGGTCGAGCCAGGTCGGCCTGGGTGCATCTGGATGGGTTTTTGGGCTATTCTGGTGAGCCAATGACGAATTCTGACGGTTCTGATCTGTTTTAGGGTTTATCTAAAGGCCAAAAACAACTAACTACACCTATAAATACATCCTAATACCTAGCCTCCTCTACACACAATTCTATTCTGCTTCTTCTCTGCCTCTGTTCCGATAAAAATAAAAATGGCGTCGCTACTCTGCTGGAATCAAAACTAGAAGTCAATCAACATCATCCTAAATTCAAATTTGAGATAAAAGCTTCTGCAACAATTCTGTAACAACTAAAGTTCTTTCTTTAATCCAATCAAGGCAAGTACAGTTATTTTCTGCTATAAACATTAATTATAATTCTGATATGCTTTTAAATCTGAATCTGAGATTGTATATCTGTCAGATCTGTTTTTCTGTGACTGTTTTGTATCCCTTTCTGCTTCCTTTCTGTTTCTATAGCCAGGCTACCACGAGCCTGTGCCTAATCTCATAAGAGATTAACGTATGAACGCAAATTTTGGGACAAATAATGAATGATGCGAAATTTGACAAGACTGAATTGAACGTATGACTTTAGATCTAAGGCATAAAATATATTGACATATGACTTGGGATTGGATGCATGAATTTGACTGTAAACATATAATTTATATATGTTGTATGCATAGTGTACGTTGTAATCCAGATCTGTAACTAGTTATAGAAATGAACATATGTTATCTAGATCTGTAATTAATTAGAAAAATAAGCATATGATGTAAACTAGTTTTAGACCTATGCATATTCTGTGATAAATGAAGAAGATATGGAAATTTAGGTGTAAAGATTTACATTAATTAGTATATCTATTATTGTGATTACACCTAAATAGGAATTTTTGGATATATGGCATGCATTGAAATTAATGGTTATATTTGGTATAGTTTATATGTGAATCTGCTGTAAAATGCTAGTTTAACAAAAATTGGAACATATGTTATATGGCAAATTATGTCCATATTCTGCGCTTATGCAAACATGGAGTATATGTTCATATTGTGAATCATGACAATTATGTAGGCATATGAATTTAGGCCAATTTATGATTAGGCAAGGCATGTAAATAGAACCTTTAGAAATATTAAATTTGCTAAATTTGCTAATTTGCCAAGTTGCTTAAACTACTAGTTTTGTTATATTGCCTAGACTGCTAATTAGATTGAAGTGCCTAATCTGTTAAATTTGTCGGTTGAAATGCCTAACCTGTTATATGCCAAAATCTGTTAAGTTGCTAAATCTGTTAAATCCGTTAAGTCATATAATCTGGAAAATCTGTTATCTGCTGTGTTGATATAATCATCCTGTTATTGATATAATCTGAATTGGCATATATATTGGGCGTGCGCATAAACGGTAAATTATTAATTAATTGGCCGCAAAGATAAACGTGACTAACTCGAGGTTAGAATGAGTTTGCGGCGTAATTCTGCCCGGAACCGCCCGGCACATCCAGTGGCCGCAAACAATAGGTTCTAATGTGAGAAGTTAGTCATAACCTGCTTAAGACACGAGGTTAGGTCTGGCTTGTGGCAGAAGTCTGCCCGGAACCGCCCGGCCAATCCAGCGGCCACAAGCTAGCAACCTAATGTGAGAGGTCTGGGCATTAATAATTAATTAATGCAAATCTAAGATAAGAATGACGTCTAAAACGTATTGGGGAAAATAAGGGTTAAACCAACTGGATTAATAGGTGTAGTAAACCCGTCCATGAATCTGTAGGCCCAATACAAAGTTAGACAAATCTGAAAAATCTGTACATTTGATTTGTTAGTCTGAAAACTTGTTAACTTAATCTGTGAACTAGTAAATCTGAATTCTCTATGTCTGAACTTGTAAACAAGTTAATCTGAAATCTGTTAGTCTGGGGACACAAGGTTAGGAGGGGAATTACTTGTGTCATCTGTTGTTTGGGACCCATATTAGTCAGTAACCGTTTCTGGTATCAAAACTTTGACCCAACAGTAGGTAGGGTCCGGGCACGCTTACTAAACTAATTATAAGTGGTTCATTCTGATAATGGCGAGGGGTGTTGATGGTGCGTTCCAACCGGGTCATGTGCGTGCATGGATCCCGGTCTGCCTCTGAGGATGTAAGACGCCGTGACATCTGTAAATAGGTCTGTGCCAATTGGTTGTCACTTTAGGGAGTGATACACCCTACTGTGGGGCCGACTGTAATAACCCGGAAAATACGAGCCAATTTAAAATTTTTAAATTGATTATTTCAAAGCAATTTGAACCATTGAAATAGAATATTTCAATAAAATAGTGAATTAGAAATAGTGAGTCAGTTTGAAAATTTGAATTCAAACTTTGACCGACTATGCAGGGTGGAAAATATAACGGATTTTAGCGAAACCAAAAATATTTAAATCTGTTAGTCAATACCTTTCTAACGAATCTGAAAAATCGAAGTTTCATAACGGGAATCAAAAGTTATGGCCGAATGAATTTTCAGAAGAGTCGGTATATAGAATATATAGGCCTGGAAAATTGATATTTTGCATACGACCTCGGAATTCGACGAAACCACTTTTGTTGGGTCCGGGATGTCAAACTATTGCTAAGTTTCAAATTTCATAATTTTTGAAGCTAATATGTGAGCGTGGCAAAAGAAAATGTGTTTGGTCGATTTCTGTTAAATTGGATCGACCAGAAAATGGCCGTTTTTCAAACGACCTCAGAATTCGACGAAACTAGTTTTGTTGGGACCGTAGCGTCAAAACATAGCTAGATTTATTTTTCTGGAATTTTTCGAATCAGTTTGTGGCCCTGGCAAATTGAAATGTGCGTTCAGAGTTAAAAATTAAATGTTTTATACTTTAATTTGAAAAATAACTGACTGTAACAGTCGAATTGGCCTACGAAACATATCCCATTGTGTCCGGAATGGGGATATTTAGCTAGGGGCGACAGTCGTTGGGTTTAAAAAGGAGTTCGTTTAAGAAAACACTATTTAAAAATTTAATATAGTCTCGGCCAATCACATTTTTCCTTTCATAAATTTTAAAATAAAATTAAAAAAAAAAAAAAAACCCCGACCCTCCAGATCGAACGGCGGCTTCCTTTTTCCGCCTTCTCTCCTCCAAATCTCCACATCCGCTCATCAAAACACCTGGGCCCTTTGGAGTTTTTCGTAGAGCTCGAGGCGAGCTTCAAATCCATACCAACCTCGCCCAGCATCGTCGAGTATTTCGCCGGATCCGCTCCTCCAAAGTCCGACCGTTTCGAGGTCGATTCCGCCGCCCAGAGGCCGTCGATTTCAACGCCGTGGGGCCCGCACGTGCGCCTCTCCTCTGCCTACAACCCTGCACTGGCCGATCATCCAACCGCTACACGGTTTGATCAAAAATCGCTGACCTAGTTTTGGAACCTTCAGCTGAGGTAACGGCCTGTTTAATTAAATTGTTTTACGACACTTTAAAACCGTTGCAAAACTTTGAAAAATCATATCTTTTTGGTATGTTGATGAAATTCGATGAAACAGGAAACATCGAGACCGCAAGGAAGCTCTCTACCCAATAGAAGAAGCTGCGGATTTTTCTGACATCGTATCGATTTTTAGTGCTCAGAAAGCCAAGGTGAGAAATCTAAATTAACGTGAAATTGAATGGAAAATGTCGTGTATAATTTATATAAGCGAAATATAAATTACATACGTGTTGTATACCTCATGTACATGCGTAGTGTAAGCTATATGAGCGAAGTATGAATTTTTACATGCATAGAATAATTGATATATGTGTTGAAATACAAGTGAAATATAGCAAATATATATTATATTTATATATATATATATACACTCCCCTCGTCCACAAACCAGGGACGATATTTATTGTGGTGAATTGGTGTGAAATATTGGATGAAAAATACGAATGGTTGAATAATTGTTTGTGGTTGATATTGTTTGGTTGTGGTTGCAAAATACCCATTGGTGATTGAAATGAATTGAAAATATTTGTGGAAATAAAAATAAACATGCCGCCTGCGTGCGAATTAGATGCATGAATCCCCATTGTCAAAAACCGCGAGGTTTTAAGGTAGAGCGAGGAGCCGTACTAGGGACGGTGCCGGTTTTAACTACCCTGCTGTTATGCTGCCGAAATTTTGAATAATCTTTGTGTGTTAGAATTATTTTCATATGTTGAAATTATTTTCATGCATAGAAATTAAAGTCATATATTGAAACTATGTCCATGTGTGGAAATTGTTCATGTGTTGAAAAGTGTTGTATGAAAATAAAATTCATTCGTGGATGAGTGAAGTGTTTAAACAACAAAAATCATATTTTTATATATATGTGAAGTATGAAAAATATTCGCCTTATATAAATAGTTTCAACAGTAAAAATTCCATCTTTCTAATATGAACAACATAAATAAAACGTCCATGTGTGGAAATGCTCGTTTGTTGAGAAATGTATGTAGTGGAAAAGTTCATGTGTTGAATAAAAAGATCGAACAATAAAAATTACATTTTTATTGAAACTATGAAGTGTTGAAACCATACATTGGTTGAATAAATATTTTAAATGATAAAAATATCATTTTTATCATATGTGTGATATGCTAAAGATATGCGGACGTTGAAACAAATATTTGTGATAGAAATATTATTTTTAACATGCATAAGAACTAAATAAAATAGTCATGTGTTGAAATCTATTTTAGTTCGCCAAAATTATCATCTTTGAAATGTGAAGTGTTAAAAATAGCCACTTGTTCTAATAAACGTGCATGAGTTGAAATATACATTAACTAGCTAATGATATGATTTTAGCCTATGCATGCAACATTTGAACAAATGGTGTTTTTAAACCAAAGCAAATCGAATATGAAATTGAATGGAAAATGATAAATGTTAGAAATTGTATATATGTACATGCATATCTATTGAACAGGTTAAAGCAAAAAGGGGCTAGAGAAGAGAAATAGAATTTTGTGCCCGACAAATAGGTACACATTTACCGCTTTGTTTGGGTGATGATTTTATGAGCCTGTTGGCTAGCCGCTTGGCTTTTTCTTTTTCTTTTTGATATGAGACGCCCGTGTGGCTATTTGGGAATTTTCCCAGACCCTCCCGTACAAAGGAGGTTATGGCGAAATTTTCCAAAAATTTAAGGCGTTAGTGAAATAATTGAAGTGGAAACGATATAGGAATTTTTGAATGAACGATATTTATATAAATATATAAATATAAATAGAATTAAAACGAAACGTGGCCGTGCAGTTCATGTTTTGAAACCGTGATTTCAAACGACTAGTGCGGAAGATCCGACCATTGGATTTTCCCGAAACCTCAACCGTTGGGTTCGCCTTGGAAATATCTTTCCAACGGCACCAACTTTGTGAAGATCCGACGGTTGGATTGTCTTGAATGTTTAATTCAAAACTGAAGAAAAACAGCGCCAGAAACGATTATATTTATATATATATATATATATATATATATATAATTAAATTAAATCGAATAACGACGCTGCAGTTCGTAAATTGAAATCGTAACTTCAAATAGTTAGTGGGGAAGATCCGACCGTCGGATTTTTCCCAAAACTGAAACCGTTGGATTCGTTTTGAAATGACCTTCCTAATGATGTAAAATTTGTGAAGATCCAACGGTTAGATTTTCCTATATGTGTAAAACAAAATTAGTGGAAAGCAGCGCCAGTGCATCGACACGACCTGAAACGTCGTTTAATTAAATATGGCCATTTTAAATTAAATAAAAATGGCGATATATCGTTATAAAATACTATTGACGATATAGAGTGGGAATAAACCAATTTTGTTGTGTTTGCTTGATATGTGATGGTTGAATGTATTTGACATGAAAATTATAACTAAATAACTGAAATGTGATAGTTGAATAGTCCAACCATGTGATTGATTGATTTGAAAATCTAAATATACGTGGGTTATTTGAAAAGGCCGAGTTTATCTCATTTCAAATAATCGATCGACGTTGAGAAGTCAAAGAGTCGAAGACGGTTGAAGACCGATGATCTCCACATTGGATGGATGGGCGCTACTGATACTCGTGACTGGAGTAGCTACCATGAAGGAATTGAAGTAGTAGCCGTCCAAACATAGTGTTGATTGTACGGATATGCGAGGAATTGGTGCCTTCGGTTTCGTTCAGACCCAGAACGGACTTGTAAATGGACTGTGTGTCTGACATTGGATTTTGTTCTGTGTTGATTGATCTCTGTTAAATATATATCTGTTTGGCGGCGGAGAATTTATTCTCTTGCTTAATGCCCTTCTCTGAGACGTACGAGCTCAGAGGTTATGTATTGACAGAAATCAGTCGCATGGAGTGGATTGCCTGTGTGGCACGCCTAAGTGGCATATGATCAAGGCTTCTGTTGCAAAGCAAAGTCTTGTGGTTGATGATCAAAGCATGGTCTGTGTGACGCAGCTTTGTGTATAACGTGAATTCGTGAGCCTCACACCTCGGTATGAGTCAAAAACGGGATAGTGACTGCAGGGAGAGCACGACGTTTCTTTCTAGCTAAGGTGGTGTCAGTGACCTACCAGCCCTGACATTATATATACTTTTCACCTGTGTGGTTGTTGGAATGCGAGGCGCCTCGATATAGGTCTGTAAAGACCGGGAAACGTGTGTTCAGGAATAATTAATCCTCAAAAGTAAGAGAGGACCGGCCCTGAAGATACAAGGATCATAGTGGGGTCCTGGGACATTTGCTAGAGTGTCTCGAATCGGAGAGGAGCTTGCCCCTTGCCTCGACTCATGAAGGAATCCAATTTCCAATACGAAATTTGCGGATGTGGTTGTATTACTAGTACGGCGACATAGTAGATGGTAGTTATGCCGCCTAGGATTGATATTTATGATTGAATTTGCTTTTGAAACATATATGCACTAGTAATAATATCAAACACCTTTGTTTTATTCGTATGAAGCATCTTTGGCCATTATAAGGTAAAAACTCTATCCTCCGGCTTGCGTTGCATTGTGTGATGGGACCTGAGTCTTATAATGGCTTCATTTTATAAAAAGCATTGCGTTGATTTAATCATTTATTTTATTTCATGCACTGGCACTCATTGGAGTAAACCCGTTCCGCGAAAGTGGCGTGGTCCTTTGATTTGCCTTATTATTATTGTTGTTAATAAGTTGAGTAGATTTCTCATACCAGTCCCATGACTGACTCGTAGTTTGTTTCACCTTGCAAACTCGGGTACCCTCATTTTCACACGGGCAGCCTAGTTACAAGTTTCTGACGTACCTTTTGGCTCATGGCGAGGCTTGACTACACCGTGCTGACTTGGATTTTCTCCGCCATTATTGTATCTATATTATGATTCCGCCACTGGCGATGTAGACTGATATTCCTTTTGTGTACTCTTTATGTATGATTCCGCCTCAGGCGATGGTGACTGATTATGTATCATTATACACTAAGTTGTATCATGTACTGTGCTCTCTGATGTGATGATATCTATATGATTCCGCTGTCATATGTGTGTAAATTATTCTATTTTCTGTTTATGCTATTATCTGTGATCTGCTAATGATGATTTATGTGTTATATTCCAATGATTATCCTTAACACCGTGTCACGGGGTTTTGGGATCGTCACACCGACACAGGATATTTATGTATTAGGGAGCCGATCGCTTGGGGTAGGGTTTAGGGTACACTTAGTTCTGTCTGTTTCTGTTGGTACCGTCTGTTTCTGTTGGGTGGTAACACCTGTCTGTTTCTGCGTGGTACCGTCTGTTTGGGTGGTAAAGGCCCATTACTAGTGTACACCTAATTCTACATTCTGTTTCCGTAGGGATTAATCTGTTTCTGCTTCTGTCTGTTTCTGATCGGGTAGTAAAGGCCCATTATTAGCACTCTGTTTCTGTTAAATTATTCTGTACCTGTTCCTGCTTCAGTTTATACATTAGGGTGACACCTAATTCTGTTATACTAGTATTAGTGCAGAGAAGTGTAAAGCAATAGTTTATGTCATTCTGTTCTTCTGTTATATCTGCTACACCTGTTACAGTTATCTCTCATCCAGTTTTATGTTCATGTCATATTATTATTATCTGTTCATATGCTGAAAGTCACTGGACTTGCCAGACTTTTTGTCTGACCCTTGTTGTTTCGCCTCCTTTCTTCCGTTTCCCCCCTCCCCCAGGTTATCCAAGGAGGGAATACTTTAGCTTGATTCGGATTTCTCTTTGCTTGAAGTGCTTAAAGTATGGCTTGGCTCTGTATAGCTTCTGTTCTATGGGGATTATAATTTTAAACAATGCATTTTGAAGGCTTTTGTACAAGACTGATAATTTGTACTTGAATTCTGAGATTTGAAAGGGTGTAACCATATTGATTTATGTTTCCACTGTAATAAAGTTAAAAAATTTCAAGTACTATTTTATCTGTCTTGTAAGTTTCTGTTCTGTTTACTAAAATGCTCCACCAAAGTTAAGGCATTCCCTTTGTGAGTGACCTTAACGGAGGTGGGGTGTTACAAACGACGACGAGGATTACCAACATATTTTTGTTGATTGTGATTTCGCCTTTTATGTGTGGACGAAGTGTTTAGTTAGCCTTAATATCTGCTTAGACTGGTCCCACTTCATCACCGATCAATTTCTTTTCTGGCATAGCACTATTATTACACTGCCTTAGAATAACATGCGACATATGTTTGCCCTTTTGAACTTTGCTTATGTTTGGATCCTCTGGCATGAACGCAACTCACGAAAGTTTAAATGCAAAATGAAATGGCCCAACTCAGTTATTTTTCGCATCCTTAATTTTGTTTCTCTTTGGTCAGGCAAGGAGGAGATCAAGTTTGTAGACACAATCGGCGCTCGAGTGATGGATAGGGCTCGTGGTAGCTGAGCTTGAAGATGACACGCTTCATTTTACTGGGTTCGCATGCTTCTATGTAGTGGTTTTATATATATATATATATATATATATATATATATATATATATATTGGGCACTATGTAAACATGCCTGCGTGCATGTATTTTTGGTTGTATATATTTATGTAAATATTTGTAATCAGTAGCTAGTCCTATGCATGCTAAACACGTTGTACTTGTTTTATGTTTAATGAATGAATGAAGGCGTGAATCTAGCGATTCACTACCTTTTTGCATCAAAAAATATTCATTTACAAATCGAACGATTTGTTTATGTACACCCAACTGCATAAGGGTGAATAAATAAATATTCATTTACAAATCGAAGGATATTGGTTGGGACGATAAATTTTACACCTCGCCCAACTGCACAAATAATATTCAGTGTTTGTTGATTTGAAACCCCATAAGGGTGTTGGGATGATATTTGACGTACACTAATCCCAATTATTTAATTGTATGTCGACCGATTGGTTGACAGACTGTGTAAGCGTTAATTATTTATATTTAATGCTTATGTAGTTGTGTGGTGCACTCTGGATGATGGTTGCTTATTTATCGTTGCTATTATATACATGTGTTGTACGGAATCCATATAATTAACATTATATGGTAATTGATTGGATCTCATTCCAATTTGGAAAATAAAGAATATTATAAAAGAAAATTCATGTGTTGAATACAATATAAATTCATGTGTTGAATAAAATATATATTCATGTGTTGAATAAAAGAAAATTCATGTGTTGAATAGAATATAAATTCATGTGTTTAATAAAATATACATTCATGTGTTGAATAGAATATAAATTCATGTGTTGAATAAAATATATATTCATGTGTTGAATAAAAGAAAATTCATGTGTTGAATAGAATAAATATTCATGTGTTGAATAAAGTATATATATTCATGTGTTGAAGAAAATATTCATTTGTTGAATAGAATAACGAAGTATTGAAATATATAAAGCCGTGTTGATTAGATATGTGCCATTTCGACGCAAACGATATTTATATCGATTATATTCGTTTTTATAATGAATATAGAAGAAGAAGTGATTTCAAAATATAACGTTTTGAAAATATTATCATTTATATATTAATGATATGAAATATTCAATTTTGATTTGAAATTGAATATGAAGTTGAAATTGTTTTGAAATAGATTTTAAAACTATTTATAAAATACGTTTTGAAGTGAAATCGATGAAATATTATATATATATATATATATATATATATATATATATATTAAATGGCCTGAATAGAACGCGCCGCGCCACGGCAGTTCGCGAATTTCGACCATTGACTTCGAATTGACGTCGCGGGAGATCCGACCATCGGAATCTCCTGAGACTGGAACCGTTGGGTTCGTATCGAAAAGTGCTTTCCAATGAATATTAGAAATCTAAAATCTAATGGTTGGATTTGGAATTATGTCCAAATCAAATTTGGAAAAGGTCGTTGTAAGTGCAGTTCGGTGGCCGTTAATGAAAACCGACTGTACGGGCCTTGATAAAATTATTAAAAATATTAATAATTTGTGTAAAATCATAATATATAAATTGGAAGAAGCTGGGATGAAAATTCCACATTTGTAAGGATAAAAATATATTTTTATCAAAATGAACTAGCTTTGAACTAGATTTGAAATGGTTTTGAAAATAATCATAATTTCTAATATACGAATTGGAATGGATTTGAATCGAAATTATCTTCGGAATATTTCGATGTTGGATTTTGTGATTATACTGATATGGTTGTGGAAATGTGAAAGATATATATTTATATCGTTATTTCCAATATAATATTTGTGGGTTTCAGAATTTGATATTGAATATAAGTCGATATATTTTCTATTTAGAGCCTTGTATTTGATATCAAATGGGATTTTGGGTTCGTCGTGAATGGTATCTTAAATAACACTGTTCTTGAACCCAATTTAGAAAAGAATAAATCTTTTAACTAAGATTTAGTGAAATTGTCCAATTAGTTATTATTTAATTGGAATTGAATTTAAATTGGTTTTTGGGAATTATCGTGAGCAGTGTTTTGAATAACACCTGTTCTTTAACCCGATTAACAATAGAATGTGATTTTGGGTTTATCGTGAGCCGTGTTTTAGATGACATTGGTTCTTTGACCCAGTTAAAGATTTTTTGAGAAGATTAAAACTAAGTGGAGTTTTAATGAATCTTTAATTAGATTAAAGTGAACGAGAATGGAGTACCACCAGTTTTCCTCCAAAGCGATAGTTAAATCTTTAATTAGATTTGAACGTGATAGGGTAATTAATATTTACCAATAACACTGTGGTGTTAGATATGGAGTATAACTAGTTTTGCTCCATGGGATGAATAGGTTGGGATTGGGAAATAAAATAAATGATTACTTCGGTGTGGCTTGCTAATCCCGACTAGTTTGGAAAACCTTAACACGGTTTGAAATGATATCCAAAGGAAGATTAAAGAATAAATTTAGAAGAATTTATCTTTGATAAAATTAATGGGAACCTTTCCCTAAGAATGTGAAAATTTGAATAAAAGAATATTCTGAATTGGAATGAGGCGTATGTCGTGTTTGTGTTACACTTGTTTATTTTATACGCGGGTTATTCAGAAAGGCCGGGTTTATACCCATTCTGAATAACCAATTCGACGATATGTCGAAGGTGAAGATGGTGGTTGAAGACCGGAGGTCTTCACATCGTTTGGATGATTCCTGGCAATCTTGATTGGGTTGTACACCCAAGATGAGGGAATATGTTGGAGATCCTCACTTGGAGATCGACGGATATGCGAGGAAAGTGCCTCCGGTTTCGTTCAGACCTAGAACGAACTTGTAAATGGACTGTGTGTCTGACATTGGATTTTATTCTGTGTTGATTGATCTCTATTAAATATACATTTGTTTGGCGGCAGAGAATTTATTCTCTTGCTTAACGCCCTTCTCTGAGACGTACGAGCTCAGAGGTTGTATATCGATGGACATCAGTCACATGGAGTGAATTGCCTATGTGGCATGCCTAAGGGGCAAATGATCAAGGCTTCTGTTGAAAAGCAAAGTCTTGTGGTTGATGATCAAAGCACGGCCTATGTGGCATAGCTTTGTATATAGCGTTAATTCGCAAGCCTCACACCTCGGTATGAGTCAAAAACAGGATAAGGACCTTTGGGAGAACACGACGTTTCTTTCTAGCCATGGGTGATGTCAGTGACCTACCAGCCCTGACATTTAAATAATTTTTACCTGTGTGGTTGTTGGATGCGAGGCGCCTCGGATATAGGTCTGATAGGACCGGCAAACATGTGTTCAGGAATTGCCAATCCTCAAAAGTAAGAGAGGGCCGGCCCAACCGATTCCAAGGATCGCTATGTGTGGTCCTGAGACATTTGCTAGAGTGTCTCGAATGGAGAGGAGCTTCCCCTTGCCTCGACTCATGATGGAATCCAATTTCCAATGCATGACATTGCGGTTTTATTTGTAGAGCCTAGTATGGCGACATAGTGGTATGGGGCACTTATGCCGTCTATGATTTATACATTATGATTGAAGTTGTTTTCTTCACTTATAGTAATAATAAAAGATGAAATTTAGCGTATCAAGCATTCTTTTGCTATTATAAGGTAAAACCCTATCCTCCGGCTTGCGTTGCATTGCGTGACGGGCTTGGGTCTTATAATAGCTTCATTTTTCTTTATTTAGCATTGCGCTGTTTGTTTTATGCACTGGCATTCTTGGGGTAAAAAAACTCGTTCCGTGTTATACGGCGTGGTCCTTTGATTTACCAAACTTTAAAATAAAGATTAATAAGATTAATAACTGTTTTAGTTCTCACACCAGTCTCATGACTGGCCTGGAGTTTATTGTTTTAACCTGAACTCCGGGTGCCCTTATTTTCGACAAGGGCAGCTAGTAGTTTTGGTATTGCAGATTTATATTCACAAGATCATGATTTACAGCTGGAACGATGCTCGGAAAGCTTTGTATCCGTGTATTACTTTTAGTTGTGTTTTGTATTATTTTTCCGCTGCTATGTAATTTATTGTAATCTCTGATATTTATTGAATGTATTTTATTTATTCATACTCTGTATGTTCTTGTATTCTGATGGAATTGTTGTAATAAACAATGAAATGTTCTTCTGTTTGTGTTCTGATTCGTCTTGTCCTCAAAGCAATCTGTGCTTTCCTTCACGGGGAAGCTCGGGACATTATATCGTGGTATCAGAGCTCCAGAACAAGACACGTTACAACCGAATGAAAGAACTCATCAGAGATTGGACTAGTAATGTCCAATAAGAATGGCTCGTTAGAGACGGGATCAGTAGTATCCTAGAGCGAGTCGAAAGAGTTATTTTTTTTGAAATAAAAATTGAAAACAAATTTTGTTTTGAAGTTAAATTCAAGTATACGTATTTGAATATTTTATTTATATTGAATTTGGACAATCTAGTATATGAAGATTTTGCATATATGCGTCATGAACGTATATTCGAAGTTTTAATATACTGGATAGATATAGAATCACACTCTAGTCGCCCGGACATGATCCTGATGATGAAGTATACCATTACCAATATTTATTTTCGAGTTTCGAAAGTGGGATATATATATATCTATATATTTCCATTAGACTGGTGTGAAAACCAAAGCTAGATAGGTTTATTGTTGAGATTTGCATCAAAAACATGATTTTCTGTATATATATATCAAAATTGTGAATTTGAAACATTAATCCATTAATTTATTGATGGTTGTGTTGTATGATTATTTGTTAACTAATAAACACATTATGTGAAAGAACGGTACATGTAACCAAATTGAATCGAATATTGGAAAATTGGTTGTATTTGCATATATGTACATGTATATCTATTGAACAGGTCATAGCAAGGAGGCTAGAGCAGAAGAATAAAATTGTTTGCCCGACAAATAGGTACATGTTTACAAATTTATTGGGTTTGGATGATTTTATGAGCCGACTGGCTAGCCGCTTGGCTTTTTCTTTTTTTTGGATTGGTGAGGGCTATGGAAGGCTATTTGAAATATCCCGAAGCTCCCGGTGCAGGGGAGGTCATAGCGAAATTTTTCGAAAATTTAGGGTGTTAGCCAAATTTTTGAAAAATTTGAAAAGTTCTTAGAAACTGAAAAGTTGAAGAACTTAAGCCATAATGAAAAGAATGAAAGTTAAGTTGATTAGTTAAATAACTTTAGCTTCATTTCTTTTCGGGGACGAAAAGTTTTAAGTGGGGGAGATTGTAATAATTCGGAAATCTGAGCCAATTTAAAAAAATTATTTTGGCGATTTTAATGAATTTCGAATATTTAAAATGAATTATTTTCAATAATAACGATGAGAAATTTATATTGAATTGAATTAGAATGTATATATTTATTTGAATCGTCGTTAGAATATAATTATTTATTTTTAATTATAAAAGGAATTGAAAATGGCGCGGTAGTTAGAAAATTTGATTTCAAAGTTCAAATGACTGTACATGATTCAAAATAAATCGGATTTTAACAAAACAAAATATATTAGAATCTAACTGAGAATATCTTTCCAACGAGTCCAAAAAATTGAAATTTCATTGTGGGAATAAAAAGATATGCCCAGTTGAAAATTCAGAATAGTCGCTATGGAATTCTGACCCTTAAAAATGGAAATTTTGCAAACGACCTAAGTTTTTGACGCGACCACTTTTGTTGGATCCGGGATGTCAAATTATTGCTAGATTCCAAAATTCATAATTTTTGAAAGCAATATGTGAGCATGGAAAAGGAGAACGCGTTTGACCAGTTTTAATTGATTTTAATCGACTAGAAAATGACCATTTTTCAAACGGTCTCAGAATTTGATGAAATTAGTTTTGTTGGGACCTTATTGTCAATACAAAGCTAGAAAATATTTTTTGGAAATTTTTAGAATTCGTATGTGGCCTCGGTTAATTGAAATATGCGTTCAAATTCAATATATATATTTATATTTTGATTTTGACGAAAACTGGTCGAATCGGCTTACGATACATATCCCATTGTGTTCGAAATGGGGGTAATTAGCTAGTGACGACAGTCGGTGGGTTTGATTTCGAGTTCAAAATAAAAGGTACCTTTTTGAAATTAAAAATTATAAAATAAATTATATTATATTATAAAGCCACACTACACTCCCTCCCTCTCCACTCAGTCAAACTAGGTCAGAATTAAAAAAACCCGATGAAACAAACCTCGTCGCCCCCATCGCCAGAGCCGCCTAGCCCACGTCGCGCCGCAAGTCGGAGACCCCCTCCCCTCTCTTCTTCCTCCGTAGCCTCCATCTCCATTGTCCCCCTTCCTCCGATTCGAGCTAAACCCCTCCCTCTCGGAACCCAACCGCAGATGACAGCCCCGCCGCCGTGGACCCCTCCCCCCCACCCCCCCCCCCCCCCCCGAATCGCGGTGGCTTCTAGCGGCCTCCACCTCGCCTGCGCCATCCTGCCTGACCCCAGCGGACTCCATCCCCTCCTCCAAATTAATACTGTAAGTTTTATTTTTATTGACTTCCATTGATTTTATAATTTTCAGATTTTTCTTCATGATAAAAGTTGTGATTTTTAGTTTGATTTTTTTCTAGAATGTAAAGGTTTAATTTTTATAGTTAAGAAAGGTTTAATTTTTATAGAAAGATAAGGTTTTCTTAAAATAAAACGACTTGATTTTTAATTTGTAAAAGATATGATTTTTAAGCGTATAAAAATATGGTCTTCATGCTAAGAAAGATTTGATTTTTATGTAGATAAAGATATGATTTTTATTATATATATCGTTATATAAAAATATGACCTTTTCTATATGAAGTAGAAAAAATTAGGTTTTTGTTTTCATGAAAGCGAAGAAAGATTATATTTTTAATCATAGAAAGAATGCATTTATTTTTATCATATACGAAAGGAAGGATTTTTATAACATGAAAGGTTGGATTTTTAATTTGAAAAGTTTGATTTTTAAACAAGGAAAAGTTTGAATCCTTATATAGTTGAAAGGGTGAAGTAAAAATGAGATTTTTATATATGAAAGAGCGAAATAAACATATTATCTTTATAATGAAGACATCCTGTTAAAGATGCTATTTTTAACATCTGGAAAACGAAGTAAAAATATGTGATTTTTATATATGTAGTGAATACGGGCAACGAAAGTGACAAAGGGCGAGAACGGTGAAGATTTCCTACATATGAAGAGTCTTGGCGTTTGGTTTAGCTCTCGGTGAGAACTTCTCACTTAAAATCTTGTTTTCTAGTTAAAGTTACATACTAGGATGCAGATGGCGCTTAGCAGCAGCCGACACCCGTCGTCCACAGACCATGGACGACTTGTTTGATTTTGTTGTGTGGTGAAAATTGATTGTGATGTGGAATGAATGAAAATAAATATTCATGTTTGAAATAAATTGTTTGTCGTTAAAAATATAAATTTAACATGAAGGTGAATAAATAAATATTCATTTACAAATCGAACGATTTGTTTATGTACACCCATTTGAAGGATATTGATTGGGACGATAAATTTTACATGTCGCCCAACTGCACAAATAATATTCAGTGTTTGTTGATTTGAAACCCCACAAGGGTGTTGGGATGATATTTGACGTACACTAATCCCAATTATTTAATTATATGTCGACCGATTGGTTGATAGACTGTTTAAGCGTTAATTATTTATATTTAATACTTATGCAGTTATGTGGTGTACTCTGGATTATGGTTGATTATTTATCGTTGCTATTATATACATGTGTTGTATGGAATCCATATAATTAACATTATATGGTAATTGATTGGGTCTCATTCCAATTTGGAAAATAAAGAATATTATAAAAGAAAATTCATGTGTTGAATAGAATATAAATTCATGTATTGAATAAAATATATATATTCATGTGTTGAATAAAAGAAAATTCATGTGTTGAATAGAATATAAATTCATGTGTTGAATAAAATATATATTCATGTGTTGAATAGAATATAAATTCATGTGTTGAATAAAATATATATTTATGTGTTGAATAAAAGAAAATTCATGTGTTGAATAGAATAAATATTCATGTGTTGAATAAAGTATATATATTCATGTGTTGAAGAAAATATTCATTTGTTGAATAGAATAACGAAGTTATTGAAATATATAAAGCCGTGTTGATTAGATATGCGCCATTTCGACGCGAATGATATTTATATTGATTATATTCGTTTTTGTAACGAATATAGAAAAAGAATTGATTTCAAAATATAACGTTTTGAAAATATTATCATTTATATATTAATGATATAAAATATTCAATTTTGATTTGAAATTGAATATGAAGTTGAAATTGTTTTGAAAACGAATTTAAAACGATTTATAAAATATGTTTTGAATTGAAATCGACGAAATATATATTATATATATTAAATGCCCTGAATAGAACGCGTCGCGCCGCGGTAGTTCGCAAATTTCGACCATTGACTTCGAGTTGACGTTGTAGGAGATCCGACCGTCGGATTCTCCTGAAACTGGAACTGTTGGGTTCGTATCGAAAAGAGCTTTCCAATGAATATTAGAAATCTAAATCCCAATGGTTGGATTTGGAATATGTCCTAATAAAATTTGGAAAAGGTCGATGTAAGTGTTGTTCGGTGGCCGTTATTGAAAACCGACTGTACGGGCCTTGATAAAATTATTAAAAATATTAATTATTTTTGTAAAATCATAATATATAAATTGGAAGAAGCTGGGATGAAAAATTCCACATTTGTAAGGATAAAAATATATTTTTATCAAAATGAACTAGTTTTGGACTAGATTTGAAATGGTTTTGAAAATAATCAGAATTTCCAATATACGAATTGGAATGGATTTGAATCGAAATTATCTTCGGAATATTTCGATGTTGTATTTCTTGATTATACATATATGATTGTGGAAATTTGAAAGCTATATATTTATATCATTATTTCCAATACGATATTTGTTGGTTTTAGAATTTGATATTGAATATAAGCCAATATATTTTCTATTCAGAGCCTTGTATTTAATATCAAATGGGATTTTGGCTTCGTCGTGAATGGTGTCTTAAATAACACTGTTCTTGAACCCAGTTTAGAAAAGAATAAATCTTTTAATTAAGATTTAGTGAAATTTTTCAGTTAATTAGTATTTAATTGGAATTGAATTTAAATTGGTTTTTGGGGTTTATCGTGAGCGGTGTTTTGAATAACATCTGTTCTTTAACCCGATTAAATATAGAATGTGATTTTGGGTTTATCATGAGCCGTGTTTTAGATGACATTGGTTCTTTAACCCAGTTAAAGACAGGATATTGATTTTTTGAGAAGATTAAAACTAAGTGGAGTTTTAATGACCCTTTAATTAGATTAAAGTGATCGAGAATGGAGTATCACCAGTTTTGCTTCAAAGCGATAGTTAAATCTTTAATTAGATTTGAACGTGATAGGGTAACTAATATTTACCAATAATACCGTGGTGTTAGGTATGGAGTATTACCAGTTTTGCCCATGTGACAAATAGGTTTGGATTGGGAAATAAAATAAATGATTACTTCGGTGTGTTTCGCTAATCCCGACTAGTTTGGAAAACCTTAACACGGTTTGAAATGATATCCAAAGGAAGATTAAAGAATAAATTTAGAAGAATTATCTTTGATAAAATAATGGGAACCTTTCCTTAAGAATGTGGAAATTTGAATAAAAGAATATTCTGAATTGGAATGAGGCGTATGTTGTGTTTGTGTAACACTTGTTTATTTTATACGCGGGTTATTCAGACAGACCGGGTTTATACCCATTCTGAATAACCGATTCGAGATATGTCGAAGATGAAGACGGTGGTTAAAGATCGGAGGTCTTCACGTCGTTTGGATGATTCCTGGCAATCTTGATTTTGCTGTACACCCAAGATGAGGGAATATGTTGGAGATCCTCACTTGAAGATCGACGCATATGCAAGGAAAGTGCCTCCGGTTTCGTTCAGACCCAGAACGAACTTGTAAATGGACTGTGTGTCTGACATTGGATTTTATTCTGTGTTGATTGATCTCTACTAAATATACATCTGTTTGGCAGTGGAGAATTTATTCTCTTGCTTAATGCCCTTCTCTGAATCGTACAAGCTCAGAGGTTGCATATCGATGGACATCAGTCGCATGGAGTGAATTGCCTGTGTGGCATGCCTAAGTGGCAAATGATCAAGGCTTCTGTTGAAAAGCAAAGTCTTGTGGTTGATGATCAAAGCACGGCCTATGTGGCATAGCTTTGTGTATAGCGTTAATTCGCGAGCCTTACACCTCGGTATGAGTCAAAAACGGGATAAGGACCGTTGGGAGAACACGACGTTTCTTTCTAGCTATGGGTGATGTCAGTGACCTACCAGCCCTAACATTTATATACTTTTTACCTTTGTGGTTGTTGGATGCGAGGCGCCTTGGATATAGGTCTGATAGGATCGGGAAACGTGTGTTCAGGAATTGCCAATTCTTAAAAGTAAGAGAGGACCGACCCAACCGATTCCAAGGATCGTTGTGTGTGGTCCTGAGACATTTGCTAGAGTGTCTTGAACGGAGAGGAGCTTGCCCCTTGCCTCGACTCATGATGGAATCCAATTTCCAATATATGACATTGCAGTTTTATTTGTAGAGCCTAGTATGGCGACATAGTGGTATGGGGCACTTATGACGTCTAAGATTTATACATTATGATTGAAGTGGTTTTCTTCACTTATAGTAATAATAAAAGATGAAATTTAGCGTATCAAGCATTCTTTGGCAATTATAAGGTAAAACCCTATCCTCCGGCTTGCGTTGCATTGTGTGATGGGTCCTGGGTCTTATAATAGCTTCATTTTTCTTTATTTAACATTGTGTTGTTTGTTTTATGCACGGGTATTCTTGGGGTAATAAACTCATTCTGTGTTATACGGCGTGGTCCCTTGATTTACCTAACTTTAAAATAAAGATTAATAACTGTTTTAGTTCTCACACCAGTCACATGACTGACCTGGAATTTATTGTTTTAACCTAAACTCTGGGTGCCCCTATTTTCGACACGGGCAACTAGTAGTTTTGGTATTGCAAATTTATATTCACAGATCTTGATTTACAACTGGAAAGATGCTCGGAAAGCTCTGTATCCGTGTATTACTTTCAGTTGTGTTTTGTATTATTTTTCCACTGCTATGTAATTTATTGTTATCTCTGATATTTATCGAATGTATTTTATTTATTCATACTCTGTATATTCTTGTATTCTGATGGAATTGTTGTAATAAACAATGAAATGTTCTTCTGTTTGTGTTTCGATGTGTGTTGTTCTCAAAGCAATTCGTTCTTTCCTTACCTGGGAAGTTGTGTGTTCTTACAAAGATATTGGAACTTATTAATTTGAAATTTATAATTTTAATATGAAAATAGATTCTATGCTTATAATAATAAAATATTTCAAATAAGGAATCGAGTTTTAAATGGAAATTTAAATGGAGGCTTTTTAAATATAAAACAAAGAAATTGATTTATAAACAATTTTTATGAATATACTAAAGTAATTTTCATTGAATAATTTGGAAATAGATTTTTAAATGTAAGAAAGGGAATAAAAGGTGAGATTTAAACTGAGTTTTTGTATTACGAGCTTTTATCTATCTCAAGATAAGAACGTTGTCGGTCAAGGTCTAAGAGGTAAATAAAATGCCCCAACTTGAACGACTTCACTATTATCGAGGGATGAAATTATTTTGTAATGGTAAAGGATGTTGAATTAATTGATTATTCTTATAAAAGGAATTTATAACTGGAATTCAATTATATCGGATTTTATAAATAATTTATCTCTAAGGAGATTAGAATGAATATAGGAATTTCAGTTTTGAATAAATTCATAACTGAGTTGTGAATGAGGAATAAAATAATCGACAAGCTTGAGCGACCAAGATTGTTAAGTCAGATTTGAATAACAGGCTTGAATTGTTATAAATATTGAAACTAGAGCTGACGTTTATATTTAATTTAATTAAAACGAACTTGCTATGGCACGAGAGTTTGTAATTTGGTGTTTCAAACTTCAACTGAATTTATAGAACTCAATATAAGTCGGAATTTGATGAAACAAGAAATGCCCGGACCTATTGAATAATAATTTTCTAATGGAAAAGAAAAATCTGAATTTCGTCTTATATATTTTGGGTTATGTCAAAATCAAATTCTCAAAAAAAACAGCACCATAATCACTTTAAACCCATAACTGTTTTGTTTAATTAAATAAAAGGATTTTCAGTGAATTAAAATCCGAATTTCCATCAGAAAAATCGAGACTTGAGATATAGATTAAATATGAACTAAGTCGAGTAAATGGATTGATTTTTGAAAACATAAATCAGATTTTTAATTAAAGGAGTTTTGGATCGAATTTAACTTGGGATAAGTAAATTGAAATTTGTGGGTTTAGTTCCGAAATTGAATACGAACTCGAATTAGAAATGGAATTCGACTTGTTTACAAGCGAATTAAAATGTATTTGAACAATGTTGATCCAAACTGAGTAAATGAAGCAATTTGGGAATTAAGTAGTGGAATTGAAGGTAATTAATCCAAAATGGTTGTGTTGATTCAAACAAATGAAAGGCAGGCATGTGTAGGTTAACAGGTTTGGGATAAAGGTTATGAAGAGAGTATGAAGATTTATAATTTAAGTGCCCAACAAAAAGGTACATGTTTCAATTCTATATGAGGTTTCATGAGCCTATTGGGCAAGCCGCTTGGCTTTTTAATATTCTTTTTGAATGGAAAGGGCCTAGAGAGGCGAGTTGGGGTTTGAACTATTGATCGATACAAAGGAGGTGCTGGCGAAATTTTCCGAAAATTTAAGGAGTTAAAATATTTTTAAGAAAGTTTGATAGCTAGAAATCAATATATCGATATATATATATATAGAATTCGATAACGAACTTTAAAATGAATATTAATTAAAAGGGACAGTGATTTGTTTGATGGATGTTTGTTTTCCTTTGATAGTTAAATCACTGGCTATCAAAGATTTTTTACCATCATTATCATTACGGATAGATCAGTTGGATTTATTATTCGAAAACCACTCCGCATAGGCTTAGGCGTTGTGAATTAGATTACATTGAAAATAATTGAAGACGGAGTGAAATGCAAGGGCTGTTTTGTTTGTCCAGACCCAGGACAACTTGTATGGACGAATGTCTGATAGAGTAAGCCTAACAGATCACATAAGACGATCTTTTCG
Organism: Allium sativum; assembly: GCA_030737875.1. Classification (NCBI taxonomy): domain Eukaryota; kingdom Viridiplantae; phylum Streptophyta; class Magnoliopsida; order Asparagales; family Amaryllidaceae; genus Allium; species Allium sativum. Next base: position 291,987,573 of record CM060913.1, read on the forward strand.
AGATATTACATTTGGTGGTGGAGAAATTTGTTTCTCTTAGCTTTTATACACGTAATATTTTTGGGAAGACCAACTAGTGATTCGACGGGTTTGACGATGTGACATTCAAAGTGTATGGTGGCTAGATGTTCTAAAAAAGATAACGTAGCCTCAAGCCTCTCAACTGGGAAATGGAAAAAAATCGGGCAGGCAGCATGGCTAGCTGGGTCATATCCAAGCAGGGTATATTTGTCAACGATCTAGAGAAAATTCAATTATTTGTTCTTCTTTCGATTTTGTATCTTACGGATTACGGTTGGACGGTCGACAATCGTAGGTGACAATATATTCGCTACACTCAAGCTAAATGAGTGGGTGGTCATGTGTGGCCGGGTTGCAAGATGTTCTTGCTACACCCCAGTGTGTTCCCTCTAGAGTATACTGATCGGGTGGTGGTCTCATACCTTGTCATAGTTGGAATCCGATCTCCAATAAGTCCCCTGCGGTTTTCGATTTTATACTATATATGTAGAGCGTGAGATGCAAGCATTCTTCTATTTGATTATTTACTTGTTTAGACATTATTATAACGTCACCAGATTTCATATCAAAAATGTTTTGGTTATAATAAGGTAAAAACCGTCCATGTTTATGTATGGGTCGGTCTTACTATCACCTTTTCTTTCAAAGGATTTTCAAAGTTAAACAATATGGTTGGAGTTTACTCACACCAGTCCCATGACTGACCCAGAGTTTATTTTGTTAGTTTTTTCTAAACTCTTAGGTGCTCAAATTTGTGCGGGCAGTCAAGTGTTTTAGGCTTTTACAGATACACTTGGAGGAGCTTGAAGCAGGAGGCTTCACCGTTAGTAATTTAGAGTTATTTCTGATGTATCAAATGTTGTGTTAAACTATGATAATGGTATGTATATATGATACAAAATTTTGTATTTCTAAGGTTATGTTATATAGTATATTTTATTCGTTCCGCTATGAGATTCTGTTTTGTTATTTCTGTTCTATCCTCTGTCTGTTCCTTTTTCTTTAACCCTAACGACTCGTATTTCTATGTTATTTGAGTTGGATGTGTGTTGTTTTTAGTCAGCTCAATAGTACTGATTTTCAGGATGTTATAGTTGGTATCAGAGCTTAGGTTAAGTGAATACCTAGGCTTTGGTGGGGGTTTACTCATTAGAGATAGGGTTAGTAGTACCCTAGAATGAGTTGAGTGTGTGTGTGTGTATATATATATGAGAGAGCGTATTTGTAGATTTGTATAAAAATTGTTTTATATTGTGCTGATTGGTTTGTCAAGTGGTTTATGAATTCTGGTCAATACAGAAGGAACAACTGTATCGATAGGTGTTTCTAAATACTTGAGCAGAGTAATTTGGCACAATATGTTTTAAAATCTAGGTAAATGAAATAATTTTACCCAAAACTATATTTTTATATGAAAGGGATAATTTTCCAAAACTACTATAATATATGGATGTGTTTGTTGTATTATTAAATTCAAATGAGATTATAGAATCGAAATGGTTATATATAACCAAATAGAGCTTGTATATACAAATGAGATGAATTAAAATTGGATTGAAACTAAAATTGGAATTTAAATCCCGGATGTTCGGAAAATATTTTTTAAAAGTATGTTAAATAAATATAGCCTTACTTTGGAAGGATTTTTTTGGAATGGAATTTGTAATTGATAAAGCATTGAACTTGGAACTTGCTTCAGTCACTGGAAAATAATTCAAATGATGGTGGCCACATCATTTGTATTTATTTTCGAGTTTCTAAGTGATGGATTGCTACAATTGTGAGATTTTTAATGGAAGTTTATTTTATAAAACAGGTTGTTTGGAAAACTCAAATGTTTTAAATTTGAAATAGAAATAAATATATGTATATATATTTATATGATTTCAAAGAGATTTGAAATAAAAACGTGGGAATTTGAATTCTAGAATTTAACATAAGCAAGTTAAATTGATTGAATTAGATAAATTAATTGAAATCAGCTTGAATGAATATGAATGCAGATGAGTGATATATGAGTGAAATGTTGAGTTATAACAAAGTAGACTTTTGAAAAGTTAACGGGTCTGTAGCATTTCTTCTCCCTTAGTAATTTTGAGGAAGAAATTCTTTTAAGGAGAAGGAATGTAACATCCCAGATTTTTAGCTATTTAATATTGAATATTTAAATTTATTTTAAATGTTGAATTGGATATATAAATGGATTTATATTGAATTTATAGATTTAATATCGAATATATCTAATTATCATAATAGTGACAAATGAATTCATAGTAAAAAATCTGAATCTAAACAATTCAGTCAATTAATATAAATTCTATGTTTGATTAAAACGATAATAATAATTTATTATCAATGAAATAAATTATTTAAAATAAATTTATATTTTTAATCGAATTTAATTTAAATCGTTAATTTAAGTTGTTATCTCTTTTATACAGTCAAATTAAATTCCAGAATCAGCTCCGTGGAGTTTAGGATAACAATATAATCTGAAAATGTTGATCGTTACGATTGAATAGCGGTTCAGGACTTCGAATTGAGAGACCGCGAGATATTTTAGTTATTTAATTTAAATAAAATCAAGTCAATTAAAAATTACAACAACTGACATAAAAACTGAAATCACGTAGTTGTTTTCTTCTCGAGCTGTTAAAATTGCCTTATACCTTCATTATCAAACAGACAACGAATTACTGGCATGGTACGTTTGTCTTCTTCGCTCTATATAAATTCGTCGCCTTGTATTCCATTCTCAAATCCACTTAAACATTCATTCTCTTTTCTTTCAGCAAATTGAAATACCGGATCCTCCGTTCAAAATCAAATTTAAAATCGCGAGCGTCTGAAATTGGATTGTCGCTTCCTCAAATCTCTTCCCAAAACCAAATCCTATAATCGAATCGTGGTCCTAATTAGAGAGGTGCACGAGGCCATGGATAGTGACGCGGCCTAGGTGGATCTCCGATGGGTGAGTAGGGGGTCGGTGCTGGCCTTAGGGAACTTAGAAGGGTCTATTGCCCAAGATTGATGAATTTCTAAGCACAAAAGTATCGCCGCCTGTAGCAATGGTTGGGAATTGAAGATCAAGTTGAAACCTATGTAAGTACTGTGAGAAAATCAAAGTGGAGAAGAAGGCCTAGAACTTCCGACGTGAAGGAGAAAGGGCGGTTCTGGAAAGTGAAGCGGCATTAGGATTTGCAGTGTAGTGGCCGATGTGATTAAGGGGGATGCCGTAGTAGAAATAGGATTCTGAAATATGTGGCGACAGACGATTGGAATGGATGTTTTGATCTGGTGTAATTGATGGTATTTGATAGTAAGTATTGAGAATGTTTGGTCTGTATTATTTGGTTTGGGAAGGTGGATGCTCAAGTATGATGAAAGGGGATTGGCATTGGAGGAGGAAATCGTACCGAGTAGGCAAGGATCTGCAGTGATCTGGTGGTGTAATCAGCTACAATGAAGTGGGTTTGCCACTAATTTGCAGTAATGGTTTGGTTTGGCAAAAAGGGGCGATGTATTTAGGGAATGCTTAGGCTTTCAACAGTGAGGCATTTCAAGTGGATTTTGGGGAGCATGGTGCTGGTCGATGATAGAAATTAGGAGGATTGTAGGGATTGGGATTCGTAGCGGTAGTGGGATCATTCTAGTCATGTAAAGTGATGTAGCAAGCAACATTTTAGTAGTGAAGTCGAGGCGTGAGTTTTGGGAGAGGCAGTGAGGTATATATCTTTTATGAAATTTGATATACATAGATTAGTTATTTATATGTATTAAGTTAAATTTAAATAGGTAACCGTTAAAATAAAATATAGAAATTTTATTTATTCGTTTAACTAGTTAAATAAATAAATGTTTAATGAGTAAATTTATATCAAATAATTATAGGTGATAAATTCATTGGAGACGATTCTAGACAATGCGTAGCTAAGACGATATGGAATAAAATGGAAAATCGGCAAATTAAAAATCAAGGTAAGTAAATCTCACTCGAAGTTATATTTAATTTTTTTTATCGTTAAAAATAAATTGTTGGCTGTTTGAATGCATGCATGGATTACTGAATCATTGTTGTTATTATATAGTATTTATTAGTTATTTAGGCTTGGTGGTTGTGGTTATTATATATTGGATATCTCTCGCAGTACCATTAGCGGATGCCCGCAATATCATTAGCGGATGACCCTATCTCCCCCACGATATATGAGGGGATGACCTTCTATACCGCCATATCCTACATTGAAGCAGGATGGTATTATTTATGTTGTCTGACATCTGTAGATGAAGGAAAAACAGATTGGAGGGATCCAACTGGATTCCTCAAATTTATTTATTACTGTTTACGTACTTATATTTGTGTGATGTGTTGAATTGGACCGATGGTTTGTGTATTTGGATATTTTAAATATCACTGGCCCTAGATATTTATATTTAAAAATATCACAAAAAGGGATTATTATTTTTTAGATTTGAAAAGGAAATTTTATTTTTTGAAATAAAATTTTAATTTCGAATAGGCTAATAAAATTATAACTTGTTTTAATAATAAAACAAGTATTAAATTTATAAATGATGTTTATAAATGGAAGAAAATTATCATTTGATAATATTTAATTTTAAACTCAATAATGAATTTAAAACGGAAAAGACTTATTTTCTGAAGTGGAAATTGGATTTCAAATGAAATTTGAAATCGAAACTTGTTTTAGTATTTAAAACAAGAAATGAAATTGATAAAGATATTTAGAAATAAAGAAAAATAACTATTATTGTATAATTTGAAATTTTGATTCAAATGTGAATTAAATCAGCGATTTTGGAATTGTTCGAGAAGGAAATGATGATATTTATTCCGAATTTTGGAATAAATTAGATTGAAATAAATCTATACAGATTTATGATTTGAATTCAATGGAGTCGAATTTATAGAAAATAAAATATTATTTCCAAAAGATATTGGAACTTATTAAATAGAAATTTATAATTTTAATATGAAAAAATTATGCTTATAATAATAAAATATTTCAAATAAGGAATAGAGTTTTAAATGGAAATTTATATGGAGGCTTGTTAAATATAAAATAAGGAAATTGGTTTATAAACAATATTTATAAATATACTAAAATAATTTTCAATGAATAATTTGGAAATAGATTTTCAAATGTAAGAAAGGGAATAAAAGGTGAGATTTAAACTGAGTTTTTATATTACAAGCTTTTAACTATCTCATGATAAGAACGTTGTCAGTAAAGGTCTAAGAGGTAAATAAAATACCCTAACTTGAACGACTTCACTGTTATCTAGGGATGATATTAGTTTGTAATGGTAAAGGGTGTTGAATTAATTGGTTATTCTTATAAAAGGAATTTATAATTGGAATTCGATTATATCGGATTTTATGAATAATTTAACTCCAAGGAGATTGGAATGAATATAGGAAAATTGAGTTTTGAATAAATTCATAACTGAATTGTGAATGAGGAATAAAATAATCGACAAGCTTGAGCGACCAGGACTGTTAAGTTGGATTTGAATAGCAGACTTGAATTGTTATAAATATTAAAAATAGAGCTGAAATTTACTTAATAAACAAAGTTTAAACATTTATGTTTAATTTAATTAAAACGAACTCGCCGCAGCGCAGTAGTTCATAATTTGGCATTTCGAACTTCAATTGAGTTTATAGAACTCAATATAAGTAGGAATTTGATGAAACAAGAAACGTCCAGACCTATTGAATAATTATTTTATAATGGAAAAGAAAATTCTGAGTTTCGTCTTATAGATTTTGAGTTATGTCAAAATCAAATTTTCAGAAAAACAGCGCCATAATCATTTTAAAACCATAACGGTTTTGTTTAATTAAATAAAAGGATTTTCAGTGAATTAAAATCCGAGTTTCCATCAGAAAAATTCGAACTTGAGATATAGATTAAATATGAACTCAAGTCAAGTAAATGGATTGAATTTTGAAAAAGAAATCAAATTTTTAATTATTGAATATAGTAAACTAATTAGAAACTAATTAGTTAAAGGAGTTTTGGATCGAAATTCAACTTAGGATAAGTAAATTGAAATTTGTGGGTTTAATTCTGAAATCGAATACGAACTCGAATTAAAAATGGAATTCGACTTGTTTACAAGCGAATTAAAATGTACTTGAACGTTGTCGATCCAAACTGAGTAAATGAAGCAATTTGGGAATTAAATAGTGGAATTGAAGGTAATTAATCCAAAATGTTTGCATTGATTTAAATAAATGAAAGGCAGGCGTGTATAGGTTAACAGGTATGGGATGAAGGTTATGAAGAGAGTATGAAGATTTATAATTTAAGTGGCCAACAAAAAGGTACATGTTTCAATTCCATATGAGGTTTTATGAGCCTATTGGGCAAGCCGCTTGGCTTTTTACTTTTCTTTTTGAATGGAAAGGGCCTAGAGAGGTGAGTTGGGGTTTGAACTATTGACCAATACAAAGGAGGTGCTGGCGAAATTTTCCCAAAATTTATGGAGTTAGAATATCTTTAAGAAAGTTTGATAACAAGAAATTAATATATATATATATATATATAGAATTCGATAAGAAAAGTCAAAATGAATATTTATTAAAAAGGGCCAGTGATTTGTTTTATGGATGTTTGTTTTCCTTTGATAGTTAAATCACCGGCTATCAAAGATTTTTGACCATCGTTGTCAATATAGAGAGACCGGTTGGATTTATTATCCAAAAACCACTCTGTACAGGCATAAGCGTTGCTAATTAAATTACGCTGAAAATAATTGAAGACTAAGTGGAATGCAAGGGCTGTTCTTTTTGTCCAGACCCAGGACAACGTGTATGGATGAATGTCTGACAGAGTAAGCCTAACAGATCACATAAGATGATCTTTTCGAGATATTGCATTTGGTGGCGGAGAAATTTGTTTCTCTTAGATTTTATACCCGTGATATTTTCGAAAAGATCAACTAGTGATTCGATGGATTTGACAATGTGACATTTAAAGTGTATGATGGCCAGATGTTCTAAAAAAGATAACGTAGCCTCAAGCCTCTCAATTGGGAAATGACGAAAATCGGGCAAGCAACATGGCTAGTTGGGTCATACCCAAGCAGGGTATATTTGTCACCGATCTAGAGAAATTTCAATTATTTGTTCTTCTTTTGATTATGTATCTTACGGATTACGGTTGGACGGCCGACAACCGTGGGTGACAATATATACGCTACACTCAAGCTAAATGAGTGGGCAGTCATGTGTGGCCGGGTTGCTAGATGTTCTTGATGAACCCCAGTGTATCCCCTCTAAAGTATACTGATCGGGAGGTGGTCCCATACCTTGTCATATTTGGAATCCAATCTCCAATAAGCGCACTGCGGTTTTTGATTTTATACTATATATGTAGAGCGTGAGATGTAAGCGTTCTGCTATTTGATTATTTACTTGATTAGACATTATTATAATATCACCGAATTTCATATCAAAATTTTTTTGGTTATAGTAAGGTAAAACCGTCCATGCTTATGTGTGGGTCGGTCTTACTATTAGCTTTTCTTTCAAAGGATTTTCAAAGTTAAACAATATGGTTGGAGCTTACACACACCAGTCCCACGTCTGACCCATAGTTTATTTTGTTTGTTTTTTCCTAAACTCTTGGGTGCCCAAATTTGTACGGGCAGTCAAGTGTTTCAGGCTTTTACATATACACTTGGAGGAGCTTAAAGCAGGAGGCTTCACCGTTAGTTATTTAAAGTTATTTCCGCTGTATCAAATGTTGTGTTGAGCTCTGGTAATGGTATGTATATATGATACATAATTTTGTATTTCAAAGGTTATGTTATATAATATATTTTATTCGTTCCGCTGTGAGATTTTGTTTTGTTATTTGTATTCTGTCTTCTATCTGTTCCTTTTTCTTTAACCTTAATGACTCGTATTTCTGTGTTATTGGAGTAATATGTGTGTTGTTTTTAGTCAAATCAGATAGTACGGATTTTCGGACATTACATCTATATTCGATTTATATTCCAAATTTCGGAATTTATCTACCATTTCAGGTTAATTTAAATTCCGAATTCACTTTTGAATTTATCCTTTCCAAATCATTACCGATGTAACGACCCGAACCTCCCCGTGAAGGAAAGAGCGGATTGACTTTGAGGACAAGCCACATCAAAACAAAAACAGAAGAACATTTCATTGTTAATTACAACAATTCCATCAGAATACAAGAATATACAGAGTATGAACAAATAATATACATTCGATAAATATCAGAGATTCAAATTACATTTAAATACATAGCAGCAGAAAAATAATACAAAAACACAACTGAAAGGAATACGCGGATACAGAGCTTTCCGAGTATAATTCCAGCTATAAATCAGGATCCTGTGAATATAAATCTGCAAAACCAAAACTACTAGCTGCCCATGGAAAAATAGGGGCACCCAGAGTTTAGGTTAAAACAATAAACTCCAGGTCAGTCATGTGACTGGTGTGAGAACTAAAACAGTTATTAATCTTTATTTTACAGTTAGGTAAATCTAGGGACCACGCCGTATAACACGGAATGGGTTTCCTCCCAAGAATACCAGTGCATAAAATAACAGCGGAATGCCAAATAAAGAACAATGAAGCTATTATAAGGCCCAGGTCCTATCACACAAGCTGGAGGATAGGGTTTTACCTTATAATAGCCAAAGAATACTTGATACGCTAAATTTCATCATTTATTATTACTATAAGTGTATATTGTCAAAACAATTTCAATCATAAGTATCAATCATAAACGGCATAAGTGCCCCCATACCACTATGTCGCCATATATAGTTTCTACAATCAAAACCGTAAAATCATGTATTGGAAGTTGGATTTCCATCTGTGAACCGAGGCCAGGGATCATCCTCACCATTTCGAGACAATCTAGCCTACCATGTCTCAGGAATAGCCGCAACTGCACCTTGGATCGTCTGGGCCGGTCCACTCGATGTGGATTAAAATTAAACCCTGAACAATGTGTTTCCCTGCCCTATGGGGCATAAATGAGCTAAATGACTCCACCGAACCCGGATCGTCCGATCTAATCGAGGCGCTTCGCAATTCAACAACCACACAGGTGAAAATAATATAAATGTCAGGGCTGGTAGGTCCCTGACACCACCCTAGCTAGAAAGAAACGCATGCCCTCCCTGATGTCCTCTCCCGTTTTTGGTTCACGACCGGGGTGTGAGGCTCGCGAATTAACGCTACACAAAGCTATACCACAAAGGTCGTGCTTTGACTCTGCTTTTCAACAGAAGCCTTGATCATTTGCATCGCAGCATGCCACACAGACAATTCACGCTATGCAACCGATATCAATCACACAGAATGAAATCTGATGTCAAACACACATCCATTTACAAGTCCGTTCTGGGTCTGAACGAAACCGGAGGCACCTTGTACCTCGCATATCCATCGATCTCCAAGTACATCTAGACGATCACCAACTGATTCCCTCCTCTTGGGTGTACAGCCCAATCAAGATCATCAGTAATTATCCAAACGATGTGAAGACCTCCGGTCTTCGACCACCGTCTTCATCCTCGACACCTCGTCGAATCAGTTATTCAGAATGGGATAAACCCTGTCTTTCTGAATAACTCGCGTATATACTAAACAAGTGTTACATAAACACAACATACGCCTCATTCCAATTCAGAATATTCTTTTATTCAAATATTCTTATACTTTGGGAAAGGTTCCCATTAATTTTATCAAAGATAAATTCTTTAAATTTATTCTTTAATCTTCTTTTGAATATCAATTCAAACCAAATTATGGTTTATCCAAACTAGTCGGGATTAGCAAACCTTACCGAAGTAATCACTTGTTAAATTTCCCAACCCCAACATATTCCTCCCATGAAGTAAAACTGGTCATACTTCACATCTAACACCACGGTGTTATTGGTAAATTCAATTATCATTTCACGTTCAAATCTAATTAAAGATTTAACTATCGCCTGGAGCAAAACTGCTGATACTCCATTCTCGATCTTTTCTATCTAATTAAAGATTCATTAAAACTCCACTTGGTTTTAATATTCCTAAAAATCACTATCAATGATTATTTAACTTGGGAAATCATATCCTGTCTTTAACTGGGTTAAAGAATGAATGTCATTTAAAACACGGTTTACTATAAACCCAAAATCACATTCCATTCCATCGACCTTTAACCGTAAATTAGCAAGTGAACATTTCCCTACGTAATAACCCCGAAGGCCGAAACCAACATCAGATCAATACCCAGGAAACCATTCAAATTAACTAATCCTCAGTTAGTTTCTGATTTTCTTAGCTCTGTTGGATCTAAGAACAGTATTGTTAAAGATACCGTTCACGACACCCCAAAATCACATTCCGTTTACAATGGAATCTTCATGGAAAACAAATCGATATATATAATCGATGTAAACTTCCAGATCCGACTACTAATATAAATGAAATAGCGGCAAAGCCTTTTAAATTCCAGATATATTAGTTGTCTTCCTCCACAGAAATTCACTTCGATCATTACCAAATCGAATTCCATTCCATTCCAATTTATTTTATTAAATTGGAAAACTTTACTTTGGAAAATCTTCTTTAAATCTTAACAAAAGATTTATAAATTCCAAATCACACTTCACTGTAAATCGGGTTAAAGAACGAATGTCGTTAAAACACAGTTCACGATAAACCCAATTCACATTCCATTAATTATCGGGTTAAAGAACAAGTGTTATTTAAAACACCGTTCATGATAAACCAAAAAATCAATTCAAATTCAATTCCAATTAAATACCATTAAATTGGTATACTTCATAAAATCTAAATAAAAAGATTTAATCTTTTTCTCAACTGGGTTTAAGAACAGTGTTAATGAAGACACCATTCACGACAAACCCAAATCCCATTTGATATTATATACAAAGCTCTGAATATAAAATATATCGGCTTATATTCAATATCAAATTCTACGACCAACAAATATCGTATTGGAAATAACGATATAAATATATCTTTCAAATTTCCATAACAATATCTGTATAATCACGAAATCCAACATCGAAATATTCCAAAGAAAATTTCGATTCAAATCCATTCCAATTTATATATTGGAAATTCTGGTTATTTTTAAAACCATTTCAAATCCAATTTATTTATTTTAAAAATAAATGGATTAAAATTCTAGTTCAAAACTAGTTCATTTCGATAAAAATCTATTTTTATCTTTTCAAATATGGAGTTTTTCATCCCAATTCTTTCCAAATCATTTCTTATGATTTTACACAAATTAATACTATTTTTAATAATTTTATCAAGGCCCGTACAGTCGATTTCCATAAACGGCCATCGAACTGCACTTACAACGACCTTTTCCAAATTTGATTTGGACATAATTCCAAATCCAACCGTTATATTTCAAATCTCTAATATTCGTTAGAAAGCTCTTTTCGATACGAACCCAACGGTTCCTGTTTTAGGAGAATCCGATGATTGGATCTCCCGTAATATCCGTTCAAAGTCAATGGTCGAAATTCGCGAACTACCACTGCGCGGCGCGTTCTATTCAGGCCATTATATTATATATGTATAATATATATAATATATATTTCATTGGTTTCCTTTTAAAACATATTTTATAAGTCGTTTTAAATTCGTTTTCAAAACGATTTCAACTTCCTATTCAATTTCAAATCAAAATTGAATATTCCATATCATCGATATATAAATGATAATATTTTCAAAACGTTAGATTTTGAAATCAATTCCTTTTTTACATTCATTATAAAATAAATAAATCGATATAAATATCGTTCACGTCATAATGGCGTCAATCTAATCAACATGGCTTTATTTATTTAAATATATTCGTGTCCATCCCAAATCGGACATCAAAACCCAATTTTGATTCTTTTCCGAATATTATTTGAAAAATATTCGTTATTTTAAAATAATCGTTATTTTAAAATATTCATTTTTTTTCTAAACTAGAATCAGACACCGTCAATTATCATACAATGTGATTTATATGGATTTCATACACACACATACACTACAACAATCAAACACAGTCAACCATCACCCAAAGTGCATTCTACACTGCATAAGCATCAAATATAAATATTTAACGCTTATAACAGTCTGTCAATCAATCGATCGACATACAACTAATTATTGGGACTAGTGTATGGCCAATTTCATCCCAACATCCGTGTGGGGTTTTCAAACAATCAAACACAGGTTTTATTTGTGCAGTTGGGCGATGTGTAAAATTTATCGTCCCAATCCATATCAGTCAAATGTGTGTACATAAACAAATCGCCGATTTGTTTATAAATATTAATTTTATATACACGTTAAAAATTATATTTTAACTATAAGATATTTTCAACTATAAAGTATTTTATTCCATTCCACTTCACACAATCAACTTTCACAACACATCAATTAAACAAACAAGTCATCCATGGTCTGTGGACAACGGGTGTCGGGTGCTGCTAAGCACCGTCTGCATCCTAGTACATATTTCAACTAGAAAATAAATTAAAAGTGAGAAGTTCTCACACATAAGCTTAACCAAACGCCACAACTCTTCATGTGCAGAAAATCTTCGCCGTGCTCGCCTTTTGTTACTTTCGTCGTCCATATTCGCTACATATATAAAAATCACATTTTTATATTCTCTATTATATAAAAATCATATTTTTATATTCTCTATTATATAAAAAATCATATTTTTATAACGCCATTCATATTATAAAAATCTCATTTTTATAACGCTGTGTATATAATAAAGATTATATTTCTACAACGACTTCATATCGATAAAGATCATATTTTTACCGACTTGAAAATTATATTTTTACTAACTAAAAGTCAATCCTTTATAAAGCTAAAAATCTTACCTTTAGATAATTAAAAATTTAATCTTTTCGTTTCTAAAAATATAATCTTTTCACTGCTAAAAACGTAATCTTTTTATACTACGAAAATCGTATCTTTAAACTAAGAAAAATCATATTTTTACTACGCTACTATATAGATAAAAATCATATTTTTATAATGCTATACGTATAATAAAGTTCATATCTTTATAGTGCTATGTACACATTAAAAATCCTATTTCTAATTCGCTATTTCTATATATAAAAAACGAATTTTTTATTTAACTAAAAATCCTAGCTTGATATATATACTTAAATCAGATTTAACTTTGCTATTTAAATTACACTAACTAAACTAAAATAAATACTAAGAAAAAAACTCACTACACTTGGTCTGGACGTCGAACCACGACATAGGGGTGCTGCACTCGCTAGGCGCCAGTGTCAGGGGTGCTGGAGGCGGTTGATCTGCTGAGGTGGCGCGGGGACAGAGGGCGGCGGCTGTGGGCGGTTTCAGGTGGCTACCATTTGATTTGGGGATGCGAGTTTTAGGGGTTTCGTTTTCAGCTGAGGGTGGAGACAGAGAGAGAGGGGGTCCTGCGCTGAGGAGGCCGGTGGTCGCGGCGGCGACCATCAGGAGGCGCGATGGGGAGTAGTCAGTTTTTTTTCCTTTTAATTTCCAATTTGAACGAACGAGGAAAAGGGGAGGGTTGACTTCAGGAAAGGAGAACAAGGGGGTATTATATAATTTTATTAATTTAATTTAAGTCCAAAAAGTGGAGTTTTCGTTCAGACTATGAATCAAACCCAACGACTGTCATCCCTAGCGTATTACCCCCATTCCGAACACAATGGGATATGTTTCGTAAGCCAATTCAGTTGTTACGATCAATTTTCGCTAAATTTAAAATATAAATCATTATATTTTAAATTCAAACGCACATTTCAATTTACCGGGGCCACATACGGACTCTAAAAATTCCAGAAAAATTATTTCTAGCTTCATAATGATGATACGGTCCTAACAAAACTAATTTCATCAAATTTGAAGACCATTTGAAAATGACCATTTTCTGGTCGATCGAAATTGACTGAAACTGTTAAAACACGTTTTCTTTTGCCACGCTCACATATTGATTTCAAAAATTATGGATTTCGAAACCTAACAATAATTTGAAATCCCGGATCCAACAAAAGTGGTTTCGTCGAAAACCGAGGTCGTTTGCAAAATGGCTATTTTTAAGGGCTTTATATATATTAAAATATATATAAATTCCACAGCGACTTTTCTGAATTTTCAACTGGACGTATCTTTCAACGTCTAAAGTGAAATCTCAGTTTCTTAACTTCGTTAGAAAGATATCATTAAACAGATTCAAATATTTTTGGTTTCGCTAAAATCCGGTTTATTTTGAATCCTGTACATTCATTTGAACTTTGAAATCGAATTTTCAAACTACCGCGCCATTTTCAATTCCTTTTATAATTAAAAATAAATATTTATATTCTAACCACGATTTATATAAACATATACGTTCTAATTCTATTCAAAATAAATTTTTGGTCGTTATTATTTAAAATAATTCATTTTAAATATTCAAAATTCATTAAAATTGTCAAAATGAAAATTTTAAATTGGCTCAGATTTCCGGGTTATTACAATCAAATTCCTTTATAACCGTTCTAGTCTACAAAATGTTATCACACTATATTTTATATTCCGATTTTTGAACTAAAACTCATCATCTTCTTTTGAAACGGTTACACATTTCCCTTTTCACTCAATTTCCAATCTAGGTTCATATTTTAAATCTAAATTTCCTTTAGAGATATTTCGTTTGTAAAATATTTTCTTTAAACCATTCACTTAAATCATGTATTTTTTTTTATAATACAGTTTGATTTCATACTTATAAACATATCTTAAACCCAAATTTTTATTTATAACTTCTATTCATAATTATTCATACAAGCCTCTTCTCCTTTTATTTCAATCATTTAAAATCTCGTTTAAATTTCCTTAATAATAGCTAAGTTCAAATCTCATTTTAAATATTGGTTTCAAAACCGATGTCCACTTTTTTATATAAATTCAAATTTTAATTTATATTTCAATTTATCCCATGATAAATAATTCACTTAATATATACTCTCGTTTATAAACAACTTCTTGTTTTCTCCATTAACATGTTTTTAATTTCAACTCTATTCGAAATTACCTTCCTATTTTTGGAAATAGATTTCCTTTTAAAACCTCAAAATTCCTTTTCTATATTTGAAAACATTTTACGGTATTTAAATACCAAAATTCTAAGGCCAAGGTAATTCAACACAGCATAATCGATCATAGTATATATCTCAGAAAATAACAAAAAATAATATAAATGTTAAGGGATCCAATTGGATCCCTTTAACCTGTTTCCCTGCATCCACAGATGTTAATCAACATTAATTTCACATATATATGAAATATTATAGTAACAGAACTAATAATCGATCAACGATACAACTATATCAACCATTTCAACCAATTTTATCAACCATTCACCCAAACAACCATCACACAGTATAAAATTATTATAAATAAATTTAAAACTCGTTTATATAAAAATATAAACGAGCCAGAGTTAGTGAGTTTACTCACCTTGTTTTGTAGTTAATGGTCCTGCTTTTTATTTCGTTTAAACAGGCATTTGATTTTTCCCTGAAATTCATATGGCTCTGCTCTCGGTCAAATCAGTTCCATAATATAGATCTCATCGCTACAATTCCAACATGACCAATTTTGTCAGATTCTGTTTTCATATGAGATAGTTATATATTTTATAAGCTATCGATATATATATATATATGTGTGTGTGTATATGTATATATGTATATATATATATATTGTTTAATTAATTTAAACCATATAATTACCCTTAGTTAATTATTCAATTACCACGTGGCATATATAAGCTTTCCCTTTGCTCTCAGCTAAATCTCCCCTACGCATCACATCTGAACGAGCACGATGATCAACATCGCATTATCTTTCATTTTCTTTAATCCTAGCAGTATTCTGCCTTTTATCGAAAACCACCACTTCATTTTAAACAGTGTCCATCCATCTCCAGTTCAAATAGACCTTTACAGCCTCGGTCTCCAACAACTACCCTGCCAATAACAAAACCTGCTCCTTATTGTTGCCTTTCCAGTTAACATCCACGTCTAGTTAACATCCACGTTAAACGGAGAGCAAACTCACTCTAAACTCACCAATGATATCCTATCTCCCTACTTAATTACCATAATTAGAGGCTAACTTAATAGATTTAACACTGTAACAACCCACTCCAAATCACGCTATCCTCCCACAGAAAAATTCGAACGCACCATTCACGGTCCCTTTTTTTCATCATCCCCTCTTTCTTCACTTCTCATATTATATAAACATGCATCTACTAATATAAGAACAGTTTAAGAACAATTATTATATAAACCGCACTCGTAACTAATTGCCGTTTAAGAACAGTCAAACCCCTCCCCCAAAATCTCATTTACTACAAAATCTCCTTCCCAGACATAAGAATAGAACCCGACTTCACAAATCTGCATCCGATTCCACCACCTGAAATGATTGCCAAGACTTCACCCTCCACACCCTGAATGCTGCGTCGATCCGTACCCCATCCAGCTCCGCCTAACACCCCCGCAAATCGAAACCTTAGGTAACGATGTAGGCAAAAACAACGAACTTGCATAGCTTCGAACTCCATCTAGCTTATGCAGATTTAAAGAATAAAAGATGTGAATTTCATATATAAAGGTTTCGAAATCTAAGAATATTTCTTTGAATTTAATTGATTTTCTAAGTGGCGAATCACATTTTTAAAAGAGGAAATTTGGACTTGAAGAAACAGGGAAAATAATTGTTGTTAGGTATTAAGAAGGGGTTAGGAACGATTTTTACTTTGAGGGAGGAAATTTTGATTCTTTTTACTAAAGGAAATGAAATGATAAAAGGTTGGCCTGCTTATTTATTTTATAGATAACATAGTGGCTTTCTGAAGACAATTTGACGAGGCCTCGGTGAAAAGGAATTGGGTGGCTTCCAATAGAAGCTTCATCGTTATTTTTCCTTTAGTATTTAAAATTTATCGTACCCTACTACACATAATTTTATTCACTTTACGGACTGCTATATACAAAAATAAAAATACTATCGTGTCAACCGATGTGCCATGATCCTAAAAATATAATAAAATAGACTATTTAGTTTATTTTGTGAAACCCCAAAATGTTGATATAAGGTGTAAAATACTTCAAATAAAAACTTGCTTATTTCCTAAATTAAAAATTAGATTATAACTACATCTCAAGGATCTTGTCTAAATTTGAAACCAATATTTAATTACATTAAATTATCGTTATGGCTTATACATGACTCCACAGCGACTTTCTGAAAATTTTATTTGGACATAACCTACAATCTATAAAATGAAATCTTGATTTTTCACTTCCATAGAAAGATACAATTTAATAGATTTAAACGTTTCTTGTTTCAAAGAAATCCAACTCATATTGGCTTCTGTATAATCAACTAAGGTCCAAAACAATAAATTACGAACTACCGCGATATTACGAGCTCGATATAAATTATATTATGAATTATACGTTCAAACTTCATTTAATTAATAAATTCCTTATAAAAATCGTTTTATATTACAATTACAATATTTAAAACAAATTTAAATATTCAAAACTTAGTGGCTACAATTCCGGGTCGTTAAAGTTTAAATCGACAGTGCCATTGAATTTGAAGCTTGCTATTTTATTCTAAGGATCGAAAATGGCAAAGGAAAAGGGAGAACTCGCGTCACTTATAATTGAGAACCCGTGGCACGCAAGAAATAGGTAACAAAGGAGCTGTAAAATAGGTTAGCTTAAGGTACGTTTTTAATAAATTGATTTGATTTATATTTAACCGGATTTGAAATAAAGAGATTTTTATTCTTTTTAAAACGATATCGATTTGATTTCGAGCTTATCCTCTTTTCAAATATCTCGGGGTCCATAACATGCCATCCCGAACTGCTAATTTAACGTCACCACCTACGTTACAAGATTATAACGCTACTCTGAACTCAACAGAATATTATAAAATTTAATTCGAACGTATATATAAAATAACCATATTAAATCGATATATTATAATTTAAATTCAAAATAATTAATTCCTTGGTAATAAATTATTAATATTATTACCATTTCTATTCCAATAGAATTCGATTAATTATCTGGACCGTTCTAACTTAGTTTTAAATTTCGAATTGAATTATTTCAGATTTTCGTATTACGATAATTATATATTATATTAAATGGAAATCGATTATTGAATCGATAACTTAATATAAAAATTCATTTATATTATCAACTTAATATTTAAAACGATATTAAATATTTAAAATTAATTGACCAAAAATCCGGGTCAGTACACCAAAAGTACATCAGTAGAAAGCATTCATAGAGTTCAATATATCACAGATAATACTTAAATACAAGAGAACCTAGAATTAACAGCAGAACATAGTTGTAGTAACAAACCAGAAGCAACAAAAGCAGATCAAATGAGTTCACGGCCGGTGCTAGTACTTCCAACAGATTCTACAGGACTATGAGCTTGTGGCAGTGAAAATCTAAAAGGAGCAGCACTTGTTCTTGTCCAAGTATGAAAAATGTGATCAATACGTCTGTTAACACCCACTACATTGCATGTTTTCCTATTAAAAACCATTGCATTTCTTTCCTTCCATATACACTGACAATAGATCGCAAGAAAAGCATCGAGATTGTAATTAGTACTTCAATACATAATTGTTTAGATCACTTTCATATGAAAATAATAAATCTTAAGGACCAATGTTTCATTATAAATGATTTCATGTTTTAGTTTCCAAATTAATACATTCTAAATTAGATTTATTGTTTAATTCTTATTTTCAAATCAAACGTATCTTATATATCATTGACACTCAACTTCGTGACAATTTCTTATTAAAAAACATACTGAGCAGTTCATTATTTCTAATTATATAATTATCACACTTAGTCCTATATTAAAATCTTCAATAGACCGAGGATTCATTAGTTAAATTTATTTACAATGATTTCAAATTAACTATCTAAAATATATATACAAATGCGAAACTCATCACCATTCAACTTATTGTTGATTATTTTTATTTAAGATTAAAATTTGAAATCATTCATTAATAATATCATAAATGTTATTTTAAACTATTTTAAATTCAATAATTTAATTTAATTTAATTCAATAACTTAAATGGTCAAAAATTTATAGGATGTTACACATATTATCCATACTTCAGTGTTAACATGTCCTAGTCAACTATGCTATAAGCAAAATAAGCCAACAGCATAAGCAGAATCAAGTTTTCTTTTAATATCAAGTTTGAACATTTCATCACACATGTACCATTTTCCAACAAATACTCTGCTTTTAGTCAGTACTAATTTATTCAGCTCAAAAATTTGTTTGAAGCTAAACTTATTTTACAAACTACCAGAAATAATGTTGTTTTTAACATCTGAACATAATATACATCATCTAATTCCAGAATCTTCTTAGATGTGAGCTCAAGTTCGACCATCTATTTCCTCTTGATCAAATTTTTTTTTGCATTTCCTAGGTAGAGACAATTTCCATCTTCAGATTGCTTAAGTTTCTTGAATAGACTCTAATCGTTGCATATATGCTTAGTAGTACTAAAGGTGACCCTATCAAGAATCTCTCTTTCAGTCATGTTGATTTCAAAGCTTATGGCCGTGATTCTTTTCAATTCGGGATTCTTTTTAGGGAAACGATAATCTTTTTTAAAGTGACCTTGTTTTCCACCACTGCAGCACTCATTCACTTTCTTAGCCTTCTCATTCTCGAAGTTTTACTTACTCTAAAATTTCCTTTTTTGATTAGCAGAATTTTGGGAGTTTTTTATTTTCCTTTTTATCCTCCAAAACTTGGATTTTAGATAGAAATACAATTTGTTCATTATCAGTTTCTGTCTATTTTGTTTTTTCACTTGCAAATATTGTGGATATGCATAATATCATTGAATTCCTATACTATTAGCCTACCATTAGTCATTTTATATAGCAAAAGATTTCTTACTTGTTGTGTCCTCCATAACATACTTAATCTCATATGCGTCCTAAACCTCTTTGGCAGTCGATTTTTATAGTATATATCAAAAAGTGTATATGTCATTCCATTGCATATATGCTGTAACGAACTGGGATTTTCGACCCTGAAAATCAACATAAAACTCGTGTCAACTATTCAAGCATAGAACATACCAGATCATTAATAGAAAGAAGTTTGAGGGTGAGAAATAGAAAGAAATAAAGTTAGAATAGAAGAAGAGGAAGATCACAACGAAACAGAAAAAGAAACACAAATCTCACAACGAAACGAATAAAATATATTATATAACATAACTTTTGAAATACTAACTAATAACTGTATCTACATACCATTTCAGAGTATAACACATAACATCACAGCGGAAATAAACGACAGCTATATAATCTTGAAGCCTCCTGCTCCAAGCACTTCCATATATCTGTAAAATCCTGACTACTTGACTGCCCGTACAAATTTGGGCACCCAAGAGCTTAGGGTAAAACAAAACAAAATAAACTCTGGGTCAGTCATGAGACTGGTGTGACTAAACTCTGATCACTTAATTTAACTTTTAAAAATCCTTTTAAAAGAAAGGATAATTGTAAGACCGATCCACACATAAAAAAGGATAGTTTTTACCTCACGACAACTCAAAATATTCTTTGTATCAAAACTCTTTTGATATTATAATAGTGTTTAAATCAAATAAATAGCAATCTAGCGAAACGCTTTCATCTTATGTCCTACATAATATATAATAAAAAATTGTGTGCGCTTATTTGGTAATGCATTCCAACTGGCAAGGTATTATATAGCTGTTGGGTAAAAAACTAATTTTAATCCATAAATGATCAATACATGTTCAAAATCTATTATAGGCACTAAATTTGGGCTGCATAAATCATGATTCTTGAATTTTGTTACATAAGAGTAAATAATAGTTATTTTTTTCTCAATAAATAATGTAAGTATGAAAATTAGAATTAAATATTTTGTTTTATGTCAAATGAAGCTTTTTGCACATCCGTTGTCTTTCACTATATACCTGCTTTCTCTCCACCATAACTGTTAATCCGCTTTTGGATCAAACCAGCTTTAACTGGATTTAGAATATTCAAATAAGATTGGATAAAAACTAACCTTTGAAGAAGGGACTATAAAACATAAAAATACAACTTAGGACATTTTTGATCGGTCTAAAGAAAAGTATATGGGTCGATGCATATCCATGCCCTATGTATTCACGCCGATCTATAACAGCGTGGAGATAAACCATTCAATCCATTGTGTAAGGTAATCTACATCTTTTCATTCCATAGATGAAGTTCCATGTAATACGGATAAGTACTGCATGAGCTATGGACGACTCTTCCTTTGATTTAAATAAAATTGGAAGACTCATGAAGATGGACGATCAAACTAACTCGAAATGACTCTTAGACATACCGACTCGGCATAAAGTAACCAGTAAGATGGATCAAGAAACAAAAGTTCAATATTATCAAAGGATTACGGTCGTCACAAATTCATCCCTTATAGATCGGTACGAATCCAAAAATACACCTCAAATGGATGTGTGATTTTGGAGATTGAGTTTGTGTGACACCTGGATTTCTCTACAACACTCAGCCTGGCTCAATGCTGAAGTATGCATTTATAAATATTTAATGACTTGCTATTAGATGATAGAGGATTTGGTTGGATATGCTAAGACTCTGTTGGATCAGATCTGGAAAAGACACACTTTTGCTTCGCAAGTACAACTTCTTCTTCACTTCTTATCCCCTCTAAATATTTCTCCAACACTTGTAACCTAGATCTAAGGGTAACTAGTTAAGATTCGGAGACCTAACTAGTAATGATAATACAAGATAAATTGAAGTGGACATAGGCTAAAGTCAGTTGAACCGTTATAAATTTCATGTCTTCCCTCTGCTTTTTTCTACTTTTACTTGCTATATCTTTGGATTTGTGTTTGTTATTGCTTGGGTAGCCTTTAAGGCTAGTGTCTTCATATTTATTTGGAGCTAATTCCATTTTTTGGTTTAAATTTTTGGTTCTTTCACTGAAAGCAAGAAGGAAAGAGCTAGAAAGGTGAAGATATGTAAAAATAGCAAGACCAAGAACTGGATTTATAATGTAAGGAAGATGTAGAACTGAAGGAAATCCATCTGAACATAGAGGAAGTCAAAAAATATCTTATGATTCAAACAGATTTAGATACATCAGTAGGAATGAGATGGAAAAAAAATGATAAAAGAGATGCAAGATGTGATCTTGGTTAGGCGAAGGGAGATGATGGAAGCCTAGTTCTAAAGGATAGAGGGGTTAGGGATGGTTGGATTTGTAGGGAATCAGAATCAAACTCCAAGAGTCAATGTAGAGAATCATGCAGCTAGATTATGACCAGTTGGAAAAATCACCCTATAAGTAGAATGCTTGATACATGGAGGCAACCTTAGACATTCTAGTAATGCTAACAATGTCATAACCAATGCTAACAATGTTAGAACCAATGTTAATACTAGAGCTGTCAGAGAAAATGCTAAAATTATTGAAGAATACTTGTCACTAAAGCAACTGGATTAAAGTATGTAGATCTGAATGTTAAAAGGCCATACCAAAGTATCCTAGGAAGAATAATGCTCAAGATGAATATAGAGTTGCTGACCAGAACTTGTACAACCAGAGAGAGGAGGAGCATGTACATGAATTTGTGATGGTACCCCTAGGACTAGGGGGAGGACGTTGCAACATATATGATGCTTTTACCGAACAATTTGAATCGAGTAGCTGAGATGATCAGGAGAGTGGTAGGAGGTGGACAGCTAGATCAGAACATGGAAGATGTTACTAGAAATCTTTTTACTACTGATATCCGAAATGCTAGGAACCCCTCTAATTTCAAGATTTCAGTGTTAGATGCTTATGATGGAAAGTCAAATCCAACCAATCACTTGATGTGATGTATCAGACATATGGAAGTGCTTGGAGCTTTAGAAGAAGTGATCGTGCAATTCTTTTCATTTTTTTGACTTATTTTGCAGCAATGTGGTACAGACAATTGAAAAGTAGATCTATTTGTTCATGGAATGGGGTTGTGGATATGTCCTTAAGGTAGTTCAGAGTGCATGTCTTAAGGCAAAGAATATTGAGGCATCCTCTATTTGATGCTCTTCAAAAGGAATCGTACAGACCGAGAAAGGAAATCAGAAGATGTTGTGTGTTCCATGAGATTAACAGTCATAACATAAATTATTATAAGAATACACATGACTTGACTGAGGAGATGATTCAAAATGAGAAGGTACAACAATATGTCAGGAACCCAACAATAAGGGCACCAGTGGAGCAACCACCAATTTCAACACAGAAAAACCAAGGATCTGGGTCAGAACCTGATATTCCATGATCAAGATGGACTGGGGGTATGTTCTCCTTTCCCTCCGTGATCTCAATATCCTGCTTTATCTGCTTTTGATAATTAGACAATAATCTCGAACTTCTTATACATGTAGGGGTAAAAGATCCCTAGGCATGTTCTAAGTTAGAAGATCAGGTTGATTATTTGATTTTTATCTATTCCTTGTTTGCTTTATTTCAATCCTTGAATTATATAAATTCCTCTATAAACATTATGACTATAGTATCGCCTTACAACTTCCAATCGGAGAGGCGCGACCAAAGTGCAAGGTACGAGTCCCCTCTTCATAAAGCGAGTGGATGGACTTACGCAATTATCACTTACAGGCAAGGAGTGGGTGACGTCATCGAAGAGTGAAAAGGATGAGCATCTTTGGTCGCTTATGTTATCTTATGGAAAAATGAGCTAGAGTGTTAGAAGTGAGTCGCATCACCGGAGAACGACACGATGGACTTACTATCATTGGACCTCTTTCATCGGAGAGTGACTAGATTGTGTTTATCTAGGGCTCAAAAATAGGCTATGATGTTCCTGAAGAGATTATGGGAAGGCTCAGAGAAATTCGGTTGGTTTGAAGAGACCGTGAGCTAATTTGTTTAAACTGTGAATTAGCTTCCACATGTATTAAGCTATAATGCCCCAAATAGGGCCATGTACTCAGGGCTATGAATCAGATAGGACAGTCCGGCTCGGTCCAAAGTTTTAAGGTGTCTGGTCCGTGTTCGTATGATTCTCTTATAGGACAGGACACAGGCACACCATCGTCCAGTTCGATCCGAAAAGTTTGATGTTTTTCAATTGTCCGAACATTGTCCATCCGTTATCTGGCTTACACGAGCAGTGTCCAAACTTAATGCTTGTCTGGTTCATATCCGTCTGAAACCCCTATAGGACAGGACTAGGACACACCTCGGTTCGGTCCGGTCTAACCCATTTACACCCTTACATGTACTTAATTGGAAAACTAAATGGCATAGATTGGAAACAATATAACCTAGTAAGACCATACCTGAATTGGATGCAATGCACTTAGATGGATTGGAACATAACTTGAAGTTGGATAACTTGGACTTAGGAATTGATATTGGAAAGTTACAGTCAGTTTAGTTGAAGGCCTAGCCTTAAGTAGGACTTATGTTTGGTCGGTTTGGTCAAGAATCTCAAGCGGGATTAAATCTTGTCGGCCTAGCCGTAAAATTGTACATTAAGCGAGACTAAGGATTTTGTCTTGAACGACTTAACTTAAACGAAGTTTATTTTTGGTCATCTTACCTTTAGTAAGATTTATTCATAGTCAGATTACCTTAAGCGAGACTGATTCTCGATGGACTTAGTTGGTTGGCTTTCCCCCAATCAGAATTGATTCTCGATCAGTTTTTATAGAGCATGATTCTTGGTCATTTTGTCGTAAGTGATATTGATTCTTAACCAGTTTGGTCTGGAAAAATTGTCCTTGAACGAATCCGGCCAGCTTAGCCCAGTGGCTTTTGTAGGCAGAATTATATTTTAAAATCAAAATCAAGGGAAACAGGTTGCGCCATTGCGTTTCTCTCGAAATTATGCTTGGAAACGAGTCCGAGTTTGCGTAAATCGGAGTCCGTATGAAGAAGTTATGACTCTCCAAAGTTTCAGGAAACTTCGGAATTGAAAACAGCTCGAAATTCGAATTTGAAATTCGAATTCAAACCCAGAAGCGGGCTGGGCGGGAAAATTCCCGCCCAGGACCCAGGTCGACTGGGGAGTCGACTGGGTAGTCGACCCCCCCTCCCCCCGACCAGGTCGACTACCCAGTCGACATGGGTGTCGACCAGGGTGCAAAAACCCACTTTTGGGCCTGGGTGCATTCTGATGTACCTGGTCTCGTTTTCTGCCTAGACTCGTCCGACTAATCATATATAAACAGCCCTAGTCTCCTTCACTATTCACAATTCTTCTTTAACCTTATGCTGCAAAGATTCTTGGTGGACATGGCTTCTTCTCCTCCTCTAAATTAAATAATAAATAAAATAATATGTAAAATAAATCAAGACGAGGAAATGCTGCTCTAGACTTTCAAGAGGAGATTCAAAACAACCTAGGATTCAAGTGAAGATTCAAACGACTGCAACGACTGTTTTTCTACGAATCTAATATAGTCTTTGTAAGTCGATTACTTTTTACATTTGAACGTTTTCTCTATTCGTGACATGAAATTAAAGGAATAAAGGAATATGCCTAATCTCTTCACTTGGATCTGTGTTTATACATGTCTCTAGACTTGATTAAGGACTGATCGTGATTCGATGACCAATTAGGCATTGCCTATGACTATGAACATTGCCTATGACTATGAACATTGCCTATGACTATGAACATTTCCTATGACTATGAACATTACCTATGACTGTGACTCATGACTATGAGAATTATTTCCTTTGACTATGAACACAAGCCTATGCCTTTAATTAGGAAACATAAACTATTGCCTATGACATAACAAGGACAACTGTGACTAAACAACTATGATTCATGACTAGGAAAGTGTTGCTTAAGTTTTGTGACTGTGAAATTGGGTCTAAACCTGATTATCTATTCTGTCTATTCTTGATTTTCTTTGGATTTTGATCTTGGGAATTTACCTATTAAGTTAGGTCTACCCATTTTTTTGAACCTACATCGTTATTCAACCCTTTTTATGTCATAACATTTTCAGATCTATAGGCCTTCGACGTTTTAGATCAATTTATTTCAGTGTAATTCGTTCGGCCTGTAATTAGTAAGTTATCATTTTATGCCAGTTATTATGTCTATCTTTTTATAGCATCTTTGGTTCATTCCCTTTTTATCTACGAATCTAGATTTATCTATAATCTAGATTGAATCACGATTATACGAACGATGGGAATACGATTTGGGCAAAATATGAAATTTACTAAAACGTAGTTATAAACTTGGAAATTGGCATAAATTGGGAACATGTATTATGACATATTCATAAAAATGCAAATTGGATAAATTTGACATGAATTATAGGATGTGTAATTTGAATCTAGTATCGACTTGTAAATCTAGCATTTACATGAACTGTGAACTAGAATAATAAGTCTAGTTTGACATGAACTGTAATTAGAATGTTAAATCAGAATTGGATTAGCTAATTTGGCGTAATAAGTATATTGGCATAAATTTGAAATTGGCTATAATTGGGAGTAATATTCACGTTTAGCAAAATCATGGTTAGTGACACTTAATTTGGTATAGTTTACATACCAAAAAGCATAAATATGATATAGAGGGGAAAATGGGCCATAATAATAAACGTTGACAATTTACATTAAAAGAGTAATTATGAAATAAGTAAATTAGGAATAATTTACTTATAGAATTTGTCCTAAATAAGAAAATGTAAATTTAGACAAATTAAAGGTTTATTAACGACATCTCTTTAATAACACACTAGAAAGTTCTAGGGTGACAGAGAGGATAGTGTCTAGGCTTGGGTTTGGAAAATACAAGTTTCCTGCTCTCCCTGGCTATCCCTAACTGATCCGACGGACGGGATGGTTACTTTCAAAACCTGATTTGAAAATTAATCAAAACCCTTTGAACTTAGAAAACACGAATATGCCTAACCCGAGGTTAGACTGAGTTGCGATGTAAACCTACCCGGAATCAACCGGCACATCCAGTATTCGCAACAATATCTGTCTAATGTGAGTGGTCACGGCTTTAATTTATTTAGTTAAAGCTAGAACAAGAATGGTAGGGTTAAGTCAACAAAGACACTTAACTGATTCAACATGATAACCAAACCGATGGGTGGGGTTAGGTTCATACAGACACTGAACACAGTTAAGCTAGAATGGGAGGGTTAAGTCCAAAGGGACACTTAACCAAAATTAACATGTTAACTAGACTAGAAGGTGGGGTTAAGTAAAGTTAATACACTTAGCCAAATTAACATGTTAACTAGACTAGAGGTTGGGGTTAAGTAAAATTTAATACACTTAGCCAATTTGATATGTTAGCTGGACTAGATTGTAGGGTTAAGTAAACTTGAACACTTAACCATCAGATTGTGATAAAGGAATAGGGTTAAGTCTAAAACGTGAGGGGACAACATTAATAAAATGTTAGTTAAAAACAGATGGGCAAGGTTAAGTTAAAAAGGAACACTTAACCAATACAGGATGAATGAATAGGGTTAAGTAATAAGAAATACTTAACCAATATAACTTGGTTTGTGGTAGGGTTAAGTCAACATGAATTACTGATAAAACTTAACCAGTTTAACAGGATAAACGAAGAGGGTTAAGTTAGCTTGAATTGACTAATAACACTTAACCAATCCAAATTGACGAGAAGAGAACTAAGTAGTAAACCTTAGTTAAAAGGAGCTAAGTAGTAAACCTTAGTTAAGAAAACAACGATTCTGGAAACTAAGTGGTAAACCTTAGTTAGCAAAACTAAGTAGTAATTCTTAGTATAACACGGGAAGGAGCGAACGTCCGTCTGATTAAAAAGAAGGCTCCAACGAATTGGGTTACGAAGCCCGAGGCTTCGAGGGGACGTGAGGGTACTCTTGGTATCCCTCTGTGAGGTGGCATATGATCCTCCTGGGCTCACAAAGGTTAAGGTCTGCGGTAGAAGAACCAAGGGTATGCCTTGGTTGCAATACAAGGCAACCTAAAGACTAGGATGGACCAGCGTGATTCGGCGAGACCAGTAGCCCTGTGATAGCAACTCGTCGTCTACCTACCATCTTTAGTCAATTGTTGTACGTGTGCGGAAAGGCAGAGAACTCCCAACAAACCATATACTTGTTATCTAGTTATGGGTGAGGCTGGCCAATAGGAAGGTAGGGCATAGAGTGGCAAAAGTACAGTTCTCGCGCTTGATTTGCTTGGATTGCCTTTCATTAGTTGAGGGAGGGGTCACGTGGGACCATAACCACTGGTAGAAAAACAGACCTTAGCATCTGCACCAGCAGATATCTGAAAAGCTCCCGATCGAGTTCCGTGTTTCTAGAGTAGCCCTGCCGCGGCGGGTCGCACATTTCAGGACATGTGCATCTAGACAGCGATAAACGATTCACGACACATACGTGGGGAAGTCTAGGAACATATACCACTCTAGGTAGTATGTCCTAGACTAGGGGCATCTTTCGACAGGTAGCGTAATCCCTAGTGAACCTAGGTGGCATAAACCCTGAATCTGTAAAGCATTAGACAAGTCGCGTAAACCCTAGTTGAATCTTGGAAGCACTCAATAGGAAAAACCCTAGATTAGATCTAGGTAATAGATAATAAATGTATGCCTGAAGGCAACCGAAATTACCGGGATTGGGATCACGTTACTAGTTGGGACACTAGTTAGGTGGTGCAGAGATATAGAAACCAGTATAATAAGGAAATAGTGAAGCGGCGAAAGTATTAGAGCATATCCAGTTTATCTTATCTTAGTATATCTTATGTTAATCTTGTCTAATCTTGCTGACCCTATCATCATGGTGTTATCTTGTATTCAGTTAATTCATGTCGTTTTGTTTTTCCCATGTTCACATGCTAGAAGTAACTGAACTTACTCAGGCTTTATGTCTGACTCTGTTTTTCTTTCGTCTTCTTTTCTTCCGTGCCCCCCCCCCCCCCCCCCCGGGTAGTAAAGGAGGGAATAGTATAGCTCAGGTTAAGTTGGACTGTCACTCTTTCCCAGCTTGAAGATTTGTCGAAGTTTTGCTTGGATTCTCTTTTCAGATGCTATGGATGGCTCTTGCTACATTGGGGAATATAAATGTTGTTTTATGCTTCTTTATTTTGTAGGACAGATGATACTCTGATATTGTAAAGAAATCGTTGTACAAACTATTTTATCAATAAAGCAAAGTTTTATTTTCCGCTGTTTTAATTTTTTGTCTGTCTTGTAAATCATCTGCATCTTTTACCTTAAAATGCTCCACAGAACTTAGTGCATTCCCTTTGTGAGTGACACTAACGGATGTGGGGTGCTACACGTGGTATCAGAGCTGGAGGTTACTAGATCAGATAAAGGATTTGAAAAATTATTTTCAAAACGGTTTTAAAAGAAGCATTTTCAAGAGAAAAATTTGTTTAAAAGGCATATTCCCCAAAGCCATACGCACTATCTTATCTTCCTCTGTTTGAATTCTTGTCTCCTTCTTTCTTGAGTCTCTGGGGCTCCTGGCTTTCTGGGATGTAACCTCATCGAAGGGCGAAGTAGTGCCCAACTTCCATCTATGGCTGTGGTTGTTTCACTTACGGCCAGTTTTCTTTCAAAGCTTATAGGGTTTTCCATACGATGGAGGCAGCTTTCGAGAGATTTGTCAACATGGTTACACACGGAAGGGGATGAGGAGTTTGGCTAAGGAGCACAACCCTAGGATGAGGAATTCATGGATGTAGATTTAGCTCACGAAGGAGGAAGGAATTATAAAACCTAAGACAAGAGGAAGTATCTTTACTAGGGTATAATAGGGCATATAATTAAGGACAAGGGCAAGAACGAGGAACAAGATTTTCAGAAGGGCAAGTACATACTTTCACCACCAAGCGTACCTAGGATAAAGGTAGTGAAGTCCTGTTGGAAGAGTCTAGTTTTGTTGTTCGTACTCTTTCCTTTGGTTTTAGCGCTTCGCATTTGTTCATATCCACTTCCGTAGTTGAGTCTCTGCACCATTGTACTTGTATAGTAGAAAGATCCCACTAGAGTCTCAAATCCAATTAGTGGTCCGACCAGTTTATCTTTGGTTAGTAGGGATTTGAGAATAGCTATCGAGTTTTCTTATATCATCTCACGTAGATCGTCTAAATTCGGAGGAGATATTCCTTGGGTGCTTGTCTGATATTGGTTTAGGCCTTTGGGGCTTGTACTTGAGGAATGTCGAGTTCGACTAGGATGGTCTACGTGAAAGAAGAATAGTTGTGGCAGGCACTCTAAAAAGCACGTAGTGACCTTTCGACCCTTATAGTTATGGCATGGTGGATAAGAGGGAGACCTCTAATCATCTTAGTACATACACTTGGTACCGTGATTGACATCTGTTTATTTTGGAAATGGAGGTCAGAAACTTCACAATCGTGAAGTTAAATTAGTTAAGATACAGTGGAGTAAAGCTCAAGAAGGCTAGATACTAGCATCATACCCTTTTCCTTAAGGGTGCATCCTTGATTTCTTTTATTTTGTAGGAGCTTTACGCATAATTTTTTCTCTCTTTCCAAAGTATATCCTCTAGGTCATATCTTCGATCCTTGGGTAGAAACTCTTTTGGATGTAAACATGTATTTGAAACATGTTATGGTTGATGGTTGCGAGTGGTTGCTAATGGTTGCTCGTGAATGCATATACATACGTATTAGGCACTAGATCAGTTCGGACTCTTTCATATTGCATTTACAGATATGTATTTGTTTGTAAGTTGAACTTGATATGTTATCATATGAATGTTGCATATGGATGAATGACTATGCACACATGTAGTATTTACATAACTAGGGATGTTTGCATACATGATTGGATGCATGGCACAGACATAATTCGCATTAAGGAGGTCAACTGAATCAGTAGACCGCCTGATTTTGCACTAGATAAAGACATATACACACACTATGCATATGAACATGAAAGCATTAGAAATCTTTTAAGGACAATGAATGTATGTGATTGAATGGTTGAGTAGATGGGTGATTGGATGGTAGGACACATTCTTCCTAACTTGAAGATTTCGGGGACAAAATCCTTTTAAGTGGGGGAGAATGCAACACCCCGTAATTCTGTAACACTACGATTCACATATCAAGGCAGAATTAAATTTTAAAATCAAAATCAAGGGAAACAGGTTGCGCCATTGCGTTCGTCTCGAAATTCTACTTGGAAACGAGTCAAAGTTTGCGTAAATCGGAGTCCGTATGAAGAAGTTATGACTCTCCGAACTTTCAGGAAATTTCAGAATTGAAAACAGCTCGAAATTCGAATTCAAACCCAAAAGCGGGCTGGGCGGGAAAATTCCCGCCCAGGACCCAGGTCGACTGGGGAGTCGACTGGGTAGTCGACCCCCCCCCCCGACCAGGTCGACTGCCCAGTCGACATGGGTGTCGACCTGGGTGTCGACCTGGGTGCAAAAACCCACTTTTGGGCCTGGGTGCATTCTGATGTACCTGGTCTCGTTTTCTGCCTAGATTCGTCTGCCTAATCCTATATAAACAGCCCTAGTCTCCTTCACTATTCACAATTCTTCTCTAACCTTATGCTGCAAAGATTCTTGGTGGACATGGCTTCTTCTCCCCCTCTAAATTAAATAATAAATAAAATAATATGTAAAATAAATCAAGACGAGGAAATGCTGCTCAAGACTTTCAAGAGGAGATTCAAAACAAGCTAGGATTCAAGTGAAGATTCAAACGACTGCAACGACCGTTTTTCTACGAATCTAATATAGTCTCTGTAAGTCGGTTACTTTTTAGATTTGAACGTTTTCTCTATTCGTGACATGAAATTAAAAGAATAAAGGAATATGCCTAATCTCTTCACTTGGATCTATGTTTATACATGTCTCTAGACTTGATTAAGGACTGATCGTGATTCGATGACCAATTAGGCATTGCCTATGACTATGAACATTGCCTATGACTATGAACATTTCCTATGACTATGAACATTGCCTATGACTGTGACTCATGACTATGAGAATTATTTCCTTTGACTATGAACACAAGCCTATGCCTTTGATTAGGAAACATAAACTATTGCCTATGACATAACAAGGACAACTGTGACTAAACACCTATGATTCATGACTAGGAAAGTGTTGCTTAAGTTTTGTGACTGTGAAATTGGGTCTAAACATGATTATCTATCCTTGATTTTCTTTGGATTTTGATCTTGGGAATTTACCTATTAAGTTAGGTCTACCCATGTTCTTGAACCTACATCGTTATTCAACCCTTTTTATGTCATAACATTTTCAGATCTATAGGCCTTCGACGTTTTAGATCAATTTATTTCAGTGTAATTCGTTAGGCCTGTAATTAGTAAGTTATCATTTTATGCCAGTTATTATGTCTATCTTTTCATAGCATCTTTGGTTCATTCCCTTTTTATCTATGAATCTAGATTTATCTATAATCTAGATTGAATCACGATTATACGAACGATGGGAATACGATTTGGGCAAAATATGAAATTTACTAAAACGTAATTGTAAACTTGGAAATTGGAATAAACTGGGAACATGTATTATGACATGTCCATAAAAATGCAAATTGGATAAATTTGACATGAATTATAGGATGTGTAATTTGAATCTAGTATCGACTTGTAAATCTAGCATTTACATGAACTGTGAACTAGAATAATAAGTCTAGTTTGACATGAACTGTAATTAGAATGTTAAATCAGAATTGGATTAGCTAATTTGGCGTAATAAGTATATTGGCATAAATTTGAAATTGGCCATAATTGGGAGTAATTGTCATGTTTAGCAAAATCATGGTTAGTGACACTTAATTTGGTATAGTTTACATACCAAAAAGCATAAATATGATATAGAGGGGAAAATGGGCCATAATAATAAATGTTGACAATTTACATTAAAAGAGTAATTATGAAATAAGTAAATTAGGAATAATTTACTTACAGAATTTGTCCTAAATAAGAAAATGTAAATTTAGACAAATTAAAGGTTTATTAACGACATCTCTTTTAATAACACACCAGAAAGTTCTAGGGTGACAGAGAGGATAGTGTCTAGGCTTGGGTTTGGAAAATACAAGTTTCCTGCTCTCCCTGGCTATCCCTAACCGATCCGACGGACGGGATGGTTACTTTCAAAACCTGATTTGAAAATTAATCAAAACCCTTTGAACTTAGAAAACACGAATATGCCTAACCCGAGGTTAGACTGAGTTGTTGCGATGTAAACCCGCCCGGAACCAACCGGCACATCCAGTATTCGCAACAATATCTGTCTAATGTGAGTGGTCGCGGCTTTAATTTATTTAGTTAAAGCTAGAACAAGAATGGTAGGGTTAAGTTAACAAAGACACTTAACCGATTCAACATGATAACCAAACCGATGGGTGGGGTTAGGTTCATACAGACACTTAACACGGTTAAGCTAGAATGGGAGGGTTAAGTCCATAGGGACACTTAACCAAAATTAACATGTTAACTAGACTAGAAGGTGGGGTTAAGTAAAGTTAATACACTTAGCCAAATTAACATGTTAACTAGACTAGAGGTTGAGGTTAAGTAAAATTTAATACAGTTAGCCAATTTGATATGTTAGCTGGACTAGATCGTAGGGTTAAGTAAACTTGAACACTTAACCATCAGATTGTGATAAAGGAATAGGGTTAAGTCTAAAACATGAGGGGACAATACTTAAACATTAATAAAATGTTAGTTAAAAACAGATGGGCAAGGTTAAGTTAAAAAGGAACACTTAACCAATACAGGATGAATGAATAGGGTTAAGTAATAAGAAATACTTAACCTATATAACTTGGTTTGTGGTAGGGTTAAGTCAACATTAATTACTGATAAAACTTAACCAGTTTAACAGGATAAACGAAGAGGGTTAAGTTAGCTTGAATTGACTAATAACACTTAACCAATCCAAATTGACGAGAAGAGAACTAAGTAGTAAACCTTAGTTAAAAGGAACTAAGTAGTAAACCTTAGTTAAGAAAACAACGATTCTGGAAACTAAGTGGTAAACCTTAGTTAGCAAAACTAAGTAGTAATTCTTAGTATAACACGGGAAGGAGCGAACGTCCGTCTGATTAAAAAGAAGGCTCCAACGAATTGGGTTACGAAGCCCGAGGCTTCGAGGGGACGTGAAGGTACTCTTGGTATCCCTCTGTGAGGTGGCATATGATCCTCCTGGGCTCACAGAGGTTAAGGTCTGCGGTAGAAGAACCAAGGGTATGCCTTGGTTGCAATACAAGGCAACCTAAAGACTAGGATGGACCAGCGTGATTCGGCGAGACCAGTAGCCCTGTGATAGCAACTCGTCGTCTACCTACCATCTTTAGTCAATCGTTGTACGTGTGCGGAAAGGCAGAGAACTCCCAACAGACCATATACTTGCTGTCTAGTTATGGGTGAGGCTGGCCAATAGGAAGGTAGGGCATAGAGTGGCAAAAGTACAGTTCTCGCGCTTGATTTGCTTGGATTGCCTTTCATTAGTTGAGGGAGGGGTCACGTGGGACCATAACCACTGGTAGAAAAACAGACCTTAGCATCTGCACCGGCAGATATCTGAAAAGCTCCCGATCGAGTTCCGTGTTTCTAGAGTAGCCCTGCCGCGGGACTCGGGTCGCACATTTTAGGACATGTGCATCTAGACAGCGATAAACGATTCGCGACACATACGTGGGGAAAGTCTAGGAACATATACCACTCTAGTTAGAATGTCCTAGACTAGGGGCATCGTTCGACAGGTAGCGTAATCCCTAGTGAACCTAGGTGGCATAAACCCTGAATCTGTAAAGCATTAGACAAGTCGCGTAAACCCTAGTTGAATCTAGGAAGCACTCAATAGGAAAAACCCTAGATTAGATCTAGGTAATAGATAATAAATGTATGCCTGAAGGCAACCGAAATTACCGGGATTGGGATCACGTTACTAGTTGGGACACTAGTTAGGTGGTGCAGAGATATAGAAACCAGTATAACAAGGAAATAGCGAAGCGGCGAAAGTATTAGAGCATATCCAGTTTATCTTATCTTAGCATATCTTGTGTTAATCTTGCTGACCCTATCATCATGGTGTTATCTTGTATTCAGTTAATTCATGTTGTTTTGTTTTTCCCATGTTCACATGCTAGAAGTAACTGAACTTACTCAGGTTTTATGTCTGACTCTGTTTTTCTTTCGTCTTCTTTTCTTCCATCCCCCCCCCCCCCCCGGGTAGTAAAGGAGGGAATAGTATAGCTCAGGTTAAGTTGGACTGTCACTCTTTCCCAGCTTGAAGATTTGTCGAAGTTTTGCTTGGATTCTCTTTTCAGATGCTATGGCTGGCTTTTGCTACATTGGGGAATATAAATGTTGTTTTATGCTTCTTTATTTTGTAGGACAGATGATACTCTGATATTGTAAAGAAATCGTTGTACAAACTATTTTATCAATAAAGCAAAGTTTTATTTTCCATTGTTTTAATTTTTTGTCTGTCTTGTAAATCATCTGCATCTTTTACCTTAAAATGCTCCACAGAACTTAGTGCACTCCCTTTGTGAGTGACACTAACGGATGTGGGGTGTTACAGCTTTACCTTGAGCAGGTTCAGTCGGCGTACCCCAACAACTTTGCCTTGGGCACATTTGGTGGCCCTTGCCTAACAACATTGCCTCGAGCAAATTCGTTCAGCTCTACCTTGAGCAAATTTGTTCAGCTTAGCTGCAAAGTTTTGGAGATGGCATGTTGATAGATAAGGATTTGGACTTGATGGTCGGTAAGCCTTTTTTTTGGGTTATGCTCGGATTAATCAAATGATTTGACATTATCCCGGACTTGTTAAAGAACAAAGTTGTTATAACTTGACTAAGAACTTAGAAGGGAAAATAGTCGGAATGATCAACCATCGAATTTGAATTCATCGGACTTGGATTTCATTAACTATTTCGTTCAAAGCAAGTCTTTTATTCAAAAGATGTACTTAAGGGGAAAAGGTTAACCCGCCTTTTGGATCAAAATAGCATTAACTGGACTTAGATGATCCAAATAAGATATAGATTGGAACTAAACTTTGCATAAGGGGTTAAAAGACAAAAAATACAACTTGAAAATTTTATAGAAGTTTGGGGCAAAGTACATAGATCAACATCGATCCACATTCTATGGTTCATAATGGTGTGGAGATGGGCCAAGCAATCCATTAGGTAGGCTTATCTACATCACTGCATTACATAGATGAAGTTTCATGCGATTTGGTTAATTATCGTTGGAGTTATGGATGACTACATCTGTATATTTAAATGAACTTGGATGATTCATGAAGACGAACGATCAAACAAGATTGGAATGACTCAAGATTGGACGTATCAACTCAGTACGAAGTAAGCAAGATGGATCAAGAGATGAAAGTTCAAAATTATCTAAGGACTGAAGTCGACGCAGATCCAACCTCTATGGATCGGTATTGATCCAAAAATACACCTCAGATAGACGTGCCATTTTAGGGGTTGGGTGAGCATGACATGTGGACTTCTCTACCACATTGTCTGGATCAATGTGATGGATGCATCTATAAATACCAAATGACTTGCAATTAGAAGAGAGAGGAATATGTTGGATACGCCAAGACTCTATTGGATCAAATTCAAAAAAGATACACCATTTCTTCGTAAGACTACTACTTCAGTTGAAACCTAGATCTAAGGATAACTAGTTAAGATCTGGAGAGGTTAACAAGTAACAATAATAGAAGATAGATCTAAATGGATGTACACTAAAATCAACCGAACTATCATAAATTATTGTCACTCTTCTATTTTTCTTGCTTTTTACTAATTATTTTTTGAATTTGTGTCTATTATTGCTTGGATTGTCATTAAAGTTGATGCTTTCATATTCCCTAGGGTTTGACTCCATTTTTTAGGCTAACGATAAATTTGTACACTTTCACCATTAAAAAACCGCCAAGTACTCTAACTACATGTGCTTGTATGTGGTATATGTGTGTGTTTTTTGTGTAAGTTGTTGAGGGAGGAGGGAGGGGAGTTTAATAGGAATGATAATGGATTCTAACCATAAGAAATTGGGATGGATAAAAGGCACATCCAAAAAATGGTTTGGGGGATGGAAAGTTAAAATTAAATATCAAATCTTAAATACTGTATTTCATAGAATGTATTCAAATTTTTTAATAATAGCAAAGACTTTGTTTTCTTCTACTAGCTTTGGGTGTATCTAATGCAGAAACAAAGTGATAAACAAAACTAGTAAAACATGGAGGCCCGAATTTCGTACCGACGTTTTCGGATGTTCTTGCGGTGCTGAAACAAAACAAGACTAACAATATTTTTTAAGGACAGTCTGGCTGAGGTCACGGTATTGAAACAAAACGGACATAACAATATCTTTTAAGGGAGTCCCTACTAAGTTTCAAAATAGCCAAAACATGTTTGCCAAAAAAAGTATGTAAATTAAGTTAATTAATAATTGTATAAATTTATGCAATTATTCAGTGAATAGTTGCAGACATTTATGCAGTTGTATAAAAAAAATGCAGAAATTTCTGTAATTATTTAGCGAAAATTTACATAAATGTCCATTATTTTTCACAAAAAAAGTTGGGAAAATTTCCATAATTTTCTCAAAAAATTACGAAGATTTTCGCAATTATTCATAAAAACTTTGCGGAAATATCCGTAATTTTCCATAGAAAAATTGCAGACAATTATGCAATTTTTTGATATAATTACATAAATGTCTGCAATTATTCATTGAATAATTGCATAATCTTATGCAGTTTTCAATAATTAAATTCTACTGATCTAACCTACAATTTTTGTTTAAAAGGAGTTTTTGTGCATTAAATTTAATTTTAAGGATCTGAAACTATTATTTACTGTTTTTTATTTCGAACGGAAATGATGGCTCCATGAATAATATATGTTTAATAGAAACAGACGGAAAAACGCAGTATTTGTTTAAATATCACAATTAAACAAGTGAATCGAGTTTAGTAAATTTATAATGGAAACACAGGCAGCCCTTGAAGTTCAAGTTAATATGAAAAAATAAAAAAAATAAAAATTAAAAAATGTAGCACAATCCATCCAAGTTCCAACGCAAAACAAGATCACGCCTCTATAATTAGTATAGGAGAAAAATAGCTCCCTCGCGTCTGATACAGTGAAACTGTATACTAATTCCCTTCAACTTTCAATAACAAAATCCTGGTTAAAACATTTTTATTATTATTATTGTTATTATTATTATTATTATTATTATTATTATTATAAACTATAAGTTCAAATTCAAAAACATCAGATATGCTTATACCATTTAGTCCCATGGAGTATATTATTTTTTATAACTATAGCTCAAGTTATCTAGGTAAAGATATCAATTTGAAATCATTATGCAACATGCACTGCAATAACCAATGCATTGAGGCTGTGCTGCAAAATAAAATGCATCAATATGAATGCTTTCTACTTCACAACGTTCTTCTAAATCTAAAATTCTAATTTAGCTGCACTGCAAGTTAAAAACGAATTAATTCAAAATTTTCAAACAGTTTACTTCGTAAATTAACAAAACCTCTTCAGAAACGGAAAGAATGGAAATCTAATCACTCAGATACTTTTCATGGTTTCCACATAATAATATGATGCCAGAGATTTTAAATACAAAAAAAAAGGGAAAAAAAAAAAAAAGAACCACCACCTCATTACATTAGGACGTCTTTTAATAAAACAAAAGAAGGGAATCACTTTATAAAACCAGGGCAACGTGTATTTTAAAATGCTGAACCAAAAATGGACAATTTTCCCAACGATCTAAATCCAACGAGAATTTATAGATGTTCAATTCATATTCCAAAATTTGAGTTCATTCCGATATTCATATAATAATATATTTGATGTTTAAATTTAACGGTTTGAATAAATGTCCGAACAATGAATAATATATATATATATATATATATATATATATATATATATATATATATATATATTTTAAAAGAGTAACAATATTGCATTCACTTTAGCATACCTCAAGAAGAACAATTGTTTTGTATACAGGCTGAGCATACAAAAAAAAAGGGCCACACCCAAAAAAAGGGGTAGACACAACATACGGTAAAGGAAACCTATGCTTTTGTAAGCCTACAGTTATGACTTATCAGCTAACTACATGATTATATACAGTTGAGTTTCCAAACTTTTTTCTTCTTAGTCACTTGGGAGTTTGGAGGTTAAACTTCATAAACAAGCATCCGCTCCTCAACAGAGACTCGACACATTGGGCACTTTTTACACCTATCAGCACATGACCTGAAATAGGATACCTAATCGCATAAGTTTTGAATCATGACAAAAGGCCGAAGCTACAAGAGTATAAATTTGATTCATTCGAAAATTTACTTGCACAACGTGCGATGTCGGCAAGGTAGAAGAACCACGCATATTTCCCCTTCAAAGCAAATTCTGCACAGCACTTTCTCCTAAATAAAAATTCACACACGGAAAATAATTTTTATTCAGTAAAATGGCATGGCTATACGTTAAGTCATTGCATGTTTCAAATTTGAGGCTCACAAAAAGATATGTGAAACATGTCATTTATACAAGGTACAAGATTTCACAATGGAATCTTTCGCTACTGAATGCAATGAACATTTTCCTCAGAAGAAGCCTATTTGGCATACGAGATTTCACAATAGGCTTTAACCTTAGCATCTAGTGGACAAAGAATATATAGCTTAAGCAACGCACAAATACATTACTGTAATCAAAAGAAAACAGCTCAAAACACATGTACAAAGTTAATGGTATTTACAATGAGCAAGCATCTATTACACTCCTATTTCGCTGCGCCTCATTCTACACCCTCAATTTTTATTCTACACCCTTTAGGGGTAGTCAGTCTACACTATGAACATCACATCCACAGAAAACGATATCATTTTGAAACTTACAGCATGTTAAAAATGTTGAATTGGTATCAACCATTACAACATTTATTTTAACCATCGATTTCATATATCATTTTTAATGTGTTGATCAAACCAAAATTTTGTGAATATGAAGTTGAGTCATGCAACAGCATATCTATTTTGTTTGATTTCAAATTGTGTAGCTCTTAAAATTGAAGACGTAGATGAGGCATAGCCTAACTTTACCCATTTATAATTTTTTATAAATAAATAAGTATCATCCAGGAAAGAGACTGTACATTTTGCAGCCTTTCGTATTCTTGCTGGCTATACTTCGTAATTTCTGCTTGCTCTCCCAAAGCTGCTTGCAGCCTCCAAACCTAAAATTTAGACAATGAGAGAAAAAAGCCACACCAAGAAATAAAGCAGCACAATTAACCCTAAGTCAATTCCACGTACCTCTTCGGCAAGATCTTTCTTAGGCATTTTTTTCACAACCTCAGGTGGATAGCCAGAGAATGTGTTATAACCGGAACTGAAAGAGCAAAAATACTAGGAAACATTTTAGTTTTTCTCGCAAACTATGTTAAATGTATATGAATTTTGACAACCAATATGACTGATTTTGTACAATCACAAAAGGTGTAGGGCACAAACTACACTACATATCTTTTTTTTTTTTTCATAATGAAATGAAAGGTGAGATCGATGGGGAGTGGGATATCTATGCAATTTAAAAATCTAGCCGTTCATACAAAAATGAATGTGAGATTTTCATTTTGGTACTAGACTGAGACTCGTCAATCCATGAATAGAAAAGGCTCAAAGCAAAACGTTTAGTTCATTATAGTATACATAACAAAGAATTATGCAGTTCTGGTTTTACGAAAGGGCGTTATCATACACACAGTTACACAATTAGGTTGATAACATCAAATGCGTACAGATACATATAATAAATCAGAACAGAAGACACAATATGATCAAAAATTCCAATCAAACAATTTGAAAAAGATTTGAGCACGACATTTAGAACATGTTTGGGATATAGGAAAGAGTTTTTTGCTTACAAATCCCGATGAGTGTTCCAACATCATAATCTTTCAGATGTCAGAGAGAGCATTTTCTTTTTGAAGTTTTAGATGTCGCTTAAGAAGCAAAAGAGAGAGAAAGGAAACGCAGATATGTCAAAATTGTTTAAAGGATGCACACATATGAATTCATAAATTCACAGATAAACCTTTGGTGACATCTAGTATTTCATGAAGTGACCATCTAGCTCAAACAATGCAAGGAACAACTAAATAATGAAATTAGTGGTGATTTCATTCTCATACACCAAGGGAACAATGACCATACCCAAACTTTTCAAATATTAATATATTTCTAGGAAAGATAAATTTCCAATCATGACTCCTATCAACTCCTGAATGCCAGCAAGTTTTGTGTGTTGACTTTTGTCTTACCAAGGAATCAAAGACATGGTCTATCCAAGTTGATATTTATATTCAAAGAAAAAAAAAG
This sequence comes from Allium sativum, assembly GCA_030737875.1. Lineage (NCBI taxonomy): Eukaryota > Viridiplantae > Streptophyta > Magnoliopsida > Asparagales > Amaryllidaceae > Allium > Allium sativum. Next base: position 292,029,242 of record CM060913.1, read on the forward strand.
GTGCTAATATGAATTTAAATTTGAACCGTAAGGGAATATAAGAGAGATGCATACCCAGTTGAACCAGATTGGAACAAAAGAGCTTGTTCTTCTTTGCTGTCTTCGTCAATTGACCACCAACCAAGAAACCTATATTTAATCAAATAGCTGGTAAGCTTGATAAATAAACATAACTGCTGTAGTGTTTCAATTGTGTAAAGTTGCTAGTTATATAAATGGTCATCCACTTAATATACAGATGTATCTTCATATCTTACCTTGAACCACGATGTAAGAAAGAAAAACAATCATTGATTTTCGAAGAAATTGTGAGATAACTCCCCGTAAAGGATTTGCTACGTAATAAAATAACAAGCTTCTCAATTAATCTTGTCAGAGCAAAAAGGACACCAGCACCTTGCAAAATAAACAGTGGCGAAAAGAGAGCTAAAATAGGGATATTTTTTGCTCTAGGTGGAGTTCCCTGGAATGAAAACATAAAGTCAACGTGTATTCAGTGTATAATACTTTGTTTGTTACTTGATTGGAATGGTATAAGATATAGTGTACCCAGCAATAATTATTTCAAAAACGAACTGTCAAGAGATTCAGACACAAATACACTGTAGCCATAATCCACATCAACCCAACTACAATCATATATGAGCAGCAAAGCCCACATAGGACGTTCTTTGCTTATTTTGAAATAAATTGAAAACCCAAATATTTGTACAC